>CM070819.1:12827620-13260119 GCA_036326025.1 Chrosomus eos | reverse complement strand
CAGTCACATTTCCCTTAGAAATCATTATATATGCTGATTTGCTGCCCAAGAACGTTTCTTAAAGCAGCACAGGTAACTTTTCAACCTCATAATATATTTCTAAGTCTCTTGTGATGGTACATCTACTTACAATAGGTTGAATGACACGTCTGCCATAGCCTGACGGGGTCTGTAGCGTTTTTAATCGTACTTTTAAACTTCGGGTTTCGGGTAGTAACCAGCGAACAAAGAGAACTACAAAATTCGACTGCTTTACGGCATATACGTCACTTCCACCGCCACCCCCACTTCCTTAAAATCGCAGGGCTCTCAAGTGTCACGCATTGAGCGTGACAGTCACTCATTTCGGTCTTTTGTCACGCTCTCCCGCCACACATTGTATTTCTCACGCTGAAAAACTATTTGTAATATATTTAATGTGCCGCAGCGCCCAAAACTCTGGCCGCGCCGCTCTCACTGTGGAACCGGCAGGAATCAAGCGCGTCTCCTCTGGTGTTGTTCGTCTGGTGTTGTTAGCCAATCAGAAAATATGCCACTGTACCTGGGATGAAGACATTTAACAAGCGACGCAAGCAGAACACCTGCATGTGACCTCCTCCTACAGTGTTCAGGGCTATCATGGTTGTCAACAAATGCACGTGCATGTAGGATGAGTTTACGACAGTAGTAGAGGACAATACTGTTTCCCAACTGTAGGGGGACCCCGAGAGCAAAAGTTACCTGGTGTTACTTTAATTTAAAATATTTTAAAAATCAGCATTTATTTGAAATATATATATATATATATATATATATATTATATATATATATAAAATATATATATATATATAGTAACATTATAAATGTTTTTACTGTCACTTTTGATCGAATAAAAGGGTTAATTCACCCCAAACTGGAAATTCTGTCCGGGTTAGTTTTACGATGTCTTTATGAACTTTTTGAAGTGTCAAAGTGGTAATTGCATAGACTGTCAATGGAGGGACAGAAATCTCAGATTTCGTCAAAAAGATTTTAATTTATGTTCAGAAGATGAGCGCAAGTCTTTTGGGTTTGGAACGTCATGCGGCTGAGTAATTAATGGAATTTTTCCCTTTAATGAATCCTTGTTGAACAAAAATATGAATTTCTTTCAACAACAAAAATCTTACTGACCTTAAACTTTGTAATAGTAGTGTATGCTATACACTAATATATTGATGTAAAATAGATTTGTACAGATTAATTTTAGGGTCAGTAATTATTCCTCTTACCCAGTGCTGTCTGGATGAGTACCAGTGCTTTGGCTAGTGATGGAAATAACATCATGTTTAGAACCCGATGTCCTCTCTACATTTACCATCCACAGGTCGGAGTTTGTGCTGGGATGGACCTCCAAAGACAACAATCCTTTTCTCATTTTCAGTCTGATGGTGAAAATAAATATGTGAACAATAATACACAATACATTGTTACATAAAATGTGCTGAGCAATTGTGTGTAATGTAATAATATTAATGTTACCTAATGGTCAGTGACTCCCCACTAATATTTGCCCTCAAGTTTACTGACACTCTGATTGGTTGTCCAGCACGTACAGGCCCTTTGCTGTAGACAATTAGCACATTGGAATCCAACCAAAATGTCTCTTCCGCCTGTCTATCTAAACATGCAGCACTTTGTTTGGTTTTGTTGATCTCTTGATCTTCAAGTCCCACAGGACCAATGAAGTACATCTTCCTGTCTGATTGCTGTAATACTTCCTCCGCACACCTAGGGAGTCCTACTTTAGGACTGGACACAAAGGAAGAGTAGTAGAGCTGAATTTGATCAGACTGGGCCCTGAGTCGTCCTGGT
Source organism: Chrosomus eos (assembly GCA_036326025.1). Classification (NCBI taxonomy): domain Eukaryota; kingdom Metazoa; phylum Chordata; class Actinopteri; order Cypriniformes; family Leuciscidae; genus Chrosomus; species Chrosomus eos. Next base: position 13,258,286 of record CM070819.1, on the reverse strand, counting down.
ACGTATGGATGCCTTCTCCCACGGTTTCGGGAACGGGAACGGTTTCTGCTCAGGTGGCGTTGCTTGAAAATCTGGTCCAGGTTTGCCTTGATGTTCTGATTAGGCTCAAACCAGTCGTTTGGAAGTGTCAGAGTGACCACACACAACCCAAAAGGTGGCTGAGAAGAAATGGAAGAATACTTTAATATTAATGACAATAATAATATTGAAGAAGTTTGGAAATCTATTTTCTATGCCTCTTGAAGTATATTTTATAATATATTTACACGACAATGATATGCTTAAAAAGGAGAAGTTTTTCCTTTGCGTTTTCCGGGTACCGACGACACCATTGTCAAAACAATCCCCATTCACATGGATCCGCGAAAACGACTGAAAACGCTGCTGCCAGGCCGCTAGATGACAATTTTACGCATGTGCATGATGTCATCGTCTTCAGAGATTCGTGTTTTGTGGTTTACATGGAGACCGCTTTCAAAAACGTGCACTTTAGAAACCCGTTTTCAAAACTTTGCGTTTTCAGGCACCCAAAACGCCGTTGTCCTGTGAATGAACGTCCAAAACTCATAAAAAGTTTTACTTTTTTAGTTGAAAATGGTGTCGTGTAAACAGCCCCTTAGTTTGGTTTGCCTTGCCTGCCCGTCTGTATTCAACAGTTAGTTCCCTTGGTTACTGATTATGTTACGCACCTGTTTCAGTTTCTTAGCCTCCCTTGCATATTTAAAGCAACACTATGTAAAAAATTTTACCTTAAAATAATGTTTTCAAAATCTTATCAGTGGTTCATCAAGTCGTAACAGGGTGAAAGGCACTTTTGCCATAGCCTGAAGGGGGCTGTATCGCTTTTACTGGCACTATGTATCTTCGGGGTTCGGGTAGGAACCCAACCACAAAAAGAACTACAAAATTCGACTGCTTTACGTCAAGCGCTACAATAGTCATTCCGTTTTTCTTCGTTTCTGATATTGCAATACATCATCCTTTCATGAAATCATGTAACATACTCTACCTTGTCTGTGGACATCGTTCATTCTAAAGCCGGTGCTGGATAAACAGCGAGCGTGCGTGCGACGGTAGGCTAAATTATTTACGACAGCGGTAATGGACAATTTCGTTTCCAACCAGTAAGGCGACCGAAGAGGAAACGTTCCATGGTGTTGCTTTAAGTTTGCTAAATGTGAAGTGTATTAAATTTACTTGAGTTCTCACAGTTTTTTGTTCTGTTTTGTCTTTTTGTTCACATCAAATATGTTGATGTGGAATGTTTATTCTCCAGAGTTCATAATTCCAGCTATCTATATTAAAGACTTATTCTAGATTTTTTTCTGTTTGTGCGATTTACTACAACCAAGACACCTAACAGCTGTACTGTTTACAACATATAATATACATCTGAAATCTAGTTTGATATATGTATATAATATATATATATATTATATACGGTGGAAGAGTCAGAGTGATCACATAACACTGTGGTTTATTTGACTCTTTGCTTTATATTGTATGGGTTGTGTATGTTGTTTAATGTCTTTTCTGATTTTTGTTTTTTTTTAAATTGGACTTTGAGTCTGTAATAAAGTTTAATAATAATAAAAATAATAATAATTCTTGTTCTGACCCATCTATGGTGCCATTGACCAGCAGTACCTGAATGATGCAGGACGCTTTCTGTTCTTTAGTCTGTTTGAAAGCATGGAGAGTAACGCAGGTTCCTCTGTTAACATCACCCCTCATATGAAACAGCACTCGCACCTCAAACCGCTCTCCTCTTTCACCCTCAATCTCTTTGACGATGGTTTTAGAAAGGAGCGATGCAGTGAGAGATGGAGTCAGAGGAGGAATGTCTTCAGTCATCACCTTGAGAAGACAATAAGTGAATCACAGAATAAGTAACTTCACATTATTCATCTTTGAAGTTGAGATAAAGGTCATTAACCATAATCAATACTGTTTTACCTGTGTGATGGTGTAGGAACCAAATGTAGCACGGAGAAGAGGTTTGGAGGCCGTTCCTGATGGAGGCATGAGGAGCAGGGATTGGGTGGAAGAGAAGGGGCTGGAGTTGGTGAAGAGAAGGCCCAGATCAGCCTGAGAGAGGGGGAAAGACTGCCATGGCGGGGGAACTGTGACCCGGACTGGAAGCGATGGGGAGGTGGGTGTCTGACAATGGGCTTTTGATGAAGAAATAGGGAAGTTGGGTTGTTAGTTTGTGAGATTAGTAACAATTGCTTTATTGTTTAAGCATCTCATATTCTCCCATATTATCCACAACACGTTACACTGTGATTTACAAAAAACAAAGGCATAATGGAAGAATTAAAAAAAAATTGCTCACACTTAAATTAAAATTCGGTTAAAAAAAACTCCAGAAGAATTTCTTTCTCCTAGTGCTCTACATGTGCCAAATATTTAAAAAGAGAGGAAAAAAAAAGGGGTGTAAAAAAATAAGTCAAACTTACAGAGGATTATGAATAAGTGAAGGATTACCAGTCTCATAGTAGACGACTTCCATTTGAGTCTAGAAAGACTCTTTACATGCATAACACCCTGTAACACAGCAAACAATAAACGCTATTCTATACTGAATATTAAATAGTTGACCAATTTTGTTGTTGTTAAATTATTTAATATAAATTACTATAAATTATTTAATTGGAATCCATTAAAATCACATTATATTCATCAAAAATCAAGGTTCTTTATTGGCATCTATTTGAGTTTGATTGAGTTGTCTGAGTTTTGAGTTTGATTGGCATCTATTTCTAACATAAATGTTCCATATATGTTAGAAGTTCTTCATGGAACCATATAGATCCATGAAGAACTTCTAACAGTGAAACAGGGGTGTTTAGATTATTAAAATTTTCTTTTTAAGAACTGATCAATAAAGGGATATTTGGGGAACCAAAAAGGGTTCATCTATCTTCTACTGCCCTTTTGGAACCTTTATTTTTAATTTTATTAATTTCAGGTAAAATAAGATAATATAAAGCAAAACAAAAACAATCAACACTATCAAACTTCCGAAAAGTTTGTACTTGCCTCAATGGCCCTTACAGATTTCCAGATAGTAAGATATCACTCTTCTCGCACAGACATGCTCAGTCAAATCTGTGATTTTGGTCACAGAGTTTTAAAATTCATCTTCTGTCAGAAAGCTTGCATCTATTTTTTGGATGTTTTCCAAGTTCAGGTATGTCAGAAGTGTCAAAATGATTTTAAAATCCTTGTTTCCTTATTTTAGTGTGTTGTTTCCTCTCTTTGTCATCTATAGCTCTGCACTGCTGTCAGTCACTCTCTCTGTCCCTCTTTGGCTGGTGTGCCGGATTCACACAATACGGATTTATTCATTTTAAATGGTAAATAATCCTCTTCTCTCACCCTCCCCCATTTTTCCTCTCTTTATTTCTTGGATATGTCTGGCCAAAGATAGTTGACATCCTTCCAAGTAACCCTTTTTAAATCTGAAGACGAAACCCAGTTCCTATCTCAACTTAATCTCACTCTCTCCCCGGGTCCTCCATATTAAACATGCAGAATTTATGTTGTCACAAATGGCGAGTTTCTGACCATACATTAAAGAAATGGGATCTCAATGCTTTTAATGTGTAATTTCAGCGGCTTAATGATTAGTGCACGAGGGAGAAATGCTGCAGACGACATTAAAGGCAAAATCCTATTAGCAAGAACGAGGGCATTATATGCATCTGAAAAAAATAAAAGTATTTAATCATACCACTGTCTCTTTTTCCATCTAATCTTTCTCTTTTCCTTAAGCACTAAGACTATCTAAATACATAAAATCCTAAGAATATCATATTAACTCTTTCTCAACCCTTTCATTACATCTATCCTCTCTTATCTCTCTTAAAAATAAGCAAAACTGCTGAATTTTCACTTTTTTCACTTTTATAAATATCAATTAATTTGCTCAATTGATTTAACTTGAGGTTAAAACTGAAACTCTCTGGGCATCAATAATTGCCAATCTTTTATTATTTGCTTTTTTCACAATTTATTAAACTTGGTAACACTTTACAATAAGGTTCATTAGTTTACTGTTTTTTTCAACGTTCTTATACATTATTAAAATCAAAGGTTGTATTTGCATGAACAATTAGTTAATGCACTGTGAACTAACATGAACAACTAACAATGAACAGTTTTTAACTAACATTAATAAAGATTAATAAATACTGTAACAAATGAATTGCTCATTGTTAGTTCATGTTAGTTAATTAACATTAACTAATGTTAACTAATGAACCTTATAAAGTGTTACCATTAAACCTGAAACAGTTAAGCTTGTGTGATGAATATTATTTTTTCTTTTGATTTTCTTTCTCTCTGATGGGAATAATAGACCTCCAGAATGATTATTATCCAAAATAGTCAGGATTAACAGTTTGACTATGTTGGATAATGCAAAACATTTATGTGAAAAAGACTGAATGCAGGAAACAAGCAGGTTTGATGTCAGTGTCACAAGTGTTGAGAGAAGGGGAATAGATGCACTAGATATTTTACCCAGTGTGGTCTCTTTGTTAATCTGTGCATGTAATCTGTTGTCATCTGTCATTGTTCTCTGCTGGAGCCTCATTTAAACTACAGATTTAATCCTTCACTCTGACCTGAGGATGAGGAGGAGACGACACTTATCCACCCACCACACACACACACACACACACACACACACACACACACACACACACACACACACACACACACACACACACACACACACCACACACACACACACACACACACACACACACCACACACACACACACAACACACACACACACACACACACTCTCCCACCAAACCTGCTGTTGCGTTCCCTCGGCTGTGTATTTGTTCTCACAATGAAGAGAGACTAAATCGTCTGCAAAGTGTTAGCCACTATAAGCAATAAAAAAATAATGAACAAAACTGAAACAACCATCCTGAAATGCTGTGCATGTAAACACACACTGGGAGATAGGGAAAGGTTTAGGCAAAACCCTCCAAGCTTTTTAACTTTCTCTCTCTCACTGGTGCACTTAGAAAGAGAGTTTCACTTAGTTATTATCAGGCATAAGATTTTAAGCTGTTGTGATTTTAAACCCTCTATGAGTGCAGTATTAAAAAAAAGTCAACTGGGTCAGAGAGAGTGGAGAAAATATTAAAAGAAAAAAGAAGGAAATGGGAAAAAGAAAGAAAGACAAAGAAACCAAGTGAAAAGAATGAGTACAGTATATTTAGAGCATGTGCGACAGAAATAACACAAACAGGAAGTCAATAGAATTACGACAGGAAACCACATTGCTGCAAAATTGTGCATTAACAGCACATTCCCTCTTCCAACCTTTACATCACTTCCATGTCACCTCAGAAGAAGATATTTCTCAAACAAAACCATCCTAGAATGTTTATCATGTAGTGTTCAACTTATTTACAGCATATCCAATTTCATTATGATTCTGCACCCAAGTCAAAAGCCACAAAAGATCTAAATGATTTTCTTTTTAGTTTATTTAAAATTATTCAGTTTAATTTGTATTCATAAAATTATACAAAATTCCATTTTGTTTCTGGCTATTTAGAAAACAATATTAACAAGCATATACAGCAATATCAAGTAATTACAAAAAAATATATAAAATGAAGCCTGCTATGCAATACAATGTAAGCACTTTGCTGGTTAAGTTGAGACTAATTTATTTATTTTTTAAATTCTATCCTAGATGGATTTCTCAGCTGAACTTCTCAAACATATTTACACCTTGCTCGACTTGCCAAAGGACAGCTCAAACCAACCAAATCCCCTCAACACAAGACTGCTGATTGGAGATGAGACTGACGAGAGAGGTCTTCTCAGGGTTAGGACTTCTGCGAGCACAGGCCTTCAGTTGAAGCCGTACGAGTCATAGTCACTGTTTCGGTTGGACGAGGGCTCTCTGCTCGTGTTTACCGTCAGCCTCTCCAAACCTGACGGCACAGGGAAAGAAGAAGAATTGTCACCAGTGTGTGCATGGTCTGAAACTCTTACGAATTGTTTTTTTTTTTTTTCATAAGAAGGTCAGTAATCATCAACCTCAGGAGGTTGAACCAAATATTCAACTAAACATTGTATGAGCTGCTCAAATTTTGTAATTTTGCCACATTACCAAAATAACTTGGTAACTTGGTAAAAATCATTAAATAAACCATTTTTGTATTGAAAATTAAATAGAAAAATGGATACTAATTGAATTTTTTCCCCACACTGACCTAAAAATCTATAGATTAGGATTTGAATTGTTGTCGAGAAGGTCAAAAATGATGATAGACGATGATTTAGATATAAAGTACATGTAATGTTATATAATAGTTTAATCTAACATATCCAATCTCACAACCAAAAAAAGCACACACGTGATTTGAATGAAAGCAATTTGAGTGAAAATCCCAATACATAATACTCAATTCATCATTATGTAATTGAGTAAATGAACATGAATGCCAGTGAGAGATTAGTAGAAAGAGTTCAGAATGGTAAAATAGAAGAGAGAGAGAGATAAACTCACCAGGAAAGGATTGTCTCTTGAGTGTGTTGTTGTTTGGGGGACCTTGACCTCTGTGATAGGACACTTAAAGAAGAAAGAGAAAATGCTGAATGTTCTCTCACTACCCAGTCATGAATGTGTTCATGTTTGAGATGACTCACCACTCTGACTCTGAGTCGGCCCAACCCAGCGAGTCTCCCGTTTTTGTGAAACTGCATCAAACCAGGTAAAAATAGTCAAATCAGACAGGGCATTTCACTTTGGATTTCAAAAAAGATTCAATGGCAAAGCAACAGGAACATGTCAGTGTCAAACTGAATTTTTTTAAGTATAGAGCCACATCGATATTAGTCAGTTTTGCATTATATAAAGTGGAATTCAAATGCTTAACAGCACAGTGAAAATGCTATTACAAATGAATAATTTGAGTGAAAGACAGTTGAAAATAATTTGATCATTCACTCGAGCTGCATAAACAAAAGTTCTTGAGCTTTAATGGAAGGAGATGTATAAAGAGTTCTAGTCTGTATAAAGAGTTCACATGATCAATCTCACTAATTTGCTTAGATTTGACCTAAAAGCGACCTATAAATACTGCAGAATCTGAAATATTATAATATCATGTTTCCTTGTTTAAAAAAAAGATTCAGATTTTGGTAACACTTCGCAAAAAGCTCCGCTTAGTTAACATAAGTAAATGCTTTAACTAATTTTAACTAGCATCGAGGAATAGCCCACATTTGTTATTGTATTTATAAATCTTTGTTAGTTCATGTAAGCCAAGGACCATTAAATAATATTAAAATATTCAACATTAGATTTTAGTTATGTATTGTTAAATGTTCAAATTGACATTAACTAAGATAAATAAATGTGTTAGATGTATTTCAGTGTTCATGTTATGTAGTTAACTAATGTTACCAATTTGAATCTTACTGTAGTGTTACCCAGATTTTCAATGAAACCTTAGTTTTTTGGGTTGTATATAAGCAAACACAGAGACATTTTGAATGGTGCTATGTACTTGCATATATAAACATTTACATTTCTTATAGGTAATGTGGGATTAAAGACACGCTCGATCGCTTCACTGACTCACATCTTTTGCGGATGGCTTTGTATGTGGGCTGACCGTACTGAAACAGAATGACTCCCAACATCAAGAAAATTAATATGCCAGTTACTGCTTTATAGGCAGCCAACTCGCTTCCTAGAGTATCTGAGAAAATGTGGGAAGAAAAGAAAAGATGCGTTATTCAAAATGCAGCCTCATGCAGCGTTAACAATTATTTTGTTGATGAAACCTGATAAGAATAAAAAACTTTCCAACATACAGAGTTATAGAATGTATAAAGTAAAACTTTTCTCTGGAATAGAAAAAGAACGCACAAACATACACTGCAAAAACAGTTGCTGCCTTAAGTAACAACCAACTTGGCTGTTAAGTCTTAAATTAAACTTAATTTAATTAAGTGTTAAACTTAATTACATTAAATGACTTAACATTTGTTTTTGATATGTAACTTTTTTGAATATACTAAAACTTGTTTTGATGAGTTAATCAATGTAAAAACAATTGTCAACTTATTGATCATATCATTTTTTAAAGTGTACCTTCGCAAGTGATCTGCAGGCCAGTGCATGTTTTCTCTATTAACGTCATGTTGCTTGTGAGCTCATAACCATTATCCTGGTTTGTTGCTTAAAGCCCTTGAAGTCTCCACATCTCATGTCCTTACAGAGTTCACTCATCCAGTTGCCTGATATGTAGTTGCTGAAGCACAAAGGGTCTGGAACGCTTATTAGGGAAATACAGAGACAGCTGACCCTCGCACGGACTCTTCTTCCACTTTACCTTCAGCCGGGCCAGAACAGGCTGAGTGACATAATGGATGGTTTTCGGACATGGGGTCTCAGTGGGTATTGTGTTATGGGTTGAGACATGTGGGGATTGCGGAGGTTGTGTTGGTGATGTGTGGGCTATCAGACATCTGTGATGTTCCTTCTCCTGTGAAGGGAAAACACACAATTACTTTCATGACAATGTTGGTATGTTGAAAATGTTGGAATAGCAGAATCATTCTTCTCCACATAAAATGTGTAGTTTGGAAATAAATACTATTCCAATCATTTTAAACATTTTAAGTGTTAAATGCAAATGAAAGAAACGTTAGTTAATTAAAATACTGCTGCAGAGAATTTATATACGTATACTATATGCATGTACATAATTTTGATTGCAGCTGATCTGTGCTCTTATTTTATCACACTGCAAGACATCGCTTCAGTTGTGATATTATATTTTTATAGTGTGCTACCAATATTCTCCAACTCGCCACTCTCAATAACATCTAACATTTACATTTTAAGAAGTCTAGGACTTTATTTGACATTCTGTATGTAAAACGTGACATGCTCTGCATTATTCAAGCATAAAAGCGGCTTGTTACTGAGGTCAGAGAGCAGATAGCTGGATCATTTGCACTCATTACGCTCTTGCACTTTTTGCACTGTGCTCGAAGGTATTCACACTTTGCACATTTGACTTGCAGATTGCTTGCTTTGTTAACATAGATGGATATTCAGAATCAGGTGCTTAACGGATCTACAATTTGGATTACCAAAAATCGCCAAAATAATACATATATTGGTGATTTTTGGTATTTATGTATTTGTATAAAAACATAAAATGTAAGCATGAAATGGCTGGAAAAACGTAAAATGATAAACATATATTACTAATTTTGATTTAAAATGTATTACATTAAAACTGGTTTTAACACCAATACAAATTTTTAAAATAATAAAAAATTCAATACATTATTAAATATATATATATATATATATATATATGCTAATGTACAGCGGCTATGCTTATTCACATAAACATATTTTGATAACATACAATTTAAAAAAAGACGATTTTCACTTTTCACTGATTCATAATTTAGTGTCCTTGTTGATAAAAAAATTACATTTATTTTTGATTGAAAAAATATATATAGTGGTCAACATTTGAAGTGAATCAAAACTTTCATCAAAGTTATACATGAATTTTGAACAATACCAGTTCTTGTCTTAGGACAACTTTGATGAATTGTTTTTGATCCACTTCAAATGACGACTACTGTATATCAAAAGCTACTTTATTAGTACTGGCGTTAAATATGTTAAATGGTTTACAGAAATTTTAAGTACAACGCTTGTTCTTTTTAATTGTTTTTGTGATGGTTTTGTTTGTCTTCTTATTTTCCAAAACGAAATGGTCAATTAATGTGTATTGCTCTCTAACAAGATATGATTTTAGCAGACAATGGGCTGAAAAATTAAATTTGGTGGGATTTACCTCTTTAACAGTATAGGCAAAGTAATTGTTCCATGATTTTTGCCATTTATATAGCAAAGCCAACTTTTTGGTATAATTTCTGATAAAACACTAGACATGCACATGACAAATAGTAACACGATCTAGTATCTTATGCAAGAAACCAGATTGAAGTATACAGTATGCAGATTTTGTTTTTTACATGAATAATAAAGAAACGTCTAAGAAGAGTTTTTGCAGGGTGACCCATATACCGAATTCACCCTATCACCATATTAAATAGATAACTTGCAAAAATTTTTAAATATTTGTGTTGCCATCAGTTTCCAGTAAATATGGAGTTAAGAATAATTTGAAAGAACTAGTGCAAAGTGCCTGTGCAAAATCAGTTTTTGTGTTGTTTGTTGGTTTGGTGTGTTTGAGTGCTCATTGTTACAATTAAACAGCAAAAGTTCAGTAACATTTTTATTTGTGCATGGTAGAAAGCAAATACTGATACTGACATAATGACATACAATAAATATGGAAAATTGAACTACACGTTTCAGGGAGCAGCTACACAGTGAACTCATAAAAACGCTACGCTTGAGCAAACAGTTTGTGAATAGGCTACTACAAATGATGGCCGTGAATAAAATATAATATTCAGAAGTAAACAGTGTAGCCGACTTGATGTCTAGCTGACAGAGTGTTTATGTCAGAATGTTTATTTTTAAACCACAACCTTCTAAGTGCTTCTTAATGATATCTTTTGCATTTCAAATCCAAACAACCTCAAATTTGGCACTGCACTTCGTGCCCGTAGTAGCAAAACACCTGTCAAGTTTGAAATCCATCGGACTAACGGTTTGAGAGAGATATGCGAATAACAGCACACACAGACAATCAGACAGACGTTCCTCTAATTTATAGATAGATGATAAAAACCACTACAAGAAATGACCTGAAATTTTATCAGGACACTATTGACACTTGCACTAATTTTGTAATGCATTCTTGCAGGCCCTAATGTTAACATAATGTTTTGCATTATAAACATTCTTCTATTATATAATGCACAATGTTGTGACTGAAAGCATTTGACTATTCTAGTCATTGCAATACTAAGTGTTGTTCCTTGGTCCATTTTGTCTTGCCAACATATTAAATCCATATATTAGAATATTAAACAGATGAATAAAACTCTACCTGTACATCAGCATCTACAACTGCCTGCAGATATTTGTTGCAGAGCAGATCATATGTATCATTTAAGAACACAACAATGAAGTATATTTATGAATAATCAATTTACTTACGAACACAGAGGAGCAGGAGCGCCGTAAGAGTCATCAGCAGAGAGTTTTCCATCTGGCAGAAGGTTGTGCCAAACATTTAGTCTTCATTTAACTTCATTTGACTAAACAAAGTAACTCTATGCACTCAAACTGATAACAGGCCCAGAGGTCAAATAAATGACCTTTGGTAGACAAGAAACCGGTGCTATTTGTTAGATTTAATTGAGCTTCGGCCAAATTATGTTTAATTTTTCTCATTCTTTTTAGGGGTTCGGTTCAGATAAAGCAAAATAATTAGCATGTTTAGCCTGAGTTTTTATCAGTAGCCTACGGCAAAGATTTTAAATCATGCCATGACTTAAGCCACCATAAACAAGAACATATACAATGACACTATATGTCATGGCAATTTGTTGACACAAACAGGACTCACTTTAAAATGAGATTGTTTATTATGTTATTTTAGATATGTTACAGTACGGCTAATGTTTTTAATTGACAACTGTCTTCACATCTCTGCTTCGACAGCGTTTTGAAGGTTTTCTTCATCAAAGAGCATAAAACATCTATGAAACACCACGACTTCTAACCAGCTTTTTAACAATATATTATCAGATCTTACCTTGCCTGTGACTGACAAGAACAAATGTGTGCAGCAAGTGACAAGAAAAATTAAGTGAAAGGAAATAAGCAGAGGTGTGGAACTACTATCTTCATTCCCCGCCCCCATCCTCTCTCTCTCTCTCCCTCCATATAGAGCGTGTCTTTTATTCTCAAGTATGTTTGATTGCACAGTGCACTGCTTCCTCACTTCAAAGAGAGCGGCATACGAAAAAAAAAATGAAGAAAAGTATGAAAAAAGGGCAAGTATGGGTAAGTGGGAGGAGAAAAGGTAATAAGTAGTGTGATATTGTCTGACTTGATATTAAACGTTAAAAAAATAGAACATTACAATTTCTAACACATTTTAAAAATACATATTAAAAAAAAAGTTTTAAAAATGCTGAACATTTTTCATCTAAAAATTATATGGTTAGTGGAGTAAACAAAGCAGCAAAAAAAAAAAAATCCGCATATTCAAAACTGAAAATCTTTCTTTTTTGCATACAGGAACTGAGTCTCTTGTGGTGTACGGCACACTGAAAATGTTCAAGTTTCGCACAGATGATTAATTGTGCTAGTAGGAATCAACTTCGAGTGCCGTGGCAAGTCAGTCAAGCTATAAAACCACCGATATCCACATCTATCCTTTCATTTTACAGTTACTCATATCTTCTTTTCATTCACAATCTTTCCCAGACGCCTCTCTCCCTCCCTCACTCTCTCGATCTTTCTCAGGTGTCGCCGGGGTTGGTTTACCATGTCGTACAGTCGTAGAGGCCCGTAAAGACTGTTTTTTGAACCTCTACAAAAAAATTCCCCCAACACCCTCTTGAAACTCGTCTATGATTCAATATGAACGGAATTTAAACAGCTTTCAAAAGTGAGTCAATGAGCTCCCATTTCTTGTCTTGTAAATTTGTGAAAACATTCTCTTCCTGAAAAGAAAAACAAATCCGTTCATAAGTTTGGGGTCGGTAAGGTTTAAGGTAGTCTCTTATGTTCATCAAGGCTGCATTTATTTGATCAAAAATACAATCAAAACTGTAATATTCTGACATTTTTCTGTTTTCTCATTTATTTTCAAATGTATTTTATTCATGTGATGCAAAGCTGATTTTTCAGCATCATAACTCCAGTCTTCAGTGATGCTTCAGAAATCATTCTAATATGATGAATTGGTGGTCAAGAAACATTTCTTGTTATTATCAATGTTGAAAATGGTTGTGCTGCTTATTTTTGTAGAAAAAAAAACAGGATTCTTCGAAGAATAGAAAGTTCAAAAGAGCAGCATTTATCTTAAATATAAATATTTTGTAACATAAATGTCTTTACCTTCAAAATGTGGAACTTTTAATCATTTTAATTCACTAAATAAAAGCATTCATTTCTTTTCCCAGAACTACAAGGACTAATAACAATGAAAAGTCAGAAATTCCAATCAACGCAGAAATCAGATCAACTTCAGATTTTAATATTCACACCCGAAAAAAGGACATTAAAAATAAAAATACACTTTTAACAGGCTACAGTCATTACAACCAATGCAATAGAATCTCTTTCCTCTAATGCTGCAAATCAATGTGCTAATAAAATTTTCATCCCATTTTTCCCCCTCTCATCCTCGTGTCGTATCACCCCTCTCCCTCGCTCCAGGTACTGGGGAGGGAACCTAAACATGGGGGTTCTGCTACAAACCTGAGTCTTAATTACTGAGTTCATGAATTAGATAAAGCCACCCGAGGCTTGATTGAGGATGCCTCTGGTTTTGAATTGCTTTAAAGTACAAAAATAAAGAGTGACCCCGCACACTATTCTAAAGTGGACAGTTCGAAGGCCCCGCTCCCAGCATCTGTTGCCAAAGAGTTCGGGGCTGTAAGTGTGGAGTGTTAGTGTGATTCACATGGTCCTCCGGTTGACCAACAAGGACCTGTTAGGTGGGGCTTTTACAGAACTAAATAACACGCACAGGCCGTTTTGTTGGGTAGGCCTACACTTTTGTATTCGGAGGTGTTTATGAGGAAGAATCTGAAGATGGGCTCAAATCAAACCACAAAATTAGAGTAAACGCTCTTGATTCGAATCCAGTCCGAACCACGTTGTGATTCTGATGGCAATATGCCTCTCTGAAACAGACAGGCTGGCTGGCTGTGCAAGACCATCAAATGCCTCAAATGTGTCTAAATTTAAAGTGTAATATATGCAGTCTCGCATTCGTCTGCATAGTTTTACCACAAAAGGTTTTCGGTAGGTGCTGAATGCTATATTTACTAACGTAAGCATGTTATGTACCGCCTATTTTCTTTGCATATGCTCTGTGCTAGGTTATGCTTCACCTGCCCCACCAAATCCTGTGCTATAGCAGATAGTCTATATGAATATCCCTTGTTCTCCGCTTTCCCTTTAATATTAGTGTAATTTGTGGAGTACACTGTCCTCACTAGAGACTATTCCTTCCGATCAGTGTCGAGCGGTATTTCTAATAAATGGAGTGGAAGGGTGTAAAAGAAAAAAGAGGGAGCAAAAGAGGTATCGAGAGGATTGGGAGTGATTGACAGGTGCATTAGGGGCACATTGCACCCATTGATATGGATTTCAAATCAGTACACATAGAAGTTGTCAATTTATTCATGATAAAGAATAAGCTCGGCTTTATTAAGGAGTTTTTATATGTGATAGAATGTAAATGGTGCTGTGCTTTCTGGATTGACGCTGTCAACAAGTATTGATATAGACAAGAGAATAAGACTACGGCTAAAGTAACGCTTCCATGTAGTGTGGCGTGTTTTTCTCAGTTGAATGTTGACAAAATGCTTGGAAAGAACAGCCAAATATGGCTGAGCTGTAACACAATGTCGTCAGAAGACAAAAACAAGCATCTCGTCATTGAACATAATCAATATTTCAGAGTTTTTGCAAACCGATTTGAAAACATGCTTCAAAATGGACAGAAACTGAGCCGTTTAAGAGTCTCTGACTGAAGTTTCATGGGGGAAACAAGCACACGCTCAATCTCAAGTGTCTTTATAAGCCTCAGACAGGAAGAGGATGTGACGTGGGTACTCGAACCACAAATCTGAGGGTAGGGAAAAGGCAGAGCAGGAGGAGAAAGGAGGGAAAAAGACGAGAGGGAGGATGATGAGAAAAAGAGAAAGACAGACACACACAGAGTGGCTCAGGAGTATGGCTGTGGTACCCCAAAACCTGGCCTATAAAGCGGTCTAGCTGTGGGTGATTGGGTTGATGGCCCATGGGGACCTGTGGGGTAGCTGTACCCTCCATACCCTCCATATGGAGTGGGGTAAGTGGCGGGCGTGGGACCAAACTGCCCAAACGGTGGGGCAGGAAATGGGGTTTGGGTGGGATATGGGCAAGCGGGAGGACCGAATGCAGGCCTGGGAGCGGAGTAGCCTGTCGATGGCGGGAAGGGAGCACCCTGGCTGGGGTAGGGCTGAAACGCTGTGCTAGGGTTAGTGGTGCCCGCTGTGGAGGCTGAGGGGGGAGCAACGGGGTAGGGGGCGTAGGGGAGGCCAGAACTGGAGGCGTTGGATGGTGCATTGATTTTGGAGCTCTGCTGCTGCTGAGGCTGCTGTGGTTGCCACGGCGATGATGATCCAGCATCCTGATTGGCACAGGGTTGTGATGTCATTGTAGCATCTCCTATCCCTTTGCTTTTTTGGCAGAGAATTTCTTGCAGCTTTTCAATGCGCACTCGTCTTGTGTGAGCGAGAGAGCGGAGGGAAAGGAAGCGTTCGAGGAAGGAGTCCAGTGATGTCGAACCTTCCAGAAACTCATCTGCTAGAACCTGAAAGAGATTGAGTGATTTTCAAATCCTCACATCGTGAAGTTGGTAACACAATAGCTAAAAATAAAAAATTTATAACATTATGTAATGCTTAGGAGGTCGGTAGTTCATAAAACTTCAAATACAAATATACATTACATTCAAAAGTTTGGAAACACTAAGACTTTATATTATTGAAAGAAATTGCAACTTTTATTCACCTTAGATGAATTACGAAATGACCATTTCAATTAAAAATATATACTGTATTATTTAAGATCTCTGCTCAAATAATCTTTTTAAGGATTACATAACAAGGTTTACTCCGGTTGCATAAACTGCTAAGTTAGTCATCACATTTTTTAAGTCAGTTGTTACATAAAAACGTAGACTGGCCTAATTTGAAACTTAAAAAGTAAGACTAACCACTAACTGGTCATACTAGTACTTAAGACACAGTCTTAACATATTGCCTATGTTTATGCAACTGGCAGCAGAACTGATGGCTTTTAAATGTTAAAATATCTTAATATTAACACATTGTTATTTTTTAAAAATAATAAATTAGATTCAAATTCATTTTAGTTATAATAATTTACAATATTACTATTTTGGTTATATCTTAATTAAATTAAATGCTACACTGGTGAACAGAACAAAAAATGTCCTGGTGTTTCCAAACTTTTTAATGGTTAGTGTATATGAAAATACACTATACGAGTGCATCAAGGTTTCCAGACTTAAGCCATTTAAATAATTTATCCATAAATGTTTAACCCTGACAGTTTCAACAGCAGTGAAAACGCAAACATCAAAATGACAAAAGAAAATAGATAAAAAAGATGGTGACCCACCTCTGATTCTGCCTCTGTGTTGGCGCCCTCTGTCTGCAGACGAGACAACAGCCCCTCCGGAGACACCTGCCCCATGATACTGTCTGCAAAGTGGGACAGAGAGAGAGAGAGAGAGAGAGAGAGAGAGAGAGAGAGAGAGAGAGAGAGAGAGAGAGAGAGAGAGAACTGATACATAAATAGGTTGGCTGAAAAATAAGAACGGTTATGCAAACATATCAGTTGGCTAGAAATGTGCAATAATTTTTTTTAAAAAAAGAAAGAAAAGGCAGTATTGAATGAACAGAGAAAGAAAGCAGAATGAGACTATAGAGAAGAAAGAGGCCAGCCCAGCCCCACACATAGCTACTGTGTGATGTAATGTCACAGATGCAAAAAAGGGGGAGGAGAATAAGTGCCTGAACAAAACAAGCTCTTATAACAGCACTAAATGACAGGCACAAGATATACCAGATTTTCTGGCTGAACAAAAAGCTCTATTTAGAAACCCAGTAAGAATTCCTGTGTCTGTTCAAAAGACCAGGGGTCCCAAAACTACAGTGAAAACTGCCAGTGCACTTTAACTGTAGTATGAACAAAAGTCGAAAGAACACTGTAATTTTAATTTCACTTAATCATTGAGCTAATAAGCAGTGCTAACAATGGAATCTTTCAAAAGGTTCATTCTGATGAGCTCGCTCTATTTTTCACAATGCCTAAGCTTTCCCTTTTAGAAGATTCAAATTAGGGTGTACTCACACTAGCCGTTTGAACCGTGCCCGAGTGCGTTTGCGCGGTTCGTTTGACTAGTGTGAGTGCTCCGAACCGTGCCCGGGCGCGGCTCGATTAGCCGGCCCTGGCCCGCTTGGAAGAGGTGGGCCAGAGCACGGTTCAGTTGGACTCGGGCGCGGTTCGCATGCAGTGTGAGCGCTAACCGTGCTGGAGCACGGAACAGCATTGTGTTCAGAGCAGCCCGTTCTCATCCCAAGGCGTCATACAGGTGACACGCTCTAAAGCCGATGCACATGGCATCCTTTAGCATCAATATGAGACGCAGATCCCAAGGCGTCATAACCTAACGCTACCCCCGACCTAAACCTACCCATAACAGTGCGTTATATTGACGCTAAAGGGTGCCATGTGCGTAAGATTTCGACGAAATGTCATATATATTATGCCAAAAGGATGAAAATGCGTTGGTTCAGAGAGCGCCGCTCTTCTTGTTTATCCCGAAACCGTCGCACCATAATGACGTAAGCGTGCTCCGGCACGAATGCTGAAACCCTATGTGAGTGCAGGCCAGAGGGGGAGTGGGGAGGGGGGACAATCGTACTCGGGCCCGGTTCATGGCAACCGTGCCTAGTGTGAGTACACCCCAGTTTCCATCAGGGCTTAAAAACGAAAAAGTAAATTGGTTCACTCCGAACAGAATCAATATTTTAACGTTTCTGTTCATATGTTCCTTCTGTAACATTACAGATCCGAAAAAGTAAGAGCTTGTGACTAAACCTCGCAGCTCTACCCGGCTCAATAGCGACTGAAGTGCTGCACTTTTGGTCCTTTTGGAGACCGTCTCTGCTTGTTTGAAGAGCAAGGGTAAATAAAAAACTGGTTCTTTGAATAAATACTGCGTCAAAAAACATGATGTTTGTAAAGGCTAATGTTTTATGTATTTTAAGAGCTGAGAAGAGTGTCTGTCTGGTATTTGTCCTCTAATAATAAACAATACAGCCTATGCATACCACATCATATTTTAACACACGATTTTGGCCAAATGTATGAAATGACAGAAGAAACTAAGTTACAATAAACTTTGTAACCTGTAAGTTGGTTAAAACGTAATGTTGAACTTACTGCCTCGGATGCGGTCGTTAATGACTGACAAAACACATATCTCCGATATTCATTGTTAAAAAACCTTGTAACTCATTTTTAGCTTGATTTGGGGAAAAACACACGCAAGTGCCATAATACAAAATTTGACAACATGGTGTTTAATTATTTAAAAAGATACAGGCCTACATTTTATATTCTACTGAATAGTAGCAGTTCTACACTAACCTGCAATTTTTGCTAGCCTGACTACGTCAGACTTCCTACTTCCGCTAATTTCATTTCGCTCCTGTAGTCAGTCTGAGATAGCAGCCTATCTTTCTGTTTTCCACCGGCCTGAAAACAGCCGGGCCAATCAACGAACAGAAGGCGGGCTGAAAGCCGTGACGTAGTCGCTAAGCGCCGAGTTTAAGAGTTAGGTCAGAGAAATCGAAAACGACCGCGGATAGGGAGACGCGGATGCAATTCGCTCTGTTGTGGAGAATATTCCCGGCATTAGCAAACTGAAGCCCGAAGAAGAAGAGTGTGTATTAAACATTTTGAATGGAGGTGATGTTGTGGCCCTACTCCCTTTGGGAAATGTTTAATTTATCAACTATTGCCGATCGTCAGCGAGAAACTGGGGAGCCTTTTGACAGGTCAGTGTCTCCTTTCTTTTCCAGGTCTTAAATACCGTAAAACTTCAAATAATAGCCCAGGATTTTATTTGTCCAAATCATCTAACTGCACCGGCTTGTATTTGAGACAGGCGTCTATATGAGACAATTTAGTGTTGAGATGTTGTTCATTGAGATGTTGTTCCTAGAGTCTCTAATCTCTAAAAATCTCCAAATGCTCCACGTGAAACTGCGGTCTTCCGATCTTTAACTATCTTGGCGATTGATTTTGATTAATATTTGCGAGGGAGAGAGAGCAAGACAGCGCTCGTGTTGTTTGAAGACCTGAGAGTGCGCGCGCGGTTCGCTCTCTCTCTCTCTCTCTCTCTCTCTCTCTCTCTCTCTCTCTCTCTCTCTCTCTGCTCGTTTGCACCCTGTCAAAGCGCAGCAGTCATTCTATTACATCACTCACCGATCAAAAAAGTCGCTCACAGCCATGTTCACTCCGGTATTTCGCTCGCATCATCAAGTGTTTACAGCTGGTGGAAGTTCGATCATAGATTTGAGTTCGATGCATGATGTCTGTGGTTCGATGCGGCTGTGTCAGCGCATAACATACGTCATAAATAAACTTATCTGATTGGCTTACGGTTAACCAATGATTTTAAACTTCAGAAATCGCCCCCTAGCGAGAGAGAAAACACTTCTCTATTATGCTATGCCAGACTCTGTCTACGAAGCAAAGTGAAGTAGCAGAGTCTGGTATTACCAGGCTAAATTTTTGCTGGTTTCAAAACACACACGACGATATTACCTGCCATTAATTTTCTTAATACTTTAACGTTTGGCGACATATCCGCGAAAAAACTCCTGAGAACCCAAAGCTAATGCTAGTGACTTACCTATGATAACTTGACAGCTGAGCACAGGCATTTCACTCACGTTGGATGCGTCAATGACTCATTTGCATAGCCCGTAGTATTTAAATTCATGATTAGTTGACTGCCAAATTAAAATATTAAACAGAATGATACAATAATGTTGTTACAGGTCAATAGTTATTTCACATAAGTGTTTTTGACAGAACGATTAAACAATTTCATTTGATGGTTTAATTTTCATTTAAAAACTTGCCAATGACAACATTAAGATATACACTTTTTAGTTACAGCTGAAAATAAACTTGTATAACAAATACAGAAGAAAAGAAAAAAGATTAAAATTAAAAAGTATAAAAATATGACAAAAAAAATTGAGTCCTGTGGATAAAATTAATGTTACTATATAAAAATAAATCTGAAAATGTTGGTTGGTTTGGTCATTTTATCTTTATACAAAAAAAAAAGTCTATGCAGCTTATAATATATTCAAATTATTTATTTTCCATGATAATCCCAAATGGTTCCTGTTTAAATTAGGAAAATACAAATCCACATTACCAACATGAGTAATTTCTGTTCAGTGCAAAACTACTCGCTTCTCCTTCTAAGTTTCAGAAAACCTGCACTAAAAACAATCAATTTCTCACCCCCTTCATTTTATCCTGAATTCATTCCTACGTTCTCTTTGAAACCTTTACTTTTGCAACCCAAATCAATCCCTCTTTTCTCTTACCTCTCAGGACACAGTGCTGTTTGTATTTCTCCCTCACTTCCTCCAGTTCAGTGTATTTCTCCACCAGTCGCCCTCTCTCTTTTTCGAGACGGGGCTTCATGTCCAGGTTTTGCTCGGCCAGACTGCGGTTGGCAGCGAGAGCCATTTCCCTCTCCAGCTGAATGTTCTGAATCTGAAAGAAGAAGAAAGATAGACACATGACAAAAACTACAATCCATTATGAAGTCCACAAGGACCATCTTCAGGAGGACTGTCACGACTGGGACGTTCACTTAACGACGGCTGTTGGTGCGAAGGAGACAAGTGGTCGTTTCTTTATTAAAGGGGGGGTGAAACACTCAGTTTCACTCAATCTTATGTTAATCTTGAGTACCTATAGAGTAGTATTGCATCCTTGTTATCTCCAAAAAGTCTTTAGTTTTATTATATTTATAAAAGAAATATAGGCTGTACCGAGTCTTTCCGGAAAAACCCGAGCGGGTGAAGGCGTGCCGTGTGGGCGGGAGCGCGCGAAGCTTTTGCGTGTGTTGTAAACAGACAGACTCGTGGTTTATGAGGACATGATTTATTTTTACAATAAACAAACTGACACCTACAGTGGCCAGCTAAACAAATGTATTTAAACACACAAACACACACCATACATGCATGCTCCATCGATACATTAACTGTACGTGATCATGTTGTTTACTTGCTGTGCTTAAGTTACACGCCGATAGTTAACAACACACAGACATTTGAAGCAGTTTTACTCGACGCCTGCGGTTCCGTGAACCTTTATCGTTGGGACTGCTCCATCTTTAAGTATTAGGCGATCTGCAAATCGTCGAACTGGGCCTTGTTTATAAAACTATTACCGTCGAAATGAAGGGAACAAACAAGAACACTTGCGCAACTCCGTTGCTGCTCTGGAAAAACAAAATCCATCCACAGGTCCCTTAACGCTGGGTTCTTTGGAAATTTTGTGCAGTGTTGTCTTGCCCTGGCAACCAAAAACACTTTTTGGTGCCATTTTTTGATTGCAGCGCAGCAGAGCCCAGCGCGCTCTGATGGGCATAGGCGTACTCTCGCACGCACTAGGCTACAGATGCGCGCGCGCCCTTCCGGGAGAAGTGCCTTAAGACCCGTATAAGGAAATTCCGCCCACTCTGACGTCACGTAGTCCCGTATTCGAAAAAAACTTTCCGAAACTTGTGACAAACCAGAAGGAGTATTTTTGGAACAGAAATACTCCATCAAACTTACAACTTCATTTTTGAAACTTTGTCCATGTTTACCATGGTAATCCAACTCTTTAACAGTGTAAAAAACTCACTATGCATGAAACAGAATTTCACCCCCCTTTAAGTTATGATGACATTACCGAAATGAGCGGATATGAAATAATTCAATGTGATGTTTTATGCTGCTTTCACGTGCTATCTGAAATTTCCTACTTCCCACTTTTGAAGCTGTGATTACAAGCTGGTCGTGTTCAAGTGCTTTGATGTCGGAAAGAACTGGAATCATGGAGCACACCCGGTTTATTCTTGCCTATTTATTAGGGAAACTTTATTAAAACTGAAATTATGTTTGGTGTCTCATTCGTTGGCAGCCATTTGCCATGCTATCTAGATAGTCAGCTTGCTGACAATTTTAGAATTTTGGTCAAATAAAGGCTATTTTTGCTATGTATAAACATACAGTATGCTTCAGATGATTATTCATTATTTTCAAATGTAAATATGCACTACTTTAACGACAAGGCGATGTAGCTGTTAAAACGAATAAAGAATGGCAGTCACAGTAGCAATCATTCTCCTCTCTGCCATGTTGAAAGATTATGTCATGCTCAACTTGGGTATAAAATTATCTCAGTTTCCCAGTAGTAAATACGATTTGAGAGGGCATTCATGTCCAATTTCCTACTAGGAAACTGGTATTTAAAATCATTCCAATAGCAAATTAAAGTGCTGTGTAAATTAAAGCAACACCATGGAACTTTTCCTCTCCTCTTCGGTCGTCCTACTGGTTGGAAATGAAATTGTCCATTACCGCCGTCGTAAATAATTTAGCCTACCGTCGCACGCACGCTCTCTGTTTATCCAGCACCGGCTTTAGAATGAACGATGTCCACAGGCAAGGTAGAGTATGTTACATGATTTCATGAAAGGATGATGTATTGCGACATCAGAAACGAAGAAAAACGAAATGATGACTATTGTAGCGCTTCACGTAAAGCAGTCGAATTTTGTAGTTCTTTTTGTGGTCGGGTTACTACCCAAACCCCGAAGTTACATAGTGCCAGTAAAACGACACAGACCCTGTCAGGCTATGGCAGAAGTGCCTTTCACCCTGTTACGACTTGATGAACCACTGATAAGATTTTGGAAACATTATTTTAAGGTAAAAAATGTTAGATTGTGTTGCTTTAAAAATAACATGTCCAGAAAAGTTTATTTACAGCCTTATTAATATAAGCAAGTTAATCACACCACAGACTATTATTGTATGTCACAGAAATGGTGCTGTTCAAAATAAGGTCATCCCAAATAGCACTTTTTAGCCCTTCAGTGCTGCATTTACCAAAAGTATCACACAAAAAAAAAGGTGTAGAAACAGTTTTCACTCAGAAATAGCTAGTAAATTTGTACACTATTTCAAATAAATTAGTATTACATTGAAATAAAAATATTTTTTTTTAATTTGGAAATAAATTAAATAATATTTTATTGTAAAACATACTCCAATAATCTTTATTTACAACTTTAAAAAAAATACATGATGCAAGCGCAACGCTGAAACCACTGGCTCCAGTGATCTCTACGATCTACTTAGGCTTTCAATGCTTTCGGGAAATGCAGCACTGCTCATTTTATATTTATAGCTAAGGGCCAAAACATCAATCCAATATAGTGTTTTACTGGAGACTGTTCAAAATAATCTTAATTTAATTTTTTTGATTAAATAATTTTAGAAGGCAAATTACAGCTCATCGAAATACTGATGAGAAAAGACAACATATACCTCACATTCATAATGTAAGTACAAACCAATCATTCACAAAAAATATTCTCCTCTGCCAATGCTCTGACATATCTTTTATGTTCATGTAGAGTCAAATATTATGCATACTAATGTGTAACAGTAGGTTTGAGGTTAGAAAAACAAACATTAATCTGCAAACTTTAGATTTAAGCGGTATGGCAGACAATGAATAATTTTAGTAGATAAGACTTAGACTTAAGGTCTGTTGGACTACTTGTTCCAACAACAAAAAAAAACTTGGACTATGGTGCACGAGTCTTAAAGGGATAGTTCACCAAAAAATGAAAATGCTGTCAGTAGTTACTCACCCTCATGCTGTACCAACCCCGTAAGAACTTCGTTCATCTTCGGAACACAAATTAAGATATTTGTGATTAAATCTGAGAGTTGGATCACTCCTCCATAGGCTTCTAAGGGATTGAAACTTGACAGCCCCGAAAAGTCATTAAAGAAATCATTAAAATAGTCCAAGTGACTACAGTGGCTAGATATTAAGTTTATTGAGCTACGAGAATACTTTTTGAGCGCAAAAAAAACAAGCAAAAATAGCGACTTTATTCAAGTATTCTCTTTGGGCCTGGAGATTTCACGTAGTGTTATTGCGCAGCGCTTCTGGTTGAACGTCACAAGCATCACACACATGACCAGCGTCGGCCAATAGTGAGCCTACGTGTGACGTAGAACCCACAAGTGCTGCGTAGTGTAACAGCTTAGGAGAAAGACATGGAAGAGAAGAGATGGTTGAATAAAGTCGTTATTTTTGTTTTATTTGCACGCAAAAAATATTGCCGTCGCTTGATAAACTTAAGATTGAGCCACTGTAGTCACTTGGACTATTTTAATGATTTCTTTAATAACTTTTCGGGGCTGTCAAGTTTCAATCCCTTAGAAGCCTATGGAGGAGTGATCCAGCTCTCAGATTTAATCAAAATTATCTTCATTTGTGTTCCGAAGATGAACGAAAGTCTTACGGGGTTGGAACGACATGAGGGTGAGTAATTACTGACAGAATTTTCATTTTTGGGTGAACTAACCCTTTAAGGACTAGGGCTTTTTTTGGAGCCAGGACACCATTCACTTTCATTGCATGGAATATAGGAGCATGAACACCCTTACAACTATCACATCTCCTTTTGTGTTCCACAGAGGAAGGAAAAAGATATGGGTTTAGAACAACATGAAGGTGAGTAAATAATGGCAGAACTTTCATTTTTGGGTGAACTGTTCATGTAACAAACATCCATCATCATCTTACCTCATCAGACTCCAGTGCCATAGACTCCACCCGCTCCGAGTTGTCCAGCAAATTCTGCAACTCGGACTGGCTGAGGTCTTGAAGCTTCTCCATTGATTTGCTAGGACAGCTGAAAATCAACAGTAAAGTTTACTAAGCTGTACTAATAATTGACTTATTACATTACAGCTCATCATATGTCAAAAGCATTGACTTCTCATAGTGTGTTCCACAGAAGAGTCATACAGGTTTGTATGTAGCATAAATGTTGGCAGAATTTTCATTTTTTGGGTAAACGATCATTTTAAGTTGACCAATGCTATCAGTGAATACTTGGTAAGTGTAATTTGGATATGAAAACACGACTGATAGGTAATCTCTGGACCACCAATGGCAGTCATCTGTCATTCAGACAGTGTATGTAACAGTGGACTAAAAGTATGGCGAAGAATTATGCTATTGAAACTAAGATTAACTCTTACTGCTTGTTATATCTTAAAGAATATCTCAATACTTACCAGGTACAAGCAAATCAAAGTCCTCTCCGCAAGGTGCTCATGGAAAAACATCAAACTTAATTGGAAGCGAGTGACGTCAAGATGTAGACGGAAGCGTTGAGACTGACAACTACCTCGCGAGCGTCTTCAGCGTTAAAACCCGCTTTCTGCGAGAAACACGCCCGAGGCAGTATCGGTACGAGGTGTCAAGCGTTATTTAGCGCAACAGAGTAGAAATATGTCCGCGAAATTATTCCTGGAGACTGGAATCTCCGGTTAGCTGGACGGCTAGCTCACTAAAAAGAGAGCTGTTGGGCAAGGCGGGTTGTTATTCAATACAAAACGGCGTCGACGAAATAACAACTCAGAAAGACATAATAATATGTCTCCGGTAAAACAGCATCGATGTCATTTCGAGCAAAACAGTGCAAATAAAGGTTAATTCACGGTGTATATTCCTATTCTTAAGGGAAAGTTTCACTTCTCGTTGACGGATATCGCGGCCATCTTTGGATGAGACCATTGTCGATTTTGTCTAGGGAAGTGGGATACGTTTACATACCCTAAAATACAATTTACCTTTCTTGTCTGGAATATCGCATACAGTTTTAGAGTATGGCTTAAATAACTATATAAAGGATTTATAATGTTTACTATTGAAAGGCATTCGCATGTTCCCGTGAAAATACCACTATACTCCCCTATCCTTGACAGTAAAT
Organism: Chrosomus eos; assembly: GCA_036326025.1. NCBI lineage: Eukaryota > Metazoa > Chordata > Actinopteri > Cypriniformes > Leuciscidae > Chrosomus > Chrosomus eos. The sequence goes on along the minus strand of CM070819.1, from coordinate 13,232,423 downwards.
GGTGTGGTCTAGCTGACTGAAAGGGAAACCCCGATGTGACGGGAATGTTCCATATGTGATGTGACATGGCAGTAGGGTTGGTCCTACCATCTCCACAGAGTTTATATATATAGTCTTAAAAGTTAATATTGCAGCAAGAAAATAATTGTTTCGCATATTTACATATTGAAGCACTTAAGAGACACCCATAGTAGAAAATTATTTTATTGCTTGTAATTACAGGCATTGTAAAACTGGACTTTTTTTTTTTTTTTGCATATTCGGTTACATCCATTTTTTCAGTTTTCATTAGCAAAAGACCACCATTGCCGTTTGTAATAATGGCAACACATTATTTTTACTTAAAGGTTAGCCAAGCAATAAAAACAGGGTCTGAGCTTTAGTGGGTATACAGTGTGTGGCAAGCTACTGTCGCCAGTTTCACAAAAAAACTTCCAAATCTATATTTTGTACATGACAATATTGTGCATTCAATTTTTATTAAAAAAAAAAACACAAGGTTAATAGCAGTGATAATGTTTTAGAGCAGTCTACTAATTAGAGTTTTTTACAGTCGCTAGGACACATTTCTCAATACTTACCGGTCACTTTTTCAAAACTCTTCACAGTTTTACAAACCAACTTTCAGCTCGGCATAGCAGTTAATTTCACTTTCAAAATGCACTAAAACTACCAAATCACTTCATACATGTCTCAAATCAACACATTCTTCCATCACACTAGCAAAGGTTGACAGCCAACAAACACACTTTATCACCCACAAAACAATGACCTAAAAAACACAACAGGTATTCTATAAGTTTTCTTCTGTAAAACAAACACACCTCTCTACGGTTTAGGATTCACTGCAATATGTGTTACTGGAATGAATCAGACATGATGCAGTATGCTTCAATATATACAGTATTCTGTCTTTTTTTTTTTTTTTTTGCACAGAGTAATTCTAAAATACAATAATTTATATACACACCATCCAATACAGATACAATAGGAATCAGCTGTGATTGCTCCAATTGTCCAATTGTTTTTATAGCATTTCATGTATAGATTCGAAATATATTTAATTAAAATATTACTGTAAAAATGTAGCAAAATGCTGTCATATTCAGTTTTGTATTGTTATTGTTTTGAACTTAAGTTTACCAGTTTTGAAAAAGTATGCAAGCATGTGGAAATTGGCCTGTAAATACACAGTTTTGGTGGTTGTTGTGTCGAAGTGAGAAAGAAATTAATGTAATTTGAAAGATGTAGTCATTGAATGCATTTTGTGCCAAAGCAATGATAAATGATCCACAGTTTAGCTCACATATACTTCTGTTGTGCTCACTGCATGAAGAGTTTTGAAAAAGTGACCTATGTATTGAGAAATGTGTCCTAGCGACTGTAAAAAAAAACTGTAAAATTGCTCATATGTGTTTTCTTAGACCTTTAAATGCAGAAAATGTTAGGAAACAATGAAGAACCAAAGCTGCAATATCATAAAACAACAACTGCCCAGAGATCGCTTTGTAAAAACTCTGTCAAAACAAAAAGAGAAAATGTTATGAGTTTATGGTAAAGTTTATATTTAGCAAAAACATTACAGTATTCAACAATGTGCTATTTTTTGCCTAAATACATTCTCCATTATTGCTAAATAAAATAATGTGAGTCACAGCACAGAACATATGTATTATGCTATTTATTTAAGTATAGGGATTTTTTTTTTAACTGACTAATGGCATAATCAATCAATAATTTGAACTTACTTGCAAAATCTCTTCTGGACAACCAGAATCATGTGAGCAAGGAGGGAGAACTAGAGAGGTACTTGCAGCATAACTATACAGAACAAGACCAATCAGTGTCCCCACCAGGCCAGCAGTACCAGAGAGCAGACAGATCTTTAGCTTATAGAGAGAACACCACATAATTGCGTATTAATGTGTATGTTGGAATAATTCACATCCAAAAAAAGCTCTAGTTACTTGAATTTACCAGTGCTTTCCTAGGAGTTCTTTCAGATGCCATTCCAAAGGATCCAGCAATCACAGACTATTGGAGAAGAAGAAGAAAAACATCAGAATTAAAAGAAAAGGTTGGATTGTTTTTGTACATTAAAGCAACTGTCAAAATAAAAGGGTCACTGGGACTTGATGTTGTGTGTGTGTGTGTGTGTGTGTGTGTGTGTGTGTGTGTGTGTGTGTGTGGTGTGTTGTGTGTGTGTGTGTGTGTGTGTGTGTGTGTGTGTGTGTGTGTGTGTGTGTGTGTGTGTGTGTGTGTGTGTGTGTGTGTGTGTGTGTGTGTTGTAAATGTTTATTTTGTGTATGCTCATTTTATATATTTTCTTAACTATTAAAATCATTCAAAACGTAACTGTATTTAGTTATAAAATAAACATACCACAGAACCTATACAGAGGGGGCACACAAACATATATTTCATATCAATGCTGGTGCTGTAAGTTGGTATAGTCAGGAGGAGCTGAAACAAACCTAGTAATATCGCCATAACCTAGAGAGGGGGAAACATATGGAAAACATATGATGAGAGAAAAAAAATCAAACAGATATTCAACAACAAAAACATTGCAAAAAAAACTGTTACGATGACTATCCCAAGCTACCATTATATGTATGACAAAAAATTGGCCCACATCCACTTACTGCCACCACTTCAGGGTCATGAAACTTGAACAGACGATGAAATTTGGGAGGATCCGAGTCAGCAGACTGCGTTTGAGTGCTTGACATCTTCAACAGTCAGCTAAAAATCAACCGACGTACTGAAAAATACGAACATTTCAAAGTTCAGTTCAACGATTATAATGGCTCCCTACGGTCTGAAATAACAGTGAGAGAGTCAGTATATAACATGATCTGATCCCCCTGGATTAAAGGAACGTTTTGCGGGAACACAGATGCTGTAGGAGAAAAACATCTTTGTGAGAGGAAGTGGGCGGATATAATACAGAAAATTTGGTTGGAGAAGATCAGCACAGCTTGATACAATTCTGATTACTCAACAGCACTGCAGAGGAAGAGGGTTAGGGTTAAGCAAACAAAAAAAACTTCAGTGCACTACATTAATTTCCTTCAGAGGGCTGGACTGCCCAGATGTCCAAAACAGCTATTTCCTTTTTATTTATTTGTACAGCATAAAATCACAAATAGGCATGATAAACATTGCACACTTCAAGCGAACTTTTTTAGTTTCAGACATCACCATAAAATACACTAATGAATATATGTAGCTAGATAGTATGCTTGTATATGTTATTGATAACTGTCTAATCAAAATGTAATTTCCATTGAAATAATGTAAGACCGACTCACCTCGAATGTATCTGCGAATCCAAGTAAGCTCGTGACAGAGAGGAACAGAGCTGTTTATGAAGTGATCTAAAACACTTAATAAAAGCTCCTATGGGGAGATGGGGGCTGGACAGACCCCTTTCCGTTGCAATGCTTGCATAAAAAAAACGCACGGGAGGGTCTGACTCTTTTTGTAGAAGCGCAGATCTTTTATTTGGAATTAGTGCGCACTTATAGAGACGAGTTTGCCTAACAGGAGAAGAAAGGGATCCTGTCAGCACACTACAAACAGCTCAAAGAATCGACTCGAGCTGAATCACTGCGGTCACGCCTCACTTATTCATGTGGAAATTGGACTTCTGCTCTGCGTGAACATTCGCTCTGAGTTTGTGGTGCTGACATTACTCTAAAGACGTTTCGTATTTGTTATCCCTCGTTGCAAACTTACTTGAAAACGAAGGATGACTTTGACAGTGACGACGGACCTCTCAGTGAATACTGGCCCAAGTCGGGTAGAGGAAAAGCTGGAAGACAAACAAAGAGCTCTGCGGGACAGCATCGAGAAGGGGGAGCCCAAAATATTCGGGGTGAGTGAACGTCGTGTTATGGCTTCATTAATTTTAAAGGGCTCCGCACAGATTCTCACATGACGTGTTCTGGAATAGGCTATAGTCTTTCTTAAAAAATAAAAAATAAAAAGGACATGTAGTCAAATTGGGGTTTCATTTCGATGAAAATTTCATGAATTTCATGGCTGTCAGGAGTTCTGGCCCCCTGTCCAAGCATTTTTAGCATTTTAAATCACTAGCCATTTTGGCCACTAGGCCAAATAAATAGACCATACAAGTATCATTATGTTAAAGACTAAACTACAACTAGTCCATGTAGCATAATAATTATAAAACAGATCATTCCTGTCGTGGCCTCTGATTGGTCAATACGCTATTTCAGTTTTAATTAACAAAAAAAAAGTGTCCTTAATATTTTTTTAATAGATGATGTACATTTTTAAAAGCACTAAGGCACTGGAGACCATTCTGTATTTTAAACTAAAAGGATTACACAATTTGGCATGACAACTCACCCTATTGCTTAATCCTCTGGTGCTCTTGTGTGGTGGTCAAAATTATTTTTTTATTATCTTTTTAATATTATTTTTTATGATTATTATTTCTATGAAATTGTTTTACTACACTTTAGTTCAATCATGTTTTTAATTTAATATTTTGTATTTTTATGGGATCATATGGTACTGAGTTATATTTATGCATTAGTTGTAATCCATTTATGCACTGCTTGAGCACAGACCTGAAAAAGTCCAACTTAAACTGTCATAATTCTTGAATGCTTTAGAGTAGCCTACAAGTCCGGTCACTTTTTAAAGAAGTCAATTGGCAGATTATTGCTGAATTGAAAAACGTTTATTGTGAAAAAAAAGCACACATTTTTATGAAATATTTATTTTCCAAAACATGGTTTACTCTAAACTCTTAACTGTGAGAAAATCAAAGCCATACATCTAAACAAGTGTTCCAAATTTGAGGTTGATTTCTCAACAACAACAACAAAAAGAGCTTTTAGTAAGATTTTGTTTGGGTGGAGTACCAAACGTTTCCACTAGATGAAATTGGTCTCCCATTCATTTCCAATGGACAAGTGTGACTTTTTTTTTTTTAGGGCATACAGGCTTTTGTTTGATAAACTACATTTGTTACAATGGTTCAAACTTCACATCCTGATAGCAATAAATAATAAAGTGGTCTGAATATAAAAAATTATATCATGCATATGGAAGTCTCAGGACCAAAAAAGGTTCTTCCAATCATTGCATTTGGTCTGAATGACAGGATGTGCTGCTAGTCAACATGTATTTCCATGCTGTGTGTTCATGTGTTTTGGATGAGTCTTGGCTTTGGAGAGGGAGTGTGGGATCTAGAGCTTGGTTATACTTACTCGCCACGTCCACACGAGCGTGAAGTTCTCAGATCCATATATTTTGTTTTAATGTCACAAGTAATAATCTAAAGGTTTACTGGATTTTACATGATTCTTTGGTTCTTTTGTAGTGTGGGTTTGGTGAAGTGTAATAGAAAACAAACACACATGTGTACCTTACTTCTAACCGCTGCTTTCTGATGGTTTAGAGAACAATTACCTACTTTGAGCGGAGGCTCGTGGTGCGGAGTATAAACAATGCTTTCAGGTCTAGCTTGCTGTTGCTAGCCTCTCTGAAATTGCTTATCATACCTTTAACCTTTTCGAATCATGTCCATGATTTTTTCTCTCTTTTTTTTTTTTTTTTGCCAAAACCTTTCCCAAGTTTAGTACAATTCTGTTGAAGTAAAGTTTTCTGGTCAAAAATGACTAAAGAGCACCAGAGGGTTAAATGTGAAAAATGTGCTAACATAATATAATAAGTATAGAATAAAGAACATTTTGGTTTAAAATAATATAAGAAGAAATTACCAATTTAAAAACTTAATAGCAGCTCAAATTGATTGAAATTTCATGTCAACTGAATTATATTACAAAAAACTAAGTAATATATTTTACTTTGAGATGCACAAATTTCTTACTGAGACATTTTTCTTGCTTTTTTGTCTCTCATAGGTCTCGCAGATAGTAATAGGATTGCTGATCATCTCCTATTCTATACCTCTGCTTTCTACTGAGGCCACAATGATACTTAACTTTGGTGTGCCATGGTGGAGTGGCCTTATGGTAAATCAAACTAATAAGCCCAGGATGTAATAGTTATATAATGGATTAAGGTGATGACAAAGTATTCAGTGAAATGTACAGTATACTGCATATCCACCAACCATGGAACTATCACTAAACTTTATTCTTTGTGTCCCTTTTTTCCAATCAGTTTGTCATTTCAGGCATAGCTGCAATAGCAGTGGACAAAATTGCCACCATGAAGACAGTGAGTTTGAACTTACAACAGGACAGACTAACAAGCAAAGTAACATACAGCATATAGAGTTTGTGTATTATAATGTAATTCAGTCATGACCAGTAATCAAATACAAAGGCTTCACAAAAGAAGGCACGTTCTGTGTAAAAGTTTCTGTCTCCAAAATCCAATTCACTTACAGGTATGAAAAAGACACAAGTGATGAAAGTTGCTCTTGTCTTTAGGTCTCTGCTTGCATGGCAGTCTCTGTTGTGACCATAATCATCTCAGTTATTGCACTTATCCTATACTATGTTGACATTGCTTCCAATCCGGCAACCAAATGCCAATTGGGATCAGACCAGTTGTGTGACCAACAGTATTATGCCACTGTATGTAACTCATACCCTCATATGTGAGAGTTCTATTATATTATATTAATCATTTAAAGACAATTAAACAGTTGTATATTGTAGTAAGTACTCTTTCTTCAAAACAGAGATTCAGCACAGGAATGAAGGTAACCATCGCAATGGTCAATATTGTCCAGACAGCACTGTCCTCTGCTTTCACAGCTATACTGTATAATCAGAGGAGGAACTTTATGCTCTATGCGGTAAGAGAACAAAAAACATTATTTTTTTTATATATTATTAATTTTGTATTGTCTATAATTCATATGAACTTAATGATGATTTATTCCAAAGAAAAACAAAGCTTTAGTCTTGATCGGATTTGATGTCAAATGTTTTGTTTTCATAGTGTTTGGGCAAAGTGAGCATGAAAACTTGTATTCTTTCCTGCACTTCTATTCAGAATTACATTAGGAAAAAGGTTTAATATGGAAACAATAAACTTCTTACAAACACTATGAAATGTTGTGTTATATTTTAAGAACATTTGGAATCAAATTCAAAGTGTTTTAAAAGGTGGTTTGCTAATATAGCTACACTGTATTGATTTTTCTCCTCTCTCTTTCTCTCAGACCCTGGGTGAATGACATCCTGCAGGATGCTGATCATCCCATGACATTTTTACCCTGGATTTTAATCAGAGGCCCTTAAACTAACCTATCCACTTCATAATAGCCTATGTGGTTTTGCTTAACCAATGTAATGCTGTGCAAAAATGCAATGCACTGAAATGTTGTTGTATTTTAAGTGAAAATGAATTGAAAGGGAATTGTATATTTTTTAATCTAATATCATCCATATAAACGTCTAAATATGTTTTTTTACATTAAAGTTACATTTCAAGTTTAAAGGTAATGTTGTTGTTTTATTTTACAATTTACAATTCTGATCATTTCAGCTTCTCCACATGCGAGCAACTGAGCCATTTTCAAGAAATGGCGAAAGATGCATCTTTTTCGTCAACACTTGAACCATTAACACATTCTATTCTATTAAAAAAAAAAAAAAAAAAAAAAAAAAAAAAGTTGCTACTTAGGCCTACCCCAGCTAACAATTTTAGGTTCTGGGAACGTTCTGGGAACGTTAGTTTTTGGTTCCCAGAACGTTCTGGGAACGTTCCCAAGAACGTTCCCTATTGGTTACCCAGGAAAGTTTTCTTAACATAAATGGAACGTTCCCTTAAGGTTAGGGGAACGTTCTGGGAACCTATACGGAACGTTCCCAGAACATTCCCGCAACGTTCTGGGAACATTCCCATAAAGTTCTCAGAACGTTCCCCTAACCTTAAGGGAACGTTCCATTTATGTTAAGAAAACTTTCCTGGATAACCAATAGGGAACGTTTCTAGAAGGTTCCCAGAAAGTTCTCTCAAGGTTCCCAGAAAGTTCTCTCAAGGTTCCCAGAAAGTTCTCTCAAGGTTCCCAGAACGTTCTCTCAAGGTTCCCAGAACGTTCTCCTAACCTCTACATTCTGATGTATGTACATAAATAAGTCAACAAGCCACTTCTTCTACATAGTTTATTGTTCACAAAACATAAGAATATTATGAACCATGAATTAAATATTAAAAAATAAATATAACTTGCATTTAAAGAAACAATCGCAATATCTTAAATGAAATATAAACATTTTAAACAACAAACAACATCAAAAAAATTTTACATCAATAGGTATGAATGTGTGAACATGAAACTGAAAATGTGTTCGGTGAACATGAAACCGTGAACAACTTCACCAACGTCTTCACTTCACCATCAGCTGCAAATCAAAAACAAAGGGAAAAAAAGACATGAGTCAAATGAGATGCAGGTGTGTGTGTAATCAGCACAGTGCAGGTGTATGGTGTAAAGTGTAAACAGTCTAGGGAGGTCCATGAAAGGAAATGTAGTCCGTGATCACCGAGGGATTGCGTGGCTAAACGTGACAAAATTCACCTCCAAGGGATACTCCACTTTTTTGGAAATAGGCTCATTCTACAACTCCCCCAGAGTTAAACAGTTGAGTTTTACCGTTTTCGAATCCATTCAGCCGATTTTCTGATATTTAGAAGAATATCAGTAACCAGACAGTTTCTGGTCTCATTGACTTCCATAGTATATATATTTTTACTTTCTACTATGGAAGTCAATGAGACCAGAAACTGTCTGCTTACTGATATTCTTCTAAAAATCAGCTGAATGGATTCGAAAACGGTAAAACTCAACTGTTTAACTCTGAGGGAGTTGTAAAATGAGCCTATTTCCAAAAAAAGTGGAGTATCCCTTTAAGATGTGAATTTATTACTAAAATTAATTTGTGCCCTGCAATAATTTAATTGCACATTACCGCATAAGTTACGCGCAGTGAAGATAATAAACTAGGGTATTAGTTTGACAAACTGATTGCACAAATATTTTCTATGAGAAGCAATCATCACATACAGTACAAAGAAAAACATTTGTGTGTGTGTGTGTGGGGGGGGGGGGGGATGCAATAATAAATTGCTGTGTGTGCAATAATGAAGTTTTGCTGATGCCTTGTAGACTGATGTTATGATATTCACAGCACAAATACTTTTACACTCATCTAGTAATTATACTTTCCAAGTTAAAAGTTTAGTTTTTAGGCCACTCATCACTTAGATGTCGCTGTAAAAGTTACAAACCTTATTAAAGGGGAACTTGGCAACTCTAGCCATTTCTTCGCTGATTTTCACTTTTGTTGTTGCATGTTTTGTCAGCGCGCTCCCCCTAAAGCTGTGAGGCATATTTCACAACACTGTCTTAAAGAAACTGACTTGCGGCCCCTCCTCCCCCTTTCTACCGCTGCTCATGTGCATTTATTATGAGCAAGCCAACTTTATCGTGTGGAATATGTCTACCGAGGTGGGTAATACATTATACACATTGAGGGCGGCGTGTTTGTTTGTCAAATTGCCGTAAAGCAGTTTGTGTTTCTCGCTTGTTCTCACTTCTCACGAGACGTCCTATTTTCAAATTACCGGGACGTTAGTCCACATGTTGCAAGGTTGGTTTTCCGCCTGGGAACGCTGGGAGGAGCGGGGAAAGCCACCATTCTCACCATAACAGGTTATTAAACCATCCAAATGATTTCTAAACGGTTTTATTAAGTTGAAATAATTGCCAAGTTCCCCTTTAAAACTAATATCAGTCTATAAACCATGTCACAAATGACACGAGAATTTTTTTTTGCATGAGGTACATTGAATCATTGAAAATTAAAACAAAACTGACACGATTGCTTACCATTTTAAATGCCTGTGTGGAGCAAATTTATGGACCATTGAAATGAGGTCTTCAATCTCACTGGCCTTTAGAGACTTGCACAACTTCTGTCCTGCATTGCCCCTGTATGTAGGAATATTATGTAAACATCGTAGCTATTTGAAAATGTCACAATATTATTGTTTTAAATGCTGTCTTGGTGAACATAAGAAACTTCTTTCAAAACATTCAAATTTGTACCAAGACAATTAGAGTAGAGATCAAAATTAGAGAACAATTAAGAAACACTTGATTATTTTCAGAAATATTGTTAATCTTGATTGCTTGACATTTTGAGGGATATTCGCTGTGGGTATACCATTGTTATACTAGCATTTTTTACAAAATAACCAACGTACTTCAACAAAAACCTTTATTTTGTGGAAAACACAGCGATCAAAATTAGAGAACAATAACCCTTGCAGCACAAAAGCTAGCATTACAACAAAAATTTGAGGATTCCAGCAGTCAAAAGTTAGTAGGAAATGTGGAGGCCCTTGCTTTGAATGACCTGAGCACATCTGCGGCCACTGGACATCACTAGATTCTCACACTGCTCTGAAGTGATCTTGGTCCACTCTTCTTCCAGTCTCTTACACAGATAATAGCGGGCTGATTGGGAGATGCTTGCAGGGAAGGAACCACATGTTGCAGAAGGAGGTTCTGATAAACATTTGCATTCACCATGCCATGTAGCTGTATAATAGGCCCAACTAGACTGTCCACATGACATGCTCCTCCACAAAGGTTAGTCTACATGGCATGGTGAATGCAAATGTTTATCAGAACCTCCTTCTGCAACATGTGGTTCCTTCCCTGCAAGCATCTCCCAATCAGCCCACTATTATCTGTGTAAGAGACTGGAAGAAGAGTGGACCAAGATCACTTCAGAGCAGTGTGAGAATCTAGTGATGTCCAGTGGCCGCAGATGTGCTCAGGTCATTCAAAGCAAGGGCCTCTACACTTCCTACTAAATTTTGACTGCTGGAATCCTCAAATTTTTGTTGTAATGCTTGCCTGTGCTTAGACATGTGCCGGTATTCGGTAATGCGATAAATCGCGGTAATGAATATGCACGATATTGTTATCGCGGGCACTTCAAAATACCGTGAAAAATAATAGATCCGAATTTAGATTTTTAGAATGCGCATTAGCTTATTTTCCATCAACCCTTAAAAAAACCCCACTGCATATATGCTGCACAAAACACGTGCGCACTCTGATGTAAACAATCCCCACATAAGCACTGTGTTCATGCGGCGCAGTGCACACTCTAGTCTAATGTAAACAATCCTCGCATGGAGAAGCAGCATGGCGGAAAGAGGAACGCTGCCGACGATTTATCTCCTTTCTAAAAGCAGGGCTGCCAACTATGAAGGTAAAAGAGTAGCTAAAGATGTGATGTGAAATTGAGAACTTCATAGCATTCAGCTTGAGACTCACGCAATCAACACTTTTCACATGCTCTCACGCCACACATCCATTTTCTCACGCAGAGAAAAATCGCGGAGCAAAGAGGACACTGACACCGACAGACTAGAGAGAGCAGGTTACTTTTTATATGAAAAAATTCTCAGCTCTCAGGTTCTGTCCATTTTATTACGAAATGCAGACAATACATACCGTTTTGGCGCTTGTAAATGTGACGTGACAGATCACTGTAGCACCTAGTTCAAGTGAACCGATCTGTTACTTTTTATTTAAAGATATAGTACAACTTCCCGAAAGGTATATATGCCTCATACATAATAGATCAATCAGTGTTTTTCAATCACTGAAAGAGGTCAATAAAACTGCAGAACAATCGTCACAGAACGTTACATTTACCTCAGGAAAGCCATTTAATTACCAGCACGTTAGTTGACTAGAAAAAATAGAGAGGGGAATTTTTCGCTAAATATGTGCACTATATTACATATTTATTATATTTTTACTTATGTCATTAGGCTACATAATTGTTATTATAATGAAAACCACATTATATTTAATTTGTTAATTTTAACCTTTAATAATACCAGTTGATAGGGCTTTCTTTATGTTTACAGAATTATGTGAGATATATTGTTTCTTGAGAAAAATTTACATGTAGGCTATCTACTGTAGCCTACCTAATATTTATCCAAATGAGTTAAGATTGAATCAAGATTGAAATCAAATCAAGAATTGAACTGAATCGTGAAAATTGTGTTAAGCAATAATACAAACAGTAGCCTACCAGTCACTGTACCATGTAAACATTGTAACATGTTGTCACTAAACCTAATAAAACTCTGTTTAGTTACCAAATGTTTTGACAATCACAATTACACCTATTGTGATGCAAGTTGTTTTTTTTAGACCCCCCCCCCAATCCATCTGTTTCTCTTATGTAAATAAAATATCGTGATAATACCGTATACCGTGATAAAAGCTCAATCAATTAATCGCAGCATGAAAATTTGATATCGGCACATGCCTACCTGTGCTGCAAGGGTTATTGTTCTCTAATTTTGATCGCTGTGTTTTCCACAAAATAAAGGTTTTTGTTGAAGTACGTTGGTTATTTTGTAAAAAATGCTAGTAGAACAATGGTATAACCCACAGCGAATATCCCTCAAAATGTCAAGCAATGAAGATTAACAATATTTCTGAAAATAATCAAGTGTTTCTTAATTGTTCTCTAATTTTGATCTTACTGTATGCTTGACATTAGTGTATGTTTGAAGTTTTACTTACTAGTCATATGGTTCATAGCGTCTTCGAGATGATGATCAGGACACAAACTGCTACGGTGCAGGGCATCAGCGTGGAAGGATCTAGGAACACAACAAACCATTTGACACAGAGCCAACAATATTATTATACAATGCCAGGTTTATTAAAAGGAAAGAAGCTACAGCAGAGGGGAAAGGCAGAAAAGAGAAAGAATATAAAGAATATACAAAAATAATTTCTTAATTAGGATAACAGAATTTGTTTTTAGGGTTGCTTTAATATTGCTCATACAGTGTCACTTACGTTTGGATGTAAAAACCTTCTTATATATATATATATATATATATATATATATATATATTATATATATATTAAACAAATAAAAAATGTAAATTTGAGAAAAAAAATAATTAAATTATATATATATATATATATATATATATATATATATATATATATATATATATATATATATCCTACATCTCTGGCAGCAGCTTTCTTCAGAAATGTGGAGCTTCCCCTCTGATTTAAAGGGGTTATTTTGTTGCTGCTGAAATCACAGAACATTTTTTTATCAATAACGTTATGTGTTTAACGTTACCATTCAGCAGTTTCAGACTATTTTCTCGCTCCATGTAAGAGACGTCACCGATTAACAGTACATACGATTATGTTAACATTTATATTAAATAAATTTGCTCACTTCCAAGTAAAACCTTAACAAAAACAAACTCTCATCTACACATAAGAGGTGAAAAGCCCAAAATGTCATAAACAAAAGCTCAACCGAGTTAAGTTGGCTAACGTTAGCTTAGCTAAATTACTTAGCTTAACTTACCTCTTCTGAAGTTTTTGCAAACAGACTTTTTCCGAAGACACTAAACCATCTATATAAAGTAAATATTTAACAGAAGCGTGTCAATAACAAGTAAGAGAAGTGTCAAGAACAGTTGTGTGTATTAATTCGTGTTATTTTAGAGACTAATCTCACCTGAAAGCAGTGAAAACAACAGCGAGACAGGGAGTTTCAGCCTTCTTCTTCTGTTGTTTAAATGGCGGTTGGCAAACCAACTTTAAGGTGCATTGTCCGCCACCTACTGGATTGGAGTATGGAGCACTACTTGATAGAATACACTTGAAAACTTTTTCCTGTATTGTATAATTTTTTTCCTTCTATTAATTCCTTAAGTGTATAATTTCTTACACCCCTATCCTTTAAAGACTAAATTAATTCAAGCCTTTCTCTACTGTATGCTACACAATCTAGTAATATATGTTTTACTGTTTCTTGATATCCATATTTATCGCAATTACCACTTTCATGTTTTCCTATTTTATGTAAACTTTGATTCAGTGCTGTATGTCCAATACGCAATCTTGTCATAATCACATAGTTTTTCCTGTTATTAACGTTTGTTCATTCCACCCCCACATTACTTTGTATACTATACAAATGTCTTCCTCTTATTTCATTGTCCCATGTCCTCTGCCACCTCTTTTTCACTTCAGTCCCAATCAGCCCCTTAATTTCGGCTTTCCTCGTCTCTACTCTGATGTTGATCTCAGGATATTTCAACGACTCCTTTGCCAGTTTATCAGCTTCCTCGTTCCCCTTTACTCCGACATGTGCTGGCACCCACAAAAAACTCACCCTTACGCCTAAGTGCTTTATGCTATATAACTTCTGCAATGTTTCATTTAAAATATCTTGTCTTGTTACAGAAGTTCCACTCTCTAAACTTTGCAGAGCTGATTGTGAGTCGGTACATATATCACACTACTATTAGGCTGCCTTTCTTCTATCCATTGTAAAGCTAATGATATGGCTATCAGTTCTGTTGTAAACACGGATATATGATCTGTTACTCTTTTTGAAATTTGAACACTGTCCTGAGGGATATATACTGCTGCAGCGGCTCTACCTGTTATGGGGTCTTTTGATCCATCTGTAAATATTTTTATCATGTTGTTATACATTTGATTAATGTGTTGTTGAACAATAACTATTAACTTTATTCTTGTGTATCTCTTTATGAATTAATAAGTCTGTTTTTTTGAAAGTGACACGAAAGTTCACACGCACGGCCATTGATTAATTAAACCAAAAAATAACCTACAAGGAACGTTCTGGGAATGTTCCCTTTAGGTTATAAAAATAGAACCTAAAAATAACCTACAGGGAACATTCCCAGAACGTTCTCCTTAGGTTATAAAATGAAACCAAAAAATAACCTACAGGGAACATTCCCAGAACGTTCTCCTTAGGTTATAAAATTAATCCAAAAAATAACTTACAGGGAACATTCCCAGAACGTTCTCCTTAGGTTATAAAATGAAACAAAAAAATAACCTACAGGGAACATTCCCAGAACGTTCTCCTTGGGTTATAAAAATTAAACAAAAAAATAACCTACAGGGAACATTCCCAGAACGTTCTCCTTAGGTTATAAAATTAATCCAAAAAAATAACTTACAGGGAACATTCCCAGAACGTTCTTCTTAGGTTATAAAAGGAAACAAAAAAAACCTCCAGGGAACGTTCTGGGAACGTTCCCTTTAGGTTATAAAATTAGAAACTAAAAATAACCTACAGGGAACGTTCCTAGAACGTTCTCGTTTGGTTCCCAAAAAAATAACCAAATGGGAACCATACGGGAACGTTAGGGTTCTGTGTTTGCTGGGACTGTGCTAGACTAACTGGGACTTGTCACAGCACTTATTGTTGGTTTTAATTTTTTTTTACCAAGATGGCTTTGTACGTCGCTTTGGATAAAAGCGTCTGCTAAATTATTAAATGTAAATGTTTGCTAATTTGCTAGAAAACAAGACGTATATGTTCAGGGCAATTTACCAGTCATAACAAGACGATAAGCCCGTTCCGAGTTGTTAGACTGATTTTAAAGATGTCGAATTGCCAATTTCCTGATGAAAAAAACTTGGCACACGGAATATTAATCAAAGGAAAAAGTAAATAAATAAATTGATTTATAAAAAATAACGTTTAGAAGCTAGCCTACATCAAGCAATAGCCTACGACGTGATTCAGTGATCAGCTAGAAGAATGGATACAGTGGGATCCTGACAATCATATGGACTAAAAATACACACGTGTGCAGTAAACATTTTGTCACTGGTAAGTCAAATATCCAAATGTCATGTTTTATATATAGGTTTGTTATATTTCTGTAAGCTAAGCTATCCAGTGGGCGTAGTTCTCAGAATAATATGACACGTTGCGCTCTGTCGCCTGTAGCCTATCCACTTTTGTGTCCTTAACCGTTCGTTTTTTGGGGCTCGACAGCTTATAAAAACTTTTTTTTTTTTTTTTTTTAGCTTGTTTGCTGTACACCCCTGTCACATAGCATGTTTTAGACATTGTTTTGTTTTTTGTTATAAGTGAAATGAATGACGAGGCAGCTCAACGGTTTTTCTTGGTGTGGGCGTGGACTAGATGCGCCATGTCTATTAAATATTCATGAGCTGTTCCCGTAGCAGCCAGAATTCGTTCTCGTTCGTTGCTAACAACAGACGGCGTAGCGGACCTCCCTGAAATAAGCAATTTGGCTGAATAGTGAATATATATTACACATCGGTTTCTACTAGATTTAAGGTTCGTTTCTAGTCACTCACAGGGCAAGATTAAACGTTATAAAACATTAGGTCTTCTCAGTGAAGAGGTCTCTAGCTCAGCTCCTGCGGCCACTGTCCTGCAGAGTTCAGCTCCAACCAGCTCAAAAGCTGTTTCTAGCAATCCTGGAGAGCTTGTTTAGCTGCAGGTGTGTTTAATTAGGGTTGGAGCTAAACTTAGCAGGGAACTGAGTTTGAGACCACTGTCTAGCGTTGTTGTGATGTTAGGTCGCTTATGTCGGAACATCAACTTAAAAGTAACTGCACTAGATTCATTCTTTATTCTTTATTGTCCTCAGTGGAGGAAATTTGTTTTCACAGTTGTTCACAAATTTGTTTTCACAGTACTACCGTCACATGATATGTAGTCCATCAAATCTAATAATAGTGAGTGAAATGATTCCTTGACGCAAGAATGCTCTTTGGAGCCCATTGACATCTGCTGAGAAGAACAAAAAACAAATTGGGATGTGATTTAAAAAAAAGGAAATTGTTCTTCTTCATGTTAAAAGTAACAATTCACCTTCCTTTCCGTCCCTCTCATAGTTTATGTGATGCAGAGACCAGCTAAGGAGGATGACAACTTCAGGCCCATCATCATTGATGGAGTGGTGGTCCGAGACAAAAAGTTCTTGCAAAGACTGGGCAAAGTGCTGAAACTTCGGTGGCTACATGGCAAAAGTGTAGAGGCATGAACAGACTCACTTGCATACAGTATACTTCGTAGTTTGGAAAATATATTTTACTACTCCTCCTACGAATTCCTAGCTAGGAGTTTTAGCTTAAAACCCATTCATAAAACTCTTAAAAGCAAGTTTTACCAAGGAACTCCTAATATAATTAGAGGAGGAGTTGACATCATTGCTATGGATGATGTAAATTTTTTAAATTGCACACAGCAGTGTAGCAGGCAGACAGCGGGAAGGAGAAATAAAGATAGAATATATCAAATGCAATCACCATTTTATATATATATATATATATATATATATATATATATATATATATATATATATATATATATATATATACTGATGATGTCACTGACCATTACATGGTAACTTGCATACTACGTACTGCTGTATTATGTCATGCTGCGCCACGTTATCGACCAGGTAGAACAATTCTTCCATCCACCATAGATAATTTCTCAAATAGCTTATCTGATCTGTCTCAGCTGCTGCCTGAACCCAAACAAACAGATGAACTAGACGAATTAACTAGCACTATGAGCACCATTCTCTCTAGAACATTGGATATGGTTGCACCCATTCGATTAAAAAAGGTCAGAGAAAAAAGTATAGCACCATGGTACAATAATACTACGTATGTTTTAAAGAGAGAAACCCGTAATTTAGAGCGTAAATGGAAAAAAACTAATTTAGAGGTCTTTAGAATCGCGTGGAAAGACAGTATGTCACGTTATAAAAAGGCCCTTAAAACGGCCAGGGCTGAGCATCTCAGCAAATTAATAGAAAACAACCAAAATAATCCAAGGTTTTTATTTAATACCGTGGCTAGACTAACAAATAAACAGAAGTCGTCTGAACAAAATACCTTGTTACAGTTCAGTAGTAATGATTTCATGAACTTTTTCACCGAGAAAATTGAAAGCATCAAGATCAAAATCGTAAACGTTCAATCTTTGCTCGCGCCTTATAATTCAGCCGCAATTATCACCCCGCAAGAACAATTACAATGCTTTACAACCATAGAACAAAAAGAGTTAAATAAACTTATCACTTCATCTAAAACAACAACATGTTTATTAGATCCTATACCAACTAAACTACTGAAAGAAGTATTATCTATAGTGGAAGAGCCTCTTCTCAATATTATTAATTCGTCTTTATCGTTAGGTCATGTTCCAAGAACATTCAAGCTGGCAGTTATAAAACCTCTTATTAAGAAACCACAATTAGATCCAAATAACCTAGCAAATTACAGACCCATTTCGAATCTTCCATTTATGTCAAAAATATTAGAAAAAGTTGTGTCCGCTCAACTCGGCTCTTTCTTGCAAGAAAACGACATCTATGAAAAGTTTCAGTCTGGATTCAGGCCACATCATAGCACTGAAACTGCGCTTGTTAGAATCATAAATGATCTACTTTTAGCTTCGGACCAAGGCTGTATCTCTACTAGTTTTACTTGATCTTAGTGCTGCGTTCGATACTATAGATCACACAATACTCTTAGATCGACTACAAAATTACACTGGTGTTCAAGGACAAGCATTAAGCTGGTTCAGGTCATACTTATCTGACCGCTACCATTTCGTCTACTTAAATGGAGAAAAATCGATCATGACTTCGGCAAACCATGGAGTGCCGCAGGGATCTGTGTTAGGCCCTTTATTATTCTCAATATATATGCTGCCACTTGGTAATATTCTAAGGAAACATGGAATTAGTTTCCATTGCTATGCTGATGACACTCAAATGTATATTTCATCACGGCCAGATGAATACGCTAAATTATCCAAATTGACAGATTGTGTTAAAGATATAAAAGATTGGATGACGCGTAACTTTCTTTTATTAAATCCAGATAAGACAGAGGTAATACTTATCGGTTCTAAAAACCATCTACAAAACCTCTCACAACACAACTTTAACATAGTAGGATGCCCTGTTACTTTATCCGCTACAGTAAAAGACCTGGGTGTTATATTAGACTGCAACCTGTCTTTTGAAAAGCATATTTCATATGTTACAAAAACTGCCTTTTTCCACCTTAGAAACATTGCTAAGCTACGTAATATGCTATCTGTTTCTGATGCAGAAAAGTTAGTTCATGCATTCATGACCTCGAGACTAGATTACTGTAATGCTTTATTAGCTGGTTGTCCTGCATCCTCAATAAACAAGCTACAGTTAGTCCAAAATGCAGCCGCTAGAGTTCTTACTAGATCAAGAAAATATGATCATATAACACCAGTTTTATCATCACTTCATTGGTTACCTATAAAGTTCCGTATTAATTACAAGGTATTGCTTTTGACCTATAAAGCTCTAAATGGTTTAGCTCCAGTCTATTTAACGGATCTTCTATCGCCTTACAATCCATCGCGCTCTTTAAGATCACTAAATTCGAGGCTTCTGGTCATTCCTAGGATATCCAGATCCACCAAAGGAGGGAGAGCATTTTCACATCTAGCTCCGATGCTCTGGAATAGCCTTCCTGATATTGTTCGTTGCTCAGACTCGCTCTCCCAGTTTAAAACTAGACTAAAGACGCATCTATTTAGCCAGGCATTTATATAAATTTTTATCTTACAGTTACTGTAAATTCGGCCTCTAGTTCATAAACGCCAGAGGAGAACTGGCCCCGACTGAGCCTGGGTTCTCCCAAGGTTTTTTTTTCTCCATTGGGTGATCTGATGGAGTTTTAGGACACCATTAGGTCACTTGATGGAGTTTTTTGGTTCCTTGCCACTGTTGCCTTTGGCTTGCTCAGTTGGGGATATTCAAATTAATTAAACAATCATACCATTGATCAGCTCTACCAAACTTGGATGTCCTTTTTGGATGTCCAGTAATAAACAAACATTGTTGAGTTGTTTTGATTGATACTGTAAAGCAGCTTTGATACAATCTGTATTGTGAAAAGCGCTATATAAATATATTTGACTTGACTTGACTTGACTTGATATATATATATATATACACACACCCATGTATACATTATGTGTGTAGCCTATATACACGCTATATGTACCTGTATAGAACGTCATCATGATGGATAATACAGAAGCACAAAAGATAAGACAAAGAAAGTCAAACTGGACTGACCGTTTAAAACTATGAAAACATCTTAGCTTTGATGCAGCCTGACTTGATTTTTAAACAAATTTAGAACAATTTCACCTTTTCAGTAATAGGATGTAAAGTTAGGCTGTACATGCAACTTATTAAATAATATATGGGCTTGAGTTTATACTTTGCTATCTCTCAGATAAGGAAATCGCTCATTGACAGAATCATTCCTTCTTTTGCTTGCCGAGCTGTGGCAAACAACGATTTCATCTCACTAGGAGTCCTCCTAGAGAAGGTTACTAAACTTCACATTTCCTAAATTAAATATTTGGACTCCAAAATTTCATACCCAAAGTGATTCATTTATTTTTTAAACCTCTTAAGATGGATGCCAGTTGTGAAACCTATGACGAATTCACGCCCCTTCATACAGCATGTGAATTGGGGAATTTAGAGATGATTAATTTCTTGCTGTCAAAGGGGGCATCTCCTCATCACAAGAACCGCTATGGAAACTGCCCAATGTACATGGCCATTAAAAACAGGTACATACAGTACACATGTGATCTGAAATGGGTTGTAGACTCTAGAACTGCAATGATTAGTTAATTCAGCTGACATTTTTAACTTTTATTTCATCTATCACCATTTAGTGTTCGCTCTGTCTGGCTCTATAGACTCTGCTGTAGGGGTGATATATTTTTGTCGGCCAAAACCCAGAAATGATTTAGCACTTCCAGTTCCATCACCCTGAAGTCAATAGGTTTTGGTTAAATGCATGAAATAAGGTTTGTGGTTGCATTTTATTATACGGCATAACATACATCAGTAATACTTGTCTTGAAAAAGGCAGTTGCTAACAACAAGTGGCTAAATGGGACTACAGAGGTTGTCGGGGACATTAAACGTCATCAGCCGAACAGGTGAACTCATCTATGCACAAGTCCGCTTTTACAGCCTCATTGTGTTTACAAATCAAACTCGTAGTAATTTTTCAAACTGATAAAAACTGAAAAAGTTGTCAGAAGCTTAATGATGGTGACGTTGAAGTCATGCGACCGTGTTGTAGTTCGTTTATAGCCTTTAGCTTTTTACTTTTGGCAATTGTATTTAGACTTCAAGTTTCATAAAAGTTGTGTTCATGTGTGAAGATGAGCATGATGTGCAAAACGTGTAAGAATCTTGACTTTTGCTAGTCTCATAGCTTTTTTTCTGCAATACCAGAACAATCCTATTGGGTTTATGTTGAGGGAACTAGGCCTACAAAAACATGTCATCCCTGCAGCACTTTACTGACAGCAGCTCATTTATCCTATTATCTCAGGCTGAATTCTCACTCAATGTAATTCAAACTAACATTGGGGGCATAAATTAATAATTTGTGCATGCTCAGATCAAACATGTCACTGTAGCTGTATTGGTGTTTCTTTCAGGCAGTGTCATGCTGTTAAACTTCTGAGCTTAAAAGGAGTCACTGTTAGACTACAGACTGGGAGAATTGCTATGGAAATGATCCAGTAAGCCTTTACCATGTAGTATCTCACATATCAATGTCACACAACATTTTACAGCACAATGCATGTTTCTTATTAATATAATTTTATGAGTCAATGAGCTTATTTTTGTTTAACTTGTCACTCAACAGAGCGGTACAGAACAGAGATCACCCTCTGCTGTATGCTTGGTTTCTATCAGGAGTTGACATGGACGCTAAAGACTATAATGAACGCACTGTAATGCATGAGGCAGTTTATCTGGGAGATAAATCTATGATCAGCAGACTACTGGGATATGGAGCCACACCACTGGTATGAACTACTTTCTTATTGGACAATATTAGACAAGGATAAGGTGGTTAACGGTAAATGTTTATTTTATTTTTTTTTAAACACACTGACAGTAGATACATTTTATTTATTTACTCTTTTTTATTTACTCTTTCTCCCCATTTCTCCAGGAGAGAGATGTGTGGGGTCAGACAGCCATGGATAATGCTCAAAATGACACAACGATCATGGCTCTTTTTGAGCCTTTTTTCACAAAGCGTTGCCCCACCAAACAGGCCTATCTGCTGTTTAAGGCAGAACATTCACACTTATAAAAAGGTTATAATAATAATAGATTAAAAAAACTAAGTATTTTATCAGAAACCTTTTTAGTTAATCTTTTTTGTGAATTTGTATTTTTCTCTCAATCTGCTGGATTGTATTTGTAGGAGGAAAAATAAATAAACTAATAATAAAAAATAATAATAAATAAATCTATGACAATTACCAATTTGTGTCATGATGTTGGCTTATAGTGTTCACACTATTCTTTATGTTTTTTCACAATTTAAGGTATCTACACTGCTCAGTTAGTAAATGTATACAACATTTTTCTGGCATTTTCAAAATTCTCCTAAAGGTTGTGAGAGTAATAATCGTAGTTAAGAATAGTCTTTCACAATTCTCATATGGGATCAATTTACGTGTCGTTTTTTCTGGATGATGTAAACCGTCCAGTCTCTTTAGTCATCGGTAGGCGGCAGGGTTGCTCCTCCTTTCAGGAAGGGAAGAGGATTTAGAGGAAGCAGGGCAGGCATTTGCTCGAGGAAAATAAACGCTTCATGGATTAGTTTAGTAGGTAAACCTCAAGTTTGTTATTGATGGATGGAGCTGGCATCCTTTGTAAGACCAGTTATCTGACTGTAATATGGAAAAAGCCCACCCAAAACTTAATTTATTAATTCCCCAAGCGGAGACGCCTGAATTCAGCGTCTTGAGTCTTTCTGTGTAGGACACTGTGTTGCCAGTTCAGTTGTTTTCCAGTTGTTTTCTTTAACACGTCGTTTGAGAAGAACATTTTCCTCACGCAGAAGAATTCTGCGCCAGCGTTGTCTAAGCGTAGGCTAGTTAACGTGACCTTTTTAAAATGGGTCGGTGTTTATATTTTACAACACTTATACTTTCAGTTTCATATCAGTTGATACCATTGTGTCACTCTTTCGAATGGGACCAGCAATCTGGTCCCCTGCTAAATGTGCGGTCCATCATCACAAGTTTGTCGGAGGAAGCACACAGTTGCCTAGTCTCTACAGTCGGCGAAAAGAGAGTCAATCTGTGTCTCAAGGTGAGCTGATTTTGCGGAAATATCCGTCTTTTATAACAGAATTTTCCATATTGTAAGTGCTTTTTGGTAGCCTACCTATCTAGTTCATAAGCAGCATGTAAAATTAATAATGCTGGCTATATGAGAAAGTATGCATTTATTTATTTATTATTATTTTATTTGGGTGGAAAAGCGAAGCATTTGACAAAAATAAGTTTATTCGTTTTTAAAAGCAAATCAATCATGTAACGTTAATATTTGGAAACCTTCCGGTGGTCAAACCAGAACTAATGTTTTCCGTTTCACATTGGTTTGGTAATAATGTGATGAAAACCTGGGTTATTTTGATAAACCACCTGTGTGAATTTGAGGTGATCTGAACTTTCAGTTAAATGACTTTGACACCAGCTTTTTGACACCAGTTCAAAGTGGTTAAGAAAGGCTAAGTCTGAAGTAGAACTTTTGTCATTTGCTTTGCAGATATGGTTTGATATTTTGCTAATGCAGTGAAATTCGTACTATTCTAAGAGTAGTGTCCATACTTTTCCAGGGCTACTGCATATTATATTACTACATAATGATGCTTTTTGGATGACTTTGTGCTGTTCTGTGGAGTTGTTCTTTTTTAGAAAAAACATTTACACCATTGTATTTTATTTATGTACACCAGTTTCTACAAAGTGGTGTGAAGTGGCTATCAGATGCAGTGGCATCACTTTTTAACACGGTCATCCAGTTTTCCACAGAAATCTTGGAATCAGCGGGAATTGACGGTAATTGTACCATAAAAATCTTTACTTAAAATGTATTTAAACCAAAGCACATGCTAACATGTACATTTTTCCATGTGTCTATCTAGCCAAGCTACCTTTCCAAAAAGTTACTCCGGAGGGAGTGATTTTTCTCACTCAGTGGGCCCTTCTGGCTGTTGTTGCCTACATGATAATATCCTTCATCCTGCGCTTGGTTGTCGGTGCTGTGAGGCAGGCTCTGTGGCTGCTGAAGGTCACCTTTGCCATTGGCATGTTTGGATTGATTCTCAGTGACACTGGAGCCTCTGCAGAAACCACAGCGATGAGATTAGCGGGCCTGGCGTGTGTTTGTGTCCTGTTAGGAATAGGAGCAACATCTGCAAAGCCAGATACGCACCTCGAAAACAAAATCAAGGTGCTGGAGAGACGACTAAGAGAGATGGAGAAAAGCAAAATGGAATGATATGGAAACCCTCACCAGACCATGTAACTTTAATTTCCATCCAAGGATAGAATTGAGCATGTTATTGTGACTTGATACTCCCTGCAATACAACCGGAAGTGCATTTTGTTTGTCTAAACTTTGAGGGTGCATTAATATTTCAAGAGTTAGTTAAAAGATTATTGATTCTCAATTAAACTGGTCCCACAGCACAACTGAATCTGGCATTTAAAGGCCAATTAACATCCCACAGACAAACGGCAAAAAAAAAGTTGGCCGTGGGATTTCGATGCATCTCAAAACACTGGTTGAACATGTGCGGTCAGGTGAAAACAAACCCTGACCAACGCAGATGGGGACAAAACCCAACAAACGTGGTTGTTGGCGTTTGTCTGTGTGGTGTGAATTGGCCTTAAGGGGTTTAATTGTTAAAATTACTGAATGTTCAAACACAGAGAAAAGTTCATTTTACAGTGTCTGGGGCTTTTAAGATACAGATAACTGCAAAATGTCTTCACGCTGCATTTAAATAATCTTGTTTTTGTTGCTTTGTAAAATATTCATGGATATGATAGGGCAACATTACAAAATGTATTTAATCAGTTCATTATAATAAATTTGTTAAAGCCTGTCCAAAAATGAATTCTCCATGGGAACAATCCACTACATTTTTCTATGGCTCCTTAGGAAAGCCTGTAATGAATCCCTAAAGTCAGAAATCGCAAACTGAAAAATTGGTCTCTGCATTTAATCTGAAGCCGATGCAAATATTCTGCTCAAATTCCAGAATCTCCATTTTATAAAAAAAAATTCTTTCTTTTTTGTACCCTATTTTACATACCCCCTTCAACTGGTTGAATCCAGTGGAATCTTTCTTTTTATGCTGACTTTACTGAAACCTCAGCAATAAAAAAAATAATCGCAGCTACAATGTCTATTTTGATACAATCCTGGAGATGCTCGATTCTAGCTGTGTGCTAGAAATTTAGCTTAGAAATGACATGAATATTATGATAGTCATGTTTATTGTCGTTCTTATTATAGTTTAAAACGTAACAATACAATAAAAGTACTTTACCAATAATGCAACATATAACAAGGGATAAGGCAATGCCAGTTGGCTCTAGATGTCTGAGAAAATAAAAAATACAGAGAACGTAATATGAATATACAATATAAACATTAAGAAATACAGTCATGTTGGCAGAAATTGATAACAGTATTTTACTTTAGAACAATGGTAGGCCTTTTTATATTTCTATATTCATTGTGATATGAAGGCCATTTAAATTAAGCAAGTACAATGTTTACCCTATACTATAAAACTATATCACTATAACATTTTATGCATATATTCAAGACTCGAGTATAAATGTTTTTTGGTTAGAAGCAGTTGTTGTTTAATTCCAGTTAACAGCACTTTGAAAATGCCCTAAGCAAATGCAGAAAAGAGGCTATTTGTGTTAGTTGAGAAAACTAGATCACTAGAACAGTACATTAATACATTTGAATTCACTTACATGCATATTAAATAGTGATGTGTACATGTGTTAAATTGTTGTGTGTGTGTGTGTGTGTGTGTGTGTGTGTGTGTGTGTATACACACACACACATATATATACATACATACACACACCTCCTGTAATGATGTTGCATATGTGGCTAATTCCTGGGGTATATGTGCCCTTTAAGCAGGTAAAAATAACATTGTATATTTAGTTACCATTTTTTTGTAAAACTAGATGCCTCTCAAGAGACAGGGGTAAGCATGTACAAAACAAAAGTTAGCATTAATAATAAGAATCAGTATATATGTTGTCAAGAGTAGAGGGACACCTGTACAAAAACATACTAAATGAATGGCTTATTCTATACAGTTCTACACAAAAGTGTAGAACATGGCTTTTTAAGGCTGACTGTTGGATGGATAAAGTGAAAATGGTAGCTTAGTGTCCCCTTTAAGGGATAGTTTACCCAAAACATGAAAATTCTGTCATCATTTACTCTCCCTCGATGTCATTTCAAACCTGTATGCAGTTCTTTCTTCTGTGTAACCCTTGAAGAATTGAAGAACAGTATTGATGCCCAACTGCCCATTAACTTCCATTGTATAGACAAAAATGTTCAAAATATCTTCTTTTATTATCTTGTCATGCAGATTTGGAATGACATGAGGGGTGAATAGATGATGACAGAATTTGAATTGTTTGGGTAAACCGTCCCGTTGAAAGTGAGCTTCAGAAAAGGCCATTACATGCCTGCCAGTGTTTGTCTAGGATATTGCATTTCTGCTTCAATATGCACACCTTTCAGCAATGGGTGTCGTTGGATGGAAGCCCATTTAGAAGGAAAATCCTCCTATTTTGTCCCTGTCACATGAGTATAATATGAAAACATTTAGATGACAATATGGTGGTAGCTTTCTACCTGTAAAATATATATCATTGGTATCATTCAACAGGTTTCGTACTATTAAACACCAATATCTCTTTTCCACCAATGCTAGGTGCTGGCTCTGGGCTAGTGCTTACGCCAGTTCGGTGCTGGTTCTATTCGCCAATTATCTAAAAACCAGCTCGATTTTCCACAGACTGTAGAGCCAGAGTAGGGCTACCTACGTTGTCCTAACAACACGTCATGACAACCATAACAGCAATGAAGAACTAAGTTACATATCAATACTCTGAATTCCAGTGTTAATTTGTAAAGCCAGGAGTAAAAGACGGTTGACAGCAAATATTGCCGACGTGGTCTAATTATAGCCTGATCACTAACTAAACCCATGTAGAAAGACTAAAAAAGCATCCAGCGGATGATTTTAACAATGAGAAGCCAGCAAACAGTTTGTTTCCTCCACAGACCACGGTTGTTTTTGTTTTCCGTCCTTGCCCAAAGCTAAGGTTAACAGCTGACCTGTGTTTTAAAAATGGCGTCCCGAAGATTTTGTTTTTTCGAATGTTATGATAATCCCGCCCCCAGCACCTGACATAACCAGTTCTTATCTCTAGACCAGCGCAAAGTTGGTGCTGAGTTAGTCTCAGCCTCAGACGTCACGCCCACGGAACGTTGGCTAAACGTCTGATGCATATGGTACACTTAACTGGAAACACTTCAGGAATGTCGAAGTCGTCATCTGATTGGTTGAATTTTATTGGATTTCCGGGGGGCGCGAGTGTCGCGTTTATTTTCGGTCCGCAGGGAAACAAAGCGCAGACGTGTGATTGCGGAAGAAAAACTGTTGTGTTTACATGAGTGACAATGAGCATTTATCAAGTTCAGCTAAGCGTAGTAATCAGTAAACGTAATCAGCAATGGCTTACTGCTTGTTTTCTTCTCCTACTTTGATTTTCTATACTGACTGACTTGTTGCACGCTGGTCTGTTGTTGTGGGGACATTTCCACGCCCCGAAACGTGACGCTGAACGAAACGAACTGTAATTGGTTGTTTGACATGTCGGTCAAACGGCCTTATGGGCGGGCGTTGGCCAAAGAAAGCTGCTATGAATTCCATACCTTCAGCCGTCAATCTGAAGGTCTGGCTACGCGAGACTAGTGCTGAGTTGGAACCTGTTTTCTTGGCCCAGAGCCAGGTTTATTTGTGTGGAAAAGCAAAAAACCGATTTGAAACTAGGCTCTGGCTCCGAACCAGCACCAGCACTGCCTTGGTGGAAAAGGGGGACAAGAAAGTGACATTATGTGGTAGGAAAAAATAGCAGTAGCAGTTTTTAAGTCCTATTAATTGTCCAGACAGAAATTATTATTATTGTTAACAGTAATAATGACCATCACTGACCAATCTGTTTGAGGTATTCGTTGATATAAAAGTTAAAATTAGAATTTAACCACAGTGAGAAGAGAACAATGTCCTGTCCTTTCAAAATATGAAAGGACAAACAAAAATACATAATTTGTTTTTTCAAAGGCTTGGGTTTTGTATGAATCGAGTTAAAAGCTAAGTGTTTGTTTCTCTTACAGTAATAATTCAGGATTTTGGAGTATCTAAAGGAAGTTGCTGCCAGAAGACTTTCCTTTGTTAATGTCAAACTGGACACTAGATTCACCGGAGCTGAGGATATCCATGGAAACGTTGGCCATAGCAGACTGATGAGACTAGAAAAAGAGGGGTAAGAGAGTGAGACAGAGAGTCAGTGGGCACATTTTCCGCAATTTTGGGCACATTTTCCGCATTTTGTTAAAAAAATTCTCACAATAAATGCATTACATTGGGTGTCATTGAAGGAATGGGACAGTTTCGGAAACATTTGAGTATTGTACACTTAGAAACAACAGATTGCACACTACAAGATTGCACCAAAATGGTTACTCGCAAGGGGGGGGGGAGGTGGGGGGTGGACAATAAAATGATCATGGCCCTTTTAATGATTTCGCAGACTGTGATAAAAGTGTAAGCTTTACCTCAGGTTGAGGTGTGAGCAGTGGTGCGGTTGGAGATGGTTCATTCATCTTCAACCCTGCGACTTCAGGCCCAGGAGGAGCGCTGTACATCACTGGAGTATAGTTCTGAGGACACACAGTGTAAACGTTCAAAAATATACACAAACAAGCACATGCACACTAAGAATGACTTAAAGAAGAATTCCGGTATTTAGCACTTTGAGTTTATTTTCTAGTTTGTTTTGGATGAACTAGAGTGGTGGACTTAGAAATTTTGACGATGGGTCCTGTCTCGACTTTTTGACTCTTTTAGAATCGCCTCTGAGCGCTTCAGAGTGGCTGTCTACGAGCATACTCTAACATGTCCTTAAAACAACCCTTAAAGTAACAACAGGTAAAATTTAACATTTGCTCTCAGGGTCCCCCCCTACAGTTGGGAAACAGTATTGTCCTCTACTTACTGTCGTAAACCGTCATGAATGTAGCACATGCATTTGTTGACAACCATTTTAGCCGTGAACACTGTAGGAGGAGGTCACATGCAGGTGTTCTGCTAGCTTGCGTCGCGTGTGAAATGTCTTCATCCCAGGTACAGTGGCATATATTTCAGCATGTCATATGAATATAATTTCATGGGTTTTATTTATTTTTTTCTAACGACAAATGATCGCGATGCTCACGTTTACAAGCCAGCGTCATTATAGTAGCCTAGTCTACCCTATTGGTTACCGTTTTACTGAATCTATACTTCAATGCAATGTTTGAGTGGTAGATAATAACCATATATCGTCAATATTATAATATCAAGCTATATTATTATATCAATAATGCGCGCGCGTGCGTATTAATGCGTAGGCTACTCTAGCACACACACGCAAGGTCTCTCGCGCTCTCTCTCCCTCTCTGTCCTGCGCGTATTCAATTTAATAAGTCGGGACACTAAAATTAGAGTTGAAATACGGGACTGTCCCGGGTAAAACGGGACGTTTGGTCAGGTCACCCTAGCTAGTATGCAAGCAATATACTTACTAGTACTGTACAAAAGCATTACAGCCAAGCCCGCATCGGTCAGGCACCCCTCCTCCTCCTTCAGCTCACGCCAGCGAGAAAACGCTGGCCCAATGTTGATCCTTGTTCTGCCTTTAACGCGATCACTTTCTCTTTTTGCTTTGCTCCGATAAAACCTTTGCTTTCTTGTTTTTCTGTGCTGCTTCGGCCATGACTATAACATTTGGCTCGCACGTCCGATTTTAAGGAAGTGGGGGTGGTGGTGGAAGTGACGTATATGCCGTAAAGCAGTCGAATTTTGTAGTTCTCTTTGTACGCCGGTTACAACCCGAAACCCGAAGTTTAAAAGTACGATTAAAAACGCTACAGACCCCGTCAGGCTATGGCAGACGTGTCATTCAACCTATTGTAAGTAGATGCACCATCACAAGAGACTTGGAAATATATTATGAAGGTTAAAAAGTTACCCGGTGCTGCTTTAACGTTCGTTTTCAAAACTGCAACTCACCGAGTGGTTAGTGGTGTTCGTTGATGATTAAAAACAAATATATCGGCGCAATGTATGCTTTCAATCCCTGTTATTTGCTATAGTGGAACTTTTTTATTCAGATACCTCACAACTGCGTATAAACTTCCGTTCGATATTTGAGTCTGAAGCGTTACCACACTCCCGACCACTTGATGGCGCCAACCACTTTGCCGTACAAGGACGCTGTATGGAACACGGTGTCTAGCGCATAGACCTTCTGAGAGACGGAGAACCGAGACTACAACCAAACCGACCCCTTTTCCGTTTCCGGTACCGCAGTAATATCAACGAGCACTGAGTCCTCCAACAGAAATCATGCGATTTTACAAAATGCCAAATAAAACACGACAGAAACTGTATTTCGCTACGCTACTTGTTTTGGATCATCAACGAACACCACTAACCACTCAGTGAGTTGCAGTTTTGAAAACGAACGTTAAGGGTTGTTTTAAGGACATGTTTCAGTATGCTCGTAGACAGCCACTCTGAAGCGCTCAGAGGCGATTCTAAAATAGTCAAAAAGTCGAGAAGCACCCATCGACAAAATTTCTGTCCACCACTCTAGTTCATTCAAAACAAACTAGAAAATAGACTCAAAGTGCTAAATACCGGAATTATCCTTTAATTAATGTGCAAACCTTTTTTTTTTAAAAGGCATGTTTATAAAAGCTACTTATATGTCCTTATTAAACTATGACCTAATCCTGGCTTAATTAATTAGTTTTGCTTTTTGTCTTTTACATATTCACTTGCTAACTTTTTAGTAAAAATAAGCAAACAGAAATGTTAACATACAGGATGATGAAAAACAAAAAGCAACATATGTTGGATGTACCACAGGTGCAGATGGGTTGTACTGGGTGGGAGGGGCATTCCACTGTGGAGGCTGACCGGGGGGAACTCCAGGTCCAAATTCAGGAGGATAGACAGGGTTTTGAGGCACATATGCTGGATGAAAGCCCTTAAAAAAGAGAACATGCACAAAATGTTTTTTCTTTCCAGTTTAAAGGGCCCCTATTATGGATTTTTGAAAATGACCTTTCATGTAGTGTGTAACATAGCTCGGTAAGTGAATGAAAACATCCTGCAAAGTTTTAAATCTGAAAGTGCACCGTATATAAAGTTATTGTCTTTCAAAAGTAACAGTCGACTCTGAATCAATTAAATTAATCGTTTTTCAAACGAGTCATAAGCCGTTTCGTTGTGACGTCAAGACGAAACATTAGTATATTCATATATTCAATATCACAGCAGTGTTCCCTTTATTTTACTGACGACGACTGCTTCTCAAGTCTCAGAATTCAATGCAGGATTCACAAACCGCTTGCTCTTGAAAGATGGTGTTAAAAAACTTAGTTTTGAGTTTTATATTGTGTAACGTTAGGTCTCCTGCTAACTGGCTAACTCACGTTATTACTGTCTTACTGAAATACTTCTGCTGATCAGCTGTGGGCCACTATTACCTAAAACTGTCTATTAATGCAGATTATCTGTCATTCTCCGTACTTTGAGGAAATATTTGTTTTTACCAACATTTATGTTATATCAGATCATTCACTCAAGAGCTACAAGCTAAGTCTACAGCACAATCCCAGACGTAGTACTGAAGGAAAATGAAATTGAGCGGAAGTGCGTAGGAGGGCGGAGCCAGGCTAGAGATTACCCAAACTCACACAAGAATCTAAATGGTTTAATGTGAATGAATATCATCGAGTTGTATACATGTGTGGTATTATTTGAAATGTTTCAGTGCGACTGGTACAAATGTCTCTTTTCCAAAGAAGTAAACCAAAAGGTAATAAAGTTCTTAAGAATTTAGAAATATCTTGCACACAGAAGGGTGTGTCTTTGAGTTAACACCTTCTGACCATTTGTCTGAATGCAAATTTCCACTGCTAGCAAATGGCTACCCGCTGGTAAATTTCCACTGTGAACTCATGTTTACATTTGAAATGAGGTCTGAGTATATAATGAAATGCAGCAAAAGAATCAGGGCCTTTTCTGTATCTCAGCTCAGCCCGGGGGGGCCGAGAGTGGCAAAAACTCTCAGCCTCACGTATTTCCTAATGTCGGGAAAACATTTTTCCTCTTTGTTCTAGAGCATTTGATGTTTTACATTGATTATTTTTAAATTGATTATGAAATTGTAATGATACATTTACCTGACATAATAAATTATAAACATTTGATTATTCTAACTGACTTTGACATTATTTCCAGTAAAGAGTTAAGGAATATTCAAACATTCGCTTATATTTAATGATGCACAGATATCATTAAAAACCTTTTCATTTATGGAGTCAGATGAAATAACGAGAGAATACATATGAGAAAATGTATTGCATTTAATCGAAAATACTTTGCCACGAGAAAAGACAGTAACACGTGATGACCTTCCGTGCTGGTCGGATGCCGGACTTTGGGCCGATCGAGCGCGAGTTTATAAACCCTTACTTAAAAAAATAAATAAATAAATAAATATATATATCCAAGCTTTATAATGGGAGTCAATGGGTATATTTTCTTGAAAGTCCATCAAAGCGCATCCATCCGTAATAAAAGTGCTCGAAACGGCTCTGGAGGGGTTAATAAAGGCCTTCTGAAGTGAAACGATGCGTTCGTATAAGAAAAATATCCATATTTTTAACTTTATCGACTAAAATAACTAGCTTCCAGCAGACGACCGTACGCAAGTCGACTTATACCAAAAGAGTAACACTTGACAATGTTATGACGTAGGATGTAGGAGTAGAGTAAGATCACGATTTAAACAAACAGGGCTGGGCAACGGCGTTCGTCATTACGTTGTGCGTCAAGTTCAAGGGTTTCTCTTTTGGTGTAAGTCGACTTGCGTACGGCCGTCTGCCGGAAGCTCGTTATTTTAGTCGATAAAGTTTTAAATATGGATATTTTTCGAACGCATTGCTTCACTTCCGAAGGCCTTTATTAACCCCCAGAGCCGTTTCAAGCACTTTTATCACGGATGGATGCGCTTTGATGGACTTTCAAGAAAATGTACCCACTGACTCCCATAAAGCTTGGAAGAGCCAGGACATTAATATAACTATGATTGTATTCATCTGAATGTCTAACACCTAGGATGGCTTCAGGGTGAGCAAATCATGGGCTTATTTTCTTTTTTGGGTGAACTATTGGCATGGGTGGCGCTAGGGAGGGGCTAGCCGGTGCTTTAGCACCCCCAAGAAAGACCAAAGCACCCCGATAGCACCCCTAAAAATGGTTTCTGGAAGCAATTTATTCTATGGAAGCCCTGAACCATATGGTGAAGAAAAAAAACGTATCTAGTTATTTCAAGATATTAAGTCGTTATTTCGACATAATATCTAGTTATTTCGCCATCATATCTCGTTATTTCGCCATCATATCTCGTTATTTCGTCATCATATCTCGTTATTTCGTCATCATATCTTGTTATTTCGACATCATAACTGCTGGGACATTTCAATCTGCATTAAGCCAAGCTTTCTAATAATGGTTTTCTATGGGAGGAAAATGGTTAATGTGTGCAATTAAACAAGTTGCGTTCATATTCTGGGCTCATCTGATTTTTTGTACATAGTATAGCCTACTTTATTATGATTTTAGTATCATAATGATTAATAAATGCATGCACAATTATCCGTGAACTTGATTAATGTTGCAGATATGTTTTACTATGCACAAAAATGCCTTTAAACTTATGTGTGTCAATCAATGCACGGGGGTCACCAGATTTACAAATGCACATATTGCTTGTTGCACGCACACATGTCGAAATAACAAGATATTATGTTGAAATAACATTATGAATAAAAAATCTTTAAGAATATTTGATTGAATGCTGAATGTTGTGCTTGTTCAATTTAGTAAAATTAAAACTTCATTTGTGATATTGCCAAGTTTTGCTCATTTATTAATAGTATACATAATATATAGGCTATATAATTGCACAGCTCCCCCTGTCAATAATCTAGCCCCCCCTTTAGCACCTGCGTAAAAAATTCTCTGGCGCCGTCCTTGGCACATTTTTGCATTAAGGCCATTGCACACTGAGTCCGAAATTCGCATCCGAAATTTTCGCACATTAAAAAAAAAAATCGACCTCACGTTATGTCAATCACGCTTGCACACTGCCTCCGAAACTTTCGTCCGTCATAAAAAAATTCGGATCAGGTTCGATTTTCTGCGTTTTTCGCATCCACAGCCAGCATTTTGAGAGGTTTTTTGACTATTCAGACCCACTGTACAAGCGAACGACACAATCCAGAATGGCATCTGACAAGTTGATACACTTCGTCTCGCAGCACAAAGTACTGTATGATAAACAAACCATAGGCCTACAGCTTTTCTGTATGCCCAGCGTTTCTGCCGGCCGTGTGTGTGTGTGTGTGTGTGTGTGTGTCTTTTTTGGTGGTCTTCTTTTTAATATGTGGCTCCAGTATCGCTAGCAAAGCATCAAACTGTTCCATTGACATTCTGAGGTAAATTTTAGCTCGGGATAATTGCGCAACTCCTTGACGAGCTGAAACTCTCCTCTGCACAAGATTGGATGGAACCTCTTTTTCTTCTTTTTCTCTTTTAAAGAAGAGAGAGGGCAACAAAATCATCCTCACTGCTTGACGAATCCATTTTGTATTTTTTTGCGTTTTTTTCCGCAAAGGTTTATAATACGCATCGGACTCAGTGTGCAAGGTTTCTGTACGTGACGAAATTATAGGCTGACGAGCACGAAAAAACGCATACGAAAATTTCGGACTTCAGTGTGCAATGGCCTTTACACTGCGCTACTTTTCCATTATTTTTCTAGGTAATCAAGCACTTTGAGTAAAATAAAGTTTTGCTATACATTTTTTTGAAGTTATTGCTTCCTCAGGATGAACTGCTTGTGTTGTAACATTATTTATTTGTCCCTTTGGATAAAATGATCTGTTAAATGAATACAAGTAAATGTAAATCTCTGTGTATGTGAACTCACAGGGTTTGGAGAAACAGCAGGTTGTACATTCCACTCTGTTGGTGGAGGATAATGAATCTGTCCTTGATCTGGTTGAGGCGGATAACCAGCGATGTAGCCCTTTGGTCAGAATGCACAAACCATTCATATTCATTACAATGTACAGCAGCTACAGGGAGTAAAATCTATAAATGTTTCTTGGCATGATCCTGTAAGTTGTTTTTGTTTTGTTATTTATTATTTTTTTTTAAATGGTAGGGTGGACAGGAAAGTAAAGGGAGAGAGACAGTATCTTCACATTTATGTTACCTGGCCAGGGCCTCCAGGACCTATAGGATCGATCACTGTGTTGCTGCAAGGTATGGACACTGGTACAGTATTAAGGGTGTTGGACTCCACTGTTTGTGATTCGGTGGTTCGGCACCTATTGCAGATTCTCTTTCTGCAGCAGAAGCAGATTCCACAAGGAATGCCAAGCAGCAGTAGAGCAAAAAAACCCGGAATAGGGTTATGTGCATGTTCATCTACATTAAACATTTGAAGAGAGGAGACAAGAAAAAACATAATAGTGGTTACTAATGCATGCATCATAAATCTCTAGAATAATCCTGCAAAACACAGACACAGGAATACATTTGTGATGCGTCTGGGAAAACCCATCACATCATGGTGAAATTTAACCAATTAAAGGTTTTGATACCATATTAAATCTGGTTTCAAGCCCTTTCCAAATCTGTTTTTATTTATTTCATCGTTTGTCGGTAACAAAAGTTAAACGGTTATCTGAAGTTGGATGATCGCTATGATTTTCAGGAATGGGATTTTGAGAAAAACAGGTTTAATTAACTGTCACGTTCTGCTAGCACGGACGATTGGCACTCTTTTTTATTGCCTTTTTTTCATATTTTAGTAGTCATCATAGATTAGGTATCATTCAAAAGCTTACAAACTCAAAATTCATGCTGTGAAAACCGTTTTGAAATTGGACGATTGAGAGGTGAGCAAGATCTTTTAACAGCGATTTTTTTTTTTTTTTGCACCTCCGCATTCTTAAAGAGAAAGTCTTTTCAGCTTGCCACTATAAATCGCTATTTTTCTGCACTAAACTACTGAATTTGCCAAGATATATTAAGAGATGATAGACAAGATGTTATAGAATAACAATTTAATGAAAACCCAATTTTGACAAAAAAACCTGACATTCTACTTATTTTTAGACCTTACTGAAAATGTACCAGCGCGACATCTGAAGGGTTTCCCCAGATCGCATCACTGTTCGCAGTACTGTTCAAAACAAAAAAAAAGTTTCCTGTGATGGTAAAACTGAACTTTCAGCATCATTGCTCCAATCTTCAAAGTCACAGGATCCTCCAGAAATCATTCTAATTGAAGACAGTCGCATTTGTCCCACCCAAAAAGTATACCACAGAGGAGAAAAATATTTGATTTTGAAATCTTTAACTCGAATGCTTTTATTTTGAAAGCGCAACACAGCGTCTTGTCACCGATCCGACCCCTCAATGGCTCAAACCAAGCATGCCACACAAGTAAGGGGTTAATCCATCAGCCGGAAACTGAAGCCTCCGTGCCTAGGGGCCGCCATTGTAGCAGAACTTCACTTGCTGTTAGCATTCCATTGACTCCCATTCATTTTGGCGTCACTTTGACAGCGAATAACTTTACATCTGAGGCGTCCAAAGACTCCATTTGTCCATTATTTATTTCTAAAGAAACACAACAATGTATAAAAGGCTCCATTACTTTGTATCTTATGTTATGGCCCAGTAGAAGCCGATTTTGTAAAAATAGGCTAACGATTGCGCCATAACCACGCGACTCTGTCGCACAGTAGAGAAATTACCGTATAGACAGGAGGAGAAGCTCGCAGGCAATCGGGCGAACGTGAAGGCATAAAGTCAAGGGAGAAGCCCATAGAGAGTCATAAAGTTGCTCCTGCTGCGAGCTCATGGACAGCTCTCTCACGCTCTCCGTCTCTACAAGATTCAGAAGGGAATTATTCAGATTTCTCTTGGCACAGCTACTAGAAGACTTACAACTGTGAGACAGGTTGCTCACGTAACATCTACGCCGTCAAGCTCAGTTTGAGCCTGCGCAGTACGCTCAGCCATCAGGAAGTGAGTGCTTCTAATGGGCTTCACTTTTCTCCGTTGATATCTATCGGTTCGCTGTGTCCATTTCTATTACTGTCTATGTGCACAAGCACTGAAAATTGAAGCCAAAGCATCTCGATCGCCCCCCGGCGACTGGTCCTACTATCGGTCATAAACCCCGCCTCCCCATGTTATTCAACGGGACGTGAGACCAACTAAATATTACACTTCATATCTAGTTTCTGTCATCTACTGTAGTTATCACGCTGATGTAATTTCAAGTGTTTGTTTTTAAAATAAGTTTGTTTTTAGTTAGTTATTTGATGTTATAAAAACGGTGCTGTGAAGTCATGATTGACAGGTTCTCTGAGCGCAGTAGTCACTGAAGCACCAACGAACTTCGGGATCTTCGGAGGACCGAGGAGATTGTATTTACTTTATTTTAACAAGCCTCTTGTCGTACTGCAATCAACAGATATCAAAATTGAAGCAGAACGGAGGAACAGAGCAGACATAGGCCACTTAAAAAAAAGTGCAGTGACTGGGAGAGTGCATTCAGCAAGAGTGAGGGCGGGGCGTTGATTTTGCGGCTTTACTTCCTGCTCACTACTGCGCAGGTCTGGTCCCGAGATCGCAACTGCGCAGACTCCAAGATGTTAGCGCCATATAGGGACACTGGCGGCTTCACTTCTCATTAATGGAAAAGCGCGAAGGGACGTCGTCCATCTTTTTTTACAGTCTATGGCTCAGACTGTTTGGGAAGCGGGAGTCTGCAGCTGGCGATTGGCGACATGTCAGAGGTTAAGATGAAAAGACAGCAGCAGCTCAGTTTAAGATTTCTTTCTCATGGGGAAGAAAAGAAAGAAAGGAAATGTGAGTTGGTAATAATTTTGTCCAGGAGGATAATTATATTTTCTGTCTAACGTTAGACTTGTTGATGTTAAGCTGATGTTTTGATTCAACATCTAACTAGTAGGGGTGTAACGATACACGTTTTCGCATTGAACCGTTCGGTAGGAGGCTTTTGGTTCGGTACGCATTACAAACCGAACGATTCGTTAGACCATTTTTCCTGCCGACCAAAAACCACCACAACGTTGCGCAACATCAAATGGCAAACGTAATGAAATGGAACGAAATTCATTATTTTGTGCTTCACGGACCGTTTATCAGTTTGGACCAATGTCAGTGCAGCGCGAGCCGATCTTGATCAAGCGACACTGTTATACACAGCGCTAAGAGATCCAGTTTAGAAAGCATTTTAATTCGCCACTGAAGTAATAACATGTCTAGTGAGAAGCATTCAAAATTCTCCGTTATTAACGGATCAAACAGCGCTGACGTGGAACCCAGGAGAAATTGTTCCATGAATGAACTAGTTATAGGCTTTAAAGGTGCCATATGTCAAAAAATCAATTCATACTCCACATATTCCATACCAGATGGGGGCAGTTTACCTCCAGAAAGTTGGCCTACTCTAGTCTGTTTTTTAGTTTCAGGTTGTTAATCTTCTTAAACCATCAAATAGTCCGCTTTGTCCCACCATTCGTTCGTTGAATGAATAAAATGATTCGAAAAAAGATTTGTTCATTTTGATGAACGAGTTCGAACAGGAGATTCACGAACGTGAATCTCAGGAAAGAGCAAGGCGAGCATTTGTGCTAATAATAATTAAACTGTTTTATTTATTTTCGAAATGGCGCATCGTTTCGCTAGATAAGACCCTTATTCATCGTCTGGTATCGTTTAATGTCCTTTGAAGCTGCACTGAAACTGTCATTTGGACCTTGAACCGTTTTGGCTACTATTGAAGTCTATTATATGGAGAAAAATCCTGGAATGTTTTCATCAAAATCATTAATTTCTTTTCGACTGAAGAAAGAAAGACATGGACATCTTGGATGACATGGGGGTGAGTAAATTATCAGCAAAAGTTTTTTAAAAAGTGAACTAATCCTTTAATTTATGACATATTTATTTTCAAACCATTAACGCATCTGTCAGGTTTCCGATATGGCCCCCAATGTTAAATGTTGGAGAAAAAGACAAAAAGGCTGTTTCTTGAAAATGGCTAAAGACTCAGCAGCTCAGGTTGAACCCGAGCTTGGAACAGTCAAGGTAAACGTCTGTGAAAATATTTTTGTGCCTCTTTGAGGTGGCACCACAAGGCGGCGTTCACTTATAAATTGCAATTTTTCAGATGGCACGTAGGTCTTAAGTAATGAGTATAGGGGTATATGGGTGCAGAGCCAGTAGTTGTTCTGTAGGCAAGCATAAGTGCCTTGAATTTGATGTAAGCGGCAATTGGCGACCAGTGCAAGTTTATGAGGAAAGATATGACATGCGCTCTTTACGGCTCAATAAAGACCTCTCTTGCTGCAGCATTCTGGTTCAGTTGCAGAGGTTTGACAGTGGATGCTGGAAGGCCTGCCAAGAGAACATTTCAATAGCCCAGTCTGGATAGAACAAGCGCTTGGACAAGGAGTTCTGTAGCTTGTTCCGATAGGAAGGGCCTGATCCTTCTAATGTTGTACAAGTCAAATCTGCAGGAATAGGCAGTTCTAGAAATGTAGTCTGTGAAGTTTAACTGATCGTCAATCACAACTCTATGGTTCCTGGCTGTCCTGGGTGGAGTTAAGGCCCGTTCACACCAAGCACGATAACTATAAAGATAACGATATATGCGTCCACACAAATGACCGATAACAGTCTTTTTATTCTAAGCATGCGCGTGCCCGCTCTGTGGTTTCAAAGATGACCTGCTGCTGCTTTACGTTACAAAAAAATAACAGGCACTTTTGGGTACACGATATCCTTAAAAGACGAGAGGAGTTGGGAGAATCTGTCACTCTGATTAGAGTTGTCATCTTTTGAAGACAAATTTTATTCATATTTTTTTCTACCTTGACGATTAAAGGTGAACTAAGTAACTTTTTTACCTTAACCGAATAGCTTTGGAGTCCTTGTAATGTTTATATTACTGATTTCGTGTTGAATGGTGGTCGTCTGCGCCCCCCCCCCCCCCCCCCCCCAATAATGCCTCTCGACATTTGATAGGGAAACCATCAATACTGTGTCTCACGCATTGGCTGTGAGACACACGTATTTGATTGGTTTCCCTATCAAATGTCGAGAGCGCATTATTGTAGCGCGAAAGTACATTAATATAATGCGCGAGCGTGAATCTCTCTGCTCGCGCGCGGAATATGATGTGCCGAGCGCGAATCTCCCGCGCGCGCTCTGATACACTTCTCTTGTAAGAATTCTCTCTCTGGGCTCGCTCAGAGAATATGCCTGCACTTAAAACGTGTTCAGTGCAATCGCGAATCTCTCCTCTTCCCCAGTTAACAATTTTAGGTTATAAGAAGGTTCAATTCTCCCTTTATATAAACGTTGTATTAACATTCTTGCTTGGTTATAAGAACGTTATTCAAACGTTCAATTCTCCCATTAGGCTATGTAAACGTTCTCTTAATGTTTTTCTAAGATATAATGAAAAACGTTTTATTCACTTATTAAAACATATATATATATATATATGGTATAACAAGGTATCCTATATAATAGGCATATGAAGAACCTAAAACAAGAACTTTCAGATTTTAAAATGAAGACAAAAAATATATAGAAAGATAATTTAATAAAGACCCATGAATCATGTCTATAATATGTGTAATGTAGTCCACTGAAGTCGAGTTGAATTAAACCCAAGTAGTTTATTCCAATAAACCGATTTGGGTTGAAGTGACAATATTTTGCAGAAAATATGATGCAGAAAAAAATTAGATGCAGATATCTAAATCAGAGAATTCATAGGTTCGTCGATTGGCGGGTGGATTATTTATTTTCAACAGTGGATTTGGATGACTAAAAGTGCACCAGATTAATGAATTTAGCTTTAAAATGTACAAAATTTTCTTACGGGGGTGCATGCCCCCGGACCCCCCTAGAGGTACTGGGCTACATCCACAAA
Source organism: Chrosomus eos (assembly GCA_036326025.1). Taxonomy (NCBI): domain Eukaryota; kingdom Metazoa; phylum Chordata; class Actinopteri; order Cypriniformes; family Leuciscidae; genus Chrosomus; species Chrosomus eos. The sequence goes on along the minus strand of CM070819.1, from coordinate 13,191,222 downwards.
AATACTGTGGGAATAACAGCCTATGGTCTGTGAAAAATAATATTCTAATTATCTTATAAATACGTACATGATCAGGATTTCATGTCTTCCTCCTCGTTTTGAGCCAAGAAAAAACCCTCCGTATTGTCATTGGGGATTGGACCGTATTGTATTGTCATTTTAAATGCGCAAGACCTTTAAATTAGAAAGGATTTTGATTGGCTGTCAGTGTTTTATCGTTCGACAGCTGGAAAAAAAATCGTTCTGAAAGTGATCCCAACGATATCGTTCCTCATATCTTTATCGTTATAGTTGTGGTGTGAACTCTGTTATTCTTTAATATGGAGAAGATTTTTAGAATTATATCTTTATTGTTATCTTTATAGTGCTTGGTGTGAACGGGCCTTTATGGTTGAAAAACCCACCCGAATGGAGAAGTTGTGATGAAGTGCTGTGTTGGTCGAGACCACAAGAAGCTCTGTCTTTGTAAGATTGAGTTGGAGGTGGTGGTCCTTCATCCAGCAAGAAATGTCTGTCAGACAAGCCGAGATGTGAGCATCTACCTTCGGATCATCTGGTTGGAATGAGAGGTAGAGTTGTTTGTTCCTAGCATATCCGTGATAGGAAAAAAACATGTTTCTGAATGACAGACCGTTGTGATGACATGTAGATGGAGAAGAGGTCCAAGAACTGAGCCTTGAGGCACCCCAGTAGCTAGATGTTGCGACGTAGATACCTCAACCCTCCATGACACGCCGAAGGACCTACCTGAGAGGTAAGTCTTGAATCACTGGAATGCAGTTCCTGAGATGCCTTTCATCTCGAAAGTTGACAGGAGGATATGGTGGTTAATGTTGTAGTGCCTTTCTTGTGCAAAATCACTTCTCAGAGATCTTTGCTGCCAGAATCAATAGACTTTATTGTACAACAAAGCCGAGCATCTTCTGCAGAAGACAACTCCAGATTTTTTCTCAGCTCATCATTTTCCAAACATGGTAACACACCCTATAGATATTTTTAGGTAAAAGGTCTTGTACCATGTGACATACTAGAATAGAATGTTCTGCTGCAAGTAACATTCCAGGCCTTTCTTCAGGCTTCAGAAAGTCAAACCAAAGTCACACACAGAGGAAATAATAGTGCACAAACATATTGCTAAATTACTTATTTTCTAATCAGACTGATTCCTAATTATCCAGGAGTTGTTATCTCCAAAAAAGGTTGATCCTTGGTTGACCAAGACTTTTTCAAGAGTTTTACTAATGATGAATGGAAGAAGGGATAGCGCTCTGTAATTTTCTAGAAGTGCTGGATTTAGAGTGCGTTTCTTAAGCAGATGGGTTATCGGAGCCTGCTTAAATTCTGTGGAAAAGGTACCAGTGTGAAGAGAGATGTTGATTATGCGAGTGAGTGTGGGTACAACTGAAGAAGAAACGGCTCGAAGGCAGTGGCATAAAGAGACCAACACCGGACCCTTAAAGCAGGATTATCAAGGCGGGGCCCCCTACTACAGCACGTGATGACGCAAAGTCCACGAGTAGGCTACCATGAATAGGACATGATAGGATCATAGAGACACAGCATATAAGAGATGAGATAACTGTAAATCAGGAGTAGCCTACGCGCACCACAAAAAAAATGAAACTCATGAAACTATAACACACCATAGCACGTGAAAAAACACTGCTGGTGACGGCGCACCCGCACCAAAACACATGAAAAAACACTATGCTATGACTACACACACACACACATAGGCCTAGGTCCAAAAAAAAGATGCTCACTTACATTATAGCTGCATTTTCCGGGCTTTCCTGTGAGAATATGCATGTTCACTTACCGGCCCAGTCCCCAGTCCCAATTCGAAACAAATTACACCAAAATCCATCATTGTTCATTTCACATATCAGATAAAAATATGTTGTTGTCATTATTTATTCAAATAAATTCACGATAAAGTAAAATGCGATCAGACTAAAAGTAGTAAAATGTAATAAGGGGCCCCTGCTGTCATTCAATATCTTCCAGTCACGAGGGCCCCTGATTGGTCCGGGGCCGTAAGCAACCGCGTACCCTGCTTACCGATAGTTACGCCTGTGCTCGAAGGAGATGAGTGGGTATAGGTGTAAGCGGACTGGTAGTAGGGTGATTGAAAAGGATTCGTTTGGAGACATTCTGGAGGGTGAATGTGTGTGTTAGCTGTTAAGATATGCGAGTCGATTTGTGGCGTGGAAAATTGGCTCCTGATGGTTGTTATTTTATATATGAAGAATGTGGCAAAGATAAGGAAGAAAGGAGGGACTGATATAAACCACGATCAGTGGGATCGTTTGATTTGCTCCCCTTCCTCTCTGCAGCCTTGAATTGAGAATGATGCTCACAGAGAACGGCTGGCCTGGATGCAAGGGGGCAGAAGTTGTCTAAACAATATGTTAAAGTGCAGAAAAAAGAGTCAGTTGCACTGTTAGTACAGTATTTAGTGATAAGAGCTGATTAGGGGGAGGAAGTGTGGATGAGACCAAAAGGATAGGCGACAGGGTGAGAGTGATCGTTGATTACGCCGAAAGCCAATTAATTCTATTTGAATTAATTCAATTTGAATTAGAAATCTTTTGTAACATTATAAATGTCTTTACTGTCAATTTAATGCATAAGTGCAGAATAAAATTTATTTAACAGAATCCACTTGAACTACAACGAAAGACTCGTTTGGACTACAACATGTTTTTTCAGGGCTTTGTGAAGTCACAATGTTACTCATTTAAATAATCCCCGCCCACGGAATAACCAAAAAAAAGAGGATGAAGCCTGGTTGAGCTGCATTAGAGAAGACAGTGTTTTGTCGCTATGTCAAAGAGAGAGTTTTTTCCACCCTGTTTCCAAAACTCATTTGTTTGACCTTCCAAAAGCTGAGGAACTGCAGAGTGGTTTACATTTTTTTTAAACACTGTTCCTAAATATTATAATCCTAACGTTTATCTGGGTGGCAGATTTTACGGATAACAGCTTCCAGAACCACAATGCAGGCAACGCACAAAAGCTTCTCCTGAAATGGAGCAGTTCCCACTTTGTCGGGACAATCTGTTGTTTATGGATCACAACTTGTAAGTATGTCTTATTATTTGTATTTACGTTATCTATGAACAATTTCAATTATAAGTTTTATGTTGTTGGTATGCTCGTCTGCTAGCCAACATTGGTGTTGATATAATTTTTACTGTAGCTTTTGTAAGCTCTCTCTTTTGCAAGACTGCCCCTGATCAATTACTGTTTGTATTGCCATAGTTTTCAGACAAATATCATGATTAATGGTGTATAACATCTTATCTAAAATGTATAGGAAAATTACAAAAAAAACAAACATACCACTCTGAAACGTCCTGTGAAATCCCTGCTTGCAAAGTCAGTGGATGAAATCCATTCTGGATAATCCTCTTGTTTGTTAACATTCTTAAGTCTGAATCAGGCTTGAATTGGTTTGATATTGATGCCATCCTTAATATTTACATCTGAGTAGAGCTTGTGTGACATTTCACGAACACTCGTTAAGTGGTGCCAATCTTTCAGGGATATTTGGTTATAGTTGTTCTTAGTTTCACTTTCACTGACTTTTAGTTAGTATTTATTAGGTCCTCTTCTCGCCACCTTTTTGTCATCTTGGTTACTAATATGAGTTGTCATTCTGTTCAGCTGTGTTTCCTTATCATAATCAGTATATAAGTTCCTGTGTTTTCAGTGTTCTTGGTGCGGTCTCGTTTTTGCCAATGTTGTGTTTGTTTGCCTGCCTATATTTGAATTTATTCGTATTGATTATTAAAGACCTTTCTGAACCTATTCCTCATCATCATTGTGTGTTCTACAACCGTGCGTAACACAATCACAACACACTGGGCGAGCAAACCAATCACAGCACATTTAGTATTTTGAAAGGAGGGGCTTCATTGAAACCAGAACTAAAAGGCACGTTTGGGCCAGACTGGGGAGAGAGGTGCTGTAACAATATAAAATATGTGAAAATATGTTTTTTGAACTATCAAGCATGAAAGTATATTCTAGTACACCCCAAAAACAAAATCAAAGCTTCATAAAAGGGCATAATAGGACCCCTTTAACACAAGTACCCAGAAGTGAGCTAAAACTGACAAAAAAATCATTTTAGGGACGTCGTCATTTGTAAAAACGTCATAAAAATAAAGTAAATGCAGTTTTTTTAAATTATACAAATGCAGATTTTTTTCTGATAAGGTTATAGTATTTATTACTAGCTGTAAATGACAAAACTATGAAAGTCTATGCAATGATGTGTGTGTGTGTGTGTGTGTGTGTGTGTGTGTGTGTGTGTGTGGTGTGTGGTGTGTGTGTGTGTGTGTGTGTGTGTGTGTGTGTGTGTGTGTGTGTGTGTGTGTGTGTGTGTGTGTGTGTTCATGTTTCTATCCCGGTGGGGACTTAAACCTGAATGCACACAGATCATGGGACTGTGTCACTGTGGGGACCTAAACTGAGGTCCATGGGTAAACACCTTATAAATCATACAGAATCATTTTTTGAAATGAAAATGCAGAATGTCTCCTGTGATGGTAGGTTTAGGGATAGGGCAGTGTAGGGGACAGAATATACAGTTTGTAAGTATAAAAACCATAACGTTTATGGAGAGTCCCACAAAGATAGTAAACCAGACATGTGTGTGTGTGTGTGTGTGTGGTGTGTACAATTTAAATATAAAATATACTGAAGAAAGTCTTTTCTTACCCACTAGTATCATTGTATAGTTTGAGACAGGTCTGCTTTATGATCGTGAGCTCGTATGTGCCAAATCTGACACATTGACATTGAGAACCTGGATCATTTCGCTGTTCACTTTAAGCCGGTTAATATAGTCTGTTTTGGTCTTGCCCACTGGAACTCCATTCTCCACCAGGATGACAGATGAATAATTGCCGTAAAAGCGAAGCGTGGCATCACTCTGCTTGAGTCCTAGCAGTGGTATACTCAGTTTTTCACCTGCTATTACGCTCAATGATTTCCCTGTTGGCTGAAACAAAACAAAAAAAAAACAGTGAGGATATGTGGACTGTTACAGAGATATTATTCTGAGATGGAGGTTTAAATTGCTACTCACCGTTGACCTTTACTGTATAACTGGAGATGGTTGAACCAAACTGATTGCGCAGAGTGTAAGTTCCCTCGTCGTCAAACGTAACATGTCTGATTGTGAAAGACCAGCCATTACTAGCGCTGTTCACTTGGCCTTTACTGGGTTTACTGGGCCAGAGAGAGAGGCTTCTATGTTCCCAAATAGTATATTGATCCCTCTCATCAGCAGAGGTAAAATCCAACCTCTCTGTCCTTTCAGGAAGATCCAGAGACAACTGACGGCCGTGGATTAGATTCCTCCGAGACATCGCTGAGACTGGCACTGAGGGAGACAATTTTTGTTTAGTTGTTTCATATTCTAGAGATGTTGTTTAGAATTACAAGATGAGCAGGAGTTCTTTAGAACTGCTGGGCAATTAGAATCATGAATACTGCTAAAGTTTTTTTTTTTCTTATGTCAGCGAATGACATGATTCAACTGTGATTGTAAAGAACTAAATTTACACATCCTTGCAGAATCATCTTCAGTAAGGTTATTTTAGCGTGTAAGAAGCAAATGTTGTCATACCTGCACAAATAGCAGCTGCTAGGAGGGTCCAAACACTCAGCATCTGTTTGAGAAATTATCTATTAATATTGCAGATAGATTCTGAACACATATTACATTAAAACAATACACCTTATTTTTTTTTAACCAGAGTTCTAGAAACAAGCATTGCTAAACTGGTAAAGACAGCTGGCATATGACCATTAACCAGAATTTTGGGCCTACGGTATCATATTTGATACAGGCCTCTAAATTATCAACAAGATCGAAACTTTGCTGAAAAAAAAAACTGTTGTACACAATCTTCTGTATGCCTTCTTGATTGATGGTTCATGATTTTTAGCAAGTAAAAAGATTTGTAGTATTTCAAAAAATGTCTACCTTCAGGTCAAGGAACATATAGGCTACATCTTTAATGATTTTTTATAAAGTAAACATACAAATAACATTTAAATAGTTATTTATATTTAAAGATGAGCATTTACTGGACTGAACGTTTATTTGATTCTATCCATACATAATCTTTAGAAAAACCATGTTAAGATGTATGAAATTTGATACAAATTCCCATCAACTGTATGGTTACCGACATTTTTCCAAATATCTTCTTTTGTGTTCAGTAGAAGAAAGAAATTTCATACAGGTTTGGAACAACGGGGTGAGTAAATTATGACAGAATTCCCATTTTTGGGTTAACTATCCCTTTATGTATGGTACAATTATACGGTGTATATATTAATTAAATAGCCTAGACAGTACAAAAATGTTTTAGTGCATTGTTCAGCGATTGGGACACGCCCAAAAATGGCAGGTAATTGCATCTCTTTTATTAATTGGATCAGATCCTCAATTTCATCATAAAGCTAGCGAAATGCATGAAATAATTAATGTTATTTCTGTCGAGTAATCCACTGAATTAAACATTCAAGTGACTTAATGTCACTTCATACTAAAGTAAGAGACGGAAATGTAGACGCAAATTTGTCTGTCTGTGATGGAACGATTGCTTCGAATCAAACATCAACCAAAAGCTGCGGGGAATGAATGAATGCTATCTACTACAAGACCATGTTTGACAAACTACCGTCATTTTTAGTCGCCTGGTTTAAAAAACAAAACAAACACAACAACAATGACTTTGTATAAAAGCATTTGCTGTTCCTGCGTTAGATTATTTCCGAAATTTTAACAACGATGATACGCGACACCGCCGAGAAAAATCAAAGTTTACTTACAATTTAATCAATATGATGAACGTTTCCGTTGTAAATGCAGGATTTAACCGTGTGCCAGGGCTGTAAATTATGTTGTAGGTGTGTCCTATAGCTTAACTCCTCTCTGTGGTCGTGCATACAAACTGCTCCGGGCGCATTCCTGTTCTTTTGTCAAGATGTAGGCCAATGGCCGATTGATGCTTTTGTGAGAATTAATGTGTGTGTGTAAGTTTTGAATGATCTGAAAGAAGGAAGTGTATAGTATGGCAAGTGTTGCATGCTCATGCCTGCCTTTGAGAAATAGCATATAATCCGTAGGAATGCTGAACCTTTTCGTTCCCTACATGTGTGGACGTGATATTTAATTACTGACCTTTACAATTTCCTTTCTTATGCGTTTAGATGGTTCAACTATTCGTTTTATTATGGAAACTGACTTGAGCTTTTGAATGTTTTTTCTTTGAATTAACTTTATCTCATAAATAATTACCCTAATACGTAACACAACAATTTTGATTTGTCATTTTTAAATAAAAATGCAAGGGCAACGATCACCATATAAATTTGATTCTTCAAACCAAATTTGTGCTCATAAATATGGAGAGGAAATGCGGACCATCTATATTAGTGCTCCACCCTTCAGCTGTTCATTTTCCTCATATGCTTCCATTCATAGACGCTGGCAAGCCTGCATAAACACAAACGCAACATGATACACGTCAGAGGCGTGGCTAGATGACCCCTCCCATCCCAGCATGCATCAGTCTTAGCTCAGTGCAATCATAGACATCATATAGGTAGACGCCCTATTGAGTGCTACTGCCTATTGGCACGGACGAGAATTGGAGCCGCCATCTTAAACCGGTCATCCGCTCCGCTCAGTGTAATCTGAATGGCAGGTGAAATGAGCTGTCAGCGCATTAAATTAATCATATCTCACTGAATACTGAACTGATTTTCACGCGGTTTTTTTTTTTCTGCAAAGGTAATTCATGTAGCTATGATACAGGACTATGGTTCGGCGTATTTTAATATCCATAATAGGCTTAACAGTAATATAATATTCTGATATAAGTTATAAAGTGACCAGACACAATATGTGTGATGAAGGATATAATGTATTTGATAAATCACACACTATAAATATAATAAAGAAGCAGAAACAGATAGTTGCAGTAAAGTAAGATATTTTAATAAGTTGAAGAAACAATTTATGGTATGTGACACGCACATACACACGAACAGACACACAAACAAACACGAACAGACAGTTCTCTCTCTCTCTCTCTCTCTCTCTCTCTCTCTCTCTCTCTCTCTCTCTCTCTCTCTCTCTCTCTCTCTCTCTCTCTCACACACACACACACACACACACACAAAACACACACACACACACACACAGCAGCCGCGAATCCACCGAATGCAGCCACCTGTAATAAAAATTGAGAAGATCGCTTTTCAAAAGCGTGTTTGCATCAGTAATTTCTATTAAGTTTGGACAACAATAAGCCTATACTTTTTTTATTGGATGTGGATTTGGGAGGGGAAAATGTCGAGACCAAAGCTGCGTCCCAATGTGCATACTATCCATCCTAAATAGTATGTGACATTAGTAATTTTCAATACTATTTAGGGCATAGTATGCACATTGGGACGCAGCTATAAGCCCTATTCGGATTAACTTTACAAGGGTAGATGGAGTAAGTTAATGATGTAATTTTACCACAGGACTTCTGTAATATCAATAGCCAAATCGCATGTGATAAGATATAGGTTATCAATAAAACTAGAAGTTGGAGGGGTAACTCAATTTGTGCATCGCTGTCATGCGTGTAACGTTACATTGCTTCCTGATATCATGTGCGCAAACACAAATAACCTATACAACAGGGCAGTTTAATGCTTATCTGATCACCTAGAAGCTCTTGTAATTATTACTTTAACAGTTACTTCACCTCTCCATGCCGGGTGAACACCGGCTGATGCAGTAAACAGCATTTCACAACGATTTCAGTACAGTAATTGCAAATATCCTTGCTCCTTCTCAATTATCTGGTAATATTCTATTCACAAAATACAACCAATAGTACGGTAATATTAAGACTTACTTGTGAAAAGCCCTATTTTCGATGGTCCGGCGATTAGAACAGGAAAATGCTCCACAAAGCTCTGGTATCTAATCTGCTGCCACGCAATGAAACTAGGAATACGACCGGTTCAAGATGGCGGCCGGATTTCTCGGTTTCCAGCGGCCAATAGGGCTTCTAGTCTCTATATGATTTCTATGAGTGCAATGCTCATACTCTTGAATGCCATTTATGCTTTGTGGTAGGGATAGCCTACACACTGGCCTTGTTGGAATACAAAGAAATTATATTTTATATTTTGATAGTCAAGAAAGCAGTTTTCATTTTCTTTTAAAACTTTAAACTGCTTCTGTGATTTTGATATTGAAACTTAGAATTTTTGGGCTCTTATTATGTTGGAGAAAAGGATTATTATTTTACTCTCATACAGTGGTACTATAAAGCACTGCCGAATTGATATTGTCTCGTCTATATGGATTTCTCAACACCCCTTTTTATTTTGTATAACTTTATGCGGATAAAAGTAAGACAATAATTGACCTAATTAAATCAAATACAAGCTCAATATTTCTAAAGCCAGTTGAAGAAAATGAACTAATAAATACAATAAATAAATTAAAAAATTAAAAATCTACAGATTTTAATGATATAGACATGGCACTAGTTAAGGATGTTATGCCATTTGTTGTTAAACCATTAACCTATTTTTTCAACTTATCTCTTCAAACAGGTGTTTTCCCGGACAATATGAAAATAGCTAAAGTCATCCCTATCTATAAAAATGGTGACAGCCATTCATTCTTAAACTACAGACCAATCTCCCTCCTTCCACAATTTTCAAAAATACTAGAAAAACTATTTGAAATAAGACTAGATAGTTTTATTAAAAAACATAAACTATTAAATGATCATCATCAATATGGCTTCCAAGCAAATCGATCCACAGAAATGGCTGTAATAGAGCTGGTTGAAAAAATTACATCTGAAATAGAAAATAAAAATTATTCGGTCGGAATTTTCATAGACTTGAAGAAAGCATTTGACACTTTTGATCACAACATATTGTTAAAAAAACTAGAAAGATATGGCATCAGGGGCACTGCATAAAGATGGATTAGTGACTCTTAGGAGTAGATTTCAGTTTGTGCAATTCACCAATGACAGGTCACAGCTACAGAGGGGTTCCACAAGGATCAGTCCTGGGACCAAAGTTATTTTTATTGTATATCAATGACATTTGTAAAGTGTCTACGCAATTAAATTGTGTCTTATTTGCAGATGATACAACTCTCATTTGTTCCAATCAAAATTAGGGACAGCTTCTGGACACAGTGGAAGTAGAAATGAAAACATTAAAAAAATGGTTTGATGTTAATAAATTGTCATTAAAGGGACTATATGCAACTTTTTCCCCAAAATAAACGTAACAATAGCCTTTTTATTTTACCATTTATTACTCAAACATCTCCTGTTGAGCATACTGACACCTTGTCCGCTCACAGTGGGTGCACCTATAAGCCTGTATCCTATTTTTCCTATTTTCTGTCGGGTCGGATTTTTCCCGCGCTGTCTGCGGATGTGACGTCAAGCGCGTTCATGTTAAACGTTTCAGATCACTCTGGCACCACCGCTAGTCAGCACTTATCTCAAACAATATATATTTGACTGTTCTTCTTCTGTAAACAATGTTGACCTCCTTGCAGCATGACTTGTGAAGTGTGCACGTACGAGCGCGCACTGCGAGAGCGAGCAGAAAGTAAGTGCAGTTCTGTTTTTTGGCCACAGGTGTCAGTCGCGAGTTTAAATTTCAGAAAAACGCATATAGCCTCTTTATATAAATAAAACTAAAATTATTTTATTTGGTAATAAAAAAATAAATACAAATGTCCAGATTAGAATTGAAATGTTTGAACTAGAAATAGTAAGTGAAATTAAATTCTTAGGTGTCATTATTGTCCACAAGCTCAGTTGAAAAAAAACACATTCTAGATTCAAAGGCATTAAATATATACTATACCAGTCTCTAATAGTGCCATACATGACTTATTGCGTAGAGATCTGGGAAATACATACAAAAAAACAATAAAAACCAATTCTTATTCTGCAAAAACGTGCAATACGAATTATAAATAAAACTAATTATTTTCACCCAACAAACAAGCTATTTATAAACTCCAACCTACTAAAATGTAATGACTTAGTATAATTTAAAATAACCAAAATAATGTTTAAAATATTAAATAATACATTTCCAGACTGTGTTCAAAACCTGTTTTAGATGAAATCTACTCCTTATGAGCTCAGAGGAACACTCATGTTCAGTAAACCACAGACTAGAACCAATGTCAAACAGAGATGTCTGTCTGTTCAGGGGGTTAAACTGTGGAATAGTCTTGATGATGAACTAAAAACATGTAAATCCATAGGTAGCTTTAAGAGATTATTTAAAAATAAAAAGATTACATTATACAAAGCTGAATGAATTTAGCTTCTTTTTCTTTTAGTCATTATTTATGCAAGATTACTTTGGTGTTGTGTGTTAAATAAATAAAATGTAAAAAAGATGGGCGCAATAAGCTTCAACCGATATCTTTTCGGTCAAGCAACTTTTTATTTATATATATATATATATATATGTTTATTATTTTATTATTATTTTCTGTTAAGATTGACCGAAATAAAAACTAACTAACAAAAAAAATAGTTTTATGACTTTTTTTGTGGACTTGCTGTATGTTGATCCCACACACCAGCTGTTATTATTATTATTTTTTTTACATTGTTTATCACAATAGTTTACACAGTGTCAGTAGCCTATCCGTGGTGTTCTCCTGGTCAGAATTTATGTTACATAAGTGCTAAATACTTTAATGTGTTGTTGAGATTTGTAAGATGATGAATACTACTCAATATAGGAGGTACAGATAAGAATGGTGTTGATTTTGAGCAGATTGTCGCAAGTCTTTAAGGAAATACAAAAATTCAACTGTCACTCTACCTGCACAAATATGAATGTTAAAGAAACTGTAACCCCATAACTTGACAGTGCAATGAAACATCCTAGATCCTTGTGTTCAGAACGATTCATACAATTTCTGAATGGAACTGGGTTGAGTACATTCTGCATATTTTATAAAACCTCTTACCCATACATATACGAAACATCAAATCAGAATTTCGAGTTTCAAACAGTTTGTTTACCATTAAAAATCTGCATTTTCCCTGCACCGTATGAAATTAGTTTAGATGTAATGAACCAGAATTGATAGTTTTCCCAATAATGATATTTCATGCTTTGCTTATTGATTTGAAACAAGTTGGATTTCACAAATCTCCAGGGATTTAAAGTCTCCATATTATGCTATTGATGGGGGACTCGAGTCACATGACTTGACTCGAGTCGCAAATTTAAGGACTTGAGGCTTGCTTGACTAAATTAAGAAAATTACTTGACTTTGACTTGAGATCCAAATCCAATGACTCGAGACTTGACTTGAACTGTATGACTCGAGAATGACTTGTGTTAGAAAATTTAAGCTGAATGTTAAGAAAACCATGTTTTAACATTTGACCTTATTTAACATGCTAAATCTCTGAAACAATGTTCTAAGACATTTTGTATTTTAGGTGAATGTGTGTGTGTGTGTGTGTGTGTGTGTGTGTGTGTGTGTGTGTGTGTGTGTGTGTGTGTGTGTGTGTGTGTGTGTGTGTGTGTGTGTGTGTGTGTGTGTGTGTGTGTGTGTGTGTGTGTGTGTGTGTGTGTGTGTGTGTGTGTACTAACAAATACGTCGGTGTGGGTCCCCATCGGTGGGAGCACACCCACCTAAGGAGTTCCAAAATCGGAGTGGGGCCCAAAATGGTGGGCCTCACTCCGATTTCAATTCAAATAAGCTCAGCAGCTTCCCCTGATGCTTCCATTGCTTTTTTTTCAGCTCTAAAAAGTGGCCCGTGAGGTAGCAAAAAGTGGGTAATTGTGTGAAGGTGTGTATCATCAAGCTTTTTTTTCACCGGAAGTCAGGTTTACACTTCCCGCGAAATCGTCTCCGGTTACTTTCGTAACCTCGGTTCCCTGAAAGCCAAGGAACGAGACATTACGGATGTCGTATATGGGAACTCTCTCTCATCCTTCACTTCCGCTGAAATCTTATTGGCTAACGCCAGCAACGCTGGCCAATTGACGCAAATATGCAAATACTGAAACCCCGTTGCAGTATAATGTAAGTGCAGCGTCAATTCCTCCTCAGAATCGAACAGAACGCCAAATCAATAGCGAACACGGCGGCGAGCGTAATGTCTCGTTCCTTGCCTTTCAGGGAACCGAGGTTACGAAAGTAACCGGAGACGTTCCCTTTCAAGGCTACGGAACTTCGACATTACGGATGTCGTATATGGGAACTGTATAGAATCCCGCCGTGGAAGCAAGCAAACCACAGAACAGAACCCAATACAAAACCCCGACACCGCCCCCCCAGAACGCCAGCATTGTGATAGGACGAGACTGGCCAATAGCGAGCCTCCAACCTCTGATAGGTCCAAGGGGACGAATCACAAACTCACAAAACACTGCCAGAATTTGCATATCCCGAGCAGTATAAACGGGGGAAGTCTGCACTGTAGACCAACAGGGCAACAACAACAGTAAAATAAGGCCAACGCATAGCGGTGACAACAGTCTTAGGCTACGTTCACACTGCAGGCTGAAACGACCCAATTCCGATTTTTTTGCCCCTATGCGACCTGTATCCGATCTTTTCATGACAGTCTGAACGACACAGATCCGATCTTTTCAAATGCGACCCAGGCCACTTGGGTATGTGGTCCAAATCCGATACGTATCCGATCTTTTGAAATGCGACCTCAATCTGAACGGCCAGGTCGCATGTATCCGACCCGCACGCCGTTGATATGCGACAAACGTCATAATTCTGCGTTGAAGTAGGCGGGAATGAGAAGATAAACAAGTTAGCTATCGTACGATAGCACCGATAGCACGCACCTGTCAATACACTCCAACGTGTTGCACTGTTATGGTCCGCCGCAGACCAGACGTGTCTCTTCCCGTGAGTTAATCGAAGGCGCTCAAACGCTCTCCTCCTTCTTAATTTTCTTCTTAAAACGAAAAGATTGTAATTGTGCTGGCTCTGTTGGGAAAATAACTTTAATATTGCTAAACGAGCTCCACTGTTGACATTCATGTTTAGGTACTTCCGCAAACAGCAAGTGACGTCGTTGACCGTTGAGTACTCTTCTGCGCATGCGGGTCACTTCTGGGTCATTTCACGTTCACACAGGAGATTACTAAAGGTCGCATTTAATTAGAAATGTGAACGGCCTTGCAAAAAAATCGGATTTTTTCAAAAAATCGGAATTGAGCATTAAGCCCTGCAGTGTGAACGTAGCCTTAATATACATAAGCACACAGAACAACTCATGAGCAAAGCGCAGAGAGCTCTAAATGCTGTGCAAGAATTCAGCTCACCGAAAGCACTTGAGACGCCACAGAGCTGGGTAAATCCAACTTGTAAAACCTGGCGAACGTATTCTGAGAAGACCAGCCAGCCGCAAGACATAAATCCTGAATAGACATACCCTTAGTCCAGGCCCACGAAGAGGCGATCGCCCTGGTCGAATGGGCCTTAACATTGAGGGGGCATTCCTGTCCCATTCAGTCATAAGTCCATTCAGTCAATAGCGTCCACAATCCAGTGAGCAAGCCTCTGTTTAGAGACTCCCCGTCCCTTATTGCATCCACCAAAGCACACAAATAGCTGGTCCGAGCTTCGGAAAGCAGCCGAGCGAGAGATGTACTCCCGGAGCGCTCTGACTGGGCAGATAGCACTTTGAGCATCCGAACCTAGAGAGGTCGATGGCTCAACAGACAGGGCAGGCAAAGAAACAATCTGCGCCCTGAACGGGGTATTGAGCGATTTAGGGACATAACCCGGCCTCGGTCTGAGAGTCACGTTACAGTTTCCGGGTCCAAAGCGAATACAATCTTCGCTGACAGAGAAAGCCTGTAAATCCCCAACCCGCTTCGCCGAAGCGAGAGCGAGAAGCAGCGCCGTTTTAATCGAAAGCTCCTTAACTGCAATCGACACTAAGGGCTCAAAGGGCGGTCGTGACAAAGCTTCCAAGACCAAAGTCAAATCCCAAGGCGGCACGGAAGGCGGCCGTGCAGGGCATAATCTCCTAGCTCCTTTAAGGAACCGAGTCACCAACGCATGTCTACCGATAGACTGTCCATCAACAGGCGGGTGAAACGCAGCAATAGCAGCTACGTATACCTTCAGGGTGGATGGCAGGCTCCCTTCGTCCATTCTGTACTGAAGGAAGCGTAGAATATCCGACACCGAGCAGTTCGCTGGGTCTAAACCGATATCCTGACACCATTTAGAGAAAACACCCCACTTCAGAGTGTAAAGGCGCCGGGTAGACGGGGCTCGCGCTTCCGCGATGGTATTTTGAACCCGCGAATGAAGCACATCGATCCCGCTCAGCGTCCCTGCAGCGGCCACACATGGAGCCTCCACAGCCCGGGGCTGGGATGCCAAATCGATCCGCTCGCCTGAGACAGTAGGTCCTTCCTGAGCGGAATTTCCCACGGTTGCTCCGTTAGTAACTCTACCAAGTCCGCGAACCAGGGCTGATTCGGCCAGTACGGGGCCACTAGAGTCACCGCCGCCTTTTCCTCCCTGATTTTGCACAACACCATGGGCAAAATTTTCACCGGAGGAAAGGCATAGAGACGGGCTTTCGGCCATCGCGCAGTTAGCGCGTCCATCTCCCGGGGGGAACGGGACAGCGAGAAAAACATCCGACAATGCGCGTTCTCGCTCGTCGCGAAGAGGTCGATCTCCGCTCTGCCGAAACGATCCCATATCAGTTGAACCGTCCCGGGGTGAAGCCTCCATTCCCCTTGAGGAATCCCGTTCCTCGAGAGCATATCCGCCCCCCGATTTAGAACACCGGGGATGTGTGTCGCTCTCACCGAGAGAAAGAACCGATCCGCCCACAGCAGGAGAGATTCCGCCTGCTTGAATAGGTCCCTGGAATGCAAACCGTCTTGGCTATTGATGTAAGAGACCACAGAAGTGTTGTCGGTTCGAATCAACACATGCCGCTGTTCCAGCCGAGACCGGAAAACTTTTAGGGCCTGAGAGACCGCTTCCAGTTCCAAGCGATTTATCTGCCACTCCATCTGCCTCTCCGACCACCGACCGGAGGCGGGCTCGCCCAGGCAGACCGCTCCCCACCCGGTGGACAAAGCGTCCGTCAGGACCTCCACGCGTCGCATCACTATACCCATAGGGACACCTGAACTGTAGAGATCCGGGTTCTTCCACGGGGCCAGGGCACGGGCGCACACACGGTTGACCATAATGCGCTTGCGGCCGGAGTGCCACGCGCTCGGGTTGACGCGCGCTTTCAGCCAGTGCTGAAGCGGTCTCATATGTAGCAGTCCCAGATGACACACTGACGAAGCGGCTGCCATCCGCCCCAATAGCCTCTGAAACTCTTTCAGAGGGACGAGCCTGCCAGGTCTGAAGAGACCTAGCGAAGAAGTCAGAGCCTCCGCTCGTTCGGGGAAGAGACGCGCTTTCATACTCACTGAGTCCAAGCATACTCCCAGGAATGTGGTAGTTTGGCTCGGTGTGAGCACACTTTTTTGGACGTTTACCCTCAAACCAAGCGTTTTCAAATGGCGAAGTAGGGCTTCCACATGGCCGACCAATGTCTCCCTCGACTGCGCGAGAATCAGCCAGTCGTCCAGATAGTTCAAGACGCGCATCCCGCTCGACCTGAGAGGTGAAAGTGCCGCGTCTACACATTTCGAAAAGGTGCGGGGGGCGAGGGCTAGCCCGAACGGGAGTACCGTGTATTGGTACGCCGCATTCTCGAACGCAAACCTCAGGAATCGCCTGTGGCGCTTCGCTATCTGGACGTGAAAATAAGCGTCCTCTAGATCCACTGAAGCGAACCAATCCCCGGGGCGAATTTGCGCTAGGATCTGTTTCAGTGTAGTCATCCTGAAAGCGCGCTTGTGAAGCGCTCTGTTGACGGGTCTCAGGTCCAGTATGGGGCGGAGACCCCCTCCCTTCTTCGGCACTACAAAGTAGCGGCTGTAGAATCCGCTTCCCCGCTCGCTCGGGGGAACCGGCTCTATCGCTCCCTTGTCGAGTAAACTGCACACTTCCTGCCTCAGTACATGAGCATTTTGGGGCAAAGTTAACGACTGGATTACGCCGCGGAAGCGGGGTGGTCTGCGTTTGAACTGAAGTGTGTACCCGTGTCGAATTACATTCAGCACCCACGGCGAGATGCCCGGAATAGCTTCCGACGCCGTGAGGAAACGACTGAGTGTGGGCCGGTCTAGACCTGCGGTCATCGCCGCTATGTGAGGGCTGGGGATAGACACCTCGCGCTTCCCGCGAGGCGCCTTTATAGTTAATGACCGTGACTCTGCGCTGCTCGAAGACAGGGCGGGTAACACAGTGTGAAGTGCAAGAGAGTCTCGGATGGCGTCAGCGTCGACAGAGGCGGCGCCATCCAGAGATTTCAATTGCTTGGCCTGCAGCACTTGAAGAACGGCCATAGCGTGTAGTGCAGAAACCGCCTCCCCCGTGGCGCCGTAGGCCTTGTTAGCCTGGTGAGCCGTAAACCTGCAGGCTCGGGACGGCAGGCTGCGGTCCGAGCCCAGGGCGGGAGCTGACGGGCAAAGATGTGCAGCGACGGTCTCCTCGACAGGAGGGATGCGGAGGTAGCCGTGGTCCCCCGCCTCGTCCACGGGGGGGAACATGGCCTGGGTCGAAGTGAGGGTGCGCGCCGATTGCGGGGCCACCCACGACTTCACCACGTGCTCGTGCACATCAGGAAAGAACGGGGTTCCCCTTTTCGAAGCGGCCTGACGGCGGCTTGATTGGAGGAACCACGCGTCCAACTTGCTCTTTGAGGGCTCGTCGGGAGCCTTCCAGGATAAATCCAGTTCCTCGACGGCCTTCGAGAGGATACGGAAGAGCTCTTCCTGCAGATCCGCGGGGGTCTCTTCCGTGGGTGCCAGAGGGGCGGCCTGCTCCGCACCGTAGTCGTTCTCAGAGGCCGACAAGGACATAGAGTCGTCCTCTTCACTCACCCCGAAGGACACGAAGTCAGCAACGTCGCGGGGAGTATGAAACGAAGGGTCCGGAAAACTCACCGGGGGTCGAACCTCGACTCCGCGGTTGGGGGGGCCTGCCAGCGGCTCGGTGGCGGCAGCAGGCCCAATCCCCGCAGCAGCGCGAGCTTCGTCTCGCCTGGCCTTGAGGGCTCGGAGGGGCATGTCCGCACAGAAGTCGCAGGACCCTTCATCCCTGAGGGCCGACTCCGCGTGGGCCAGCCCCATGCACGCGATGCAGAACAGGTGCAGGTCGGGGGGCACTATGGGGCCCGAGCATAAATTGCAGACGGTCGCCATCGGATGCTGGAGACAGTTCAGGTATCTCCGGTGCACCTTCAACGATAGCAAAAATCCAAGTAGTAGTAGTATCAGCTTTCTAGCACACGATTTGAGCGTGAAGAGAGAGATTCTGAGGAGGAATTGACGCTGCACTTACATTATACTGCAACAGGGTTTCAGTATTTGCATATTTGCGTCAATTGGCCAGCGTTGCTGGCGTTAGCCAATAAGATTTCAGCGGAAGTGAAGGATGAGAGAGAGTTCCCATATACGACATCCGTAATGTTGAAGTTCCGTAGCCTTGAAAGGGAACGAATACACACCGCGGGAAACTGAAACCTTTGGCCAATGAAATTACAGCAGTGTACAATCAGCCGCGATTCCCGCGAATGTAAGGAAAACTGCGGAAATTGCGGAAGTAACGTAGAAGAAGAAGACGACTTAGATTGAAGAAGATTGGAGACATTAAAGAGACATTGAAGACTCTGCATCCAACAGGTAAGCAAGAAATGGTTTTCATGGTGAGTTTATTTTGGCGTTATAGTATATGTTTGCTACCTGTTTTGGCTGCAATGTAGCTAATGTTAGCGACATAATATTACTATTAGCAGTTAGCTTAACCTAATAACATGTCACCACGGACATGACAGCGGGGCAGAGACGGGGCGCACCCAGCAAACACAAAAACGTTTTAAAAACGTTTTTTTCGCGTTGTGAAAAGGTTGTGATAACGTTTTTATCCGACGTATTTAATACGACAGATGTCGGGTTTTTTTTTACGTTATAAATACGTTTTTTTACAACGTTGCATAAAGTCGTAAAAACGTTGCATAAACGTTGTTTAACGTTGTTAATGCGACGTTATTAAAACGTAAATATCACGTCTTACTTTCTGGATGTCGTCTTGGTTATAACACATTCACCCAAAATCACCAAAATGAGGTTTCCAGGTGCTTTGGATGTAAATTACCTTGAAGTGTTCCTCACAAAATGCATGTGTCCTACATCGGTCTTTTGTGATTCCATTGTGAAACGTAGTCGACCCGTTAAAAACATTGAAGCGTCACTGGTTAGGACATTTGGTTAGGACATACATTTTACTTAACTTATTACATTAATAGTTATGGATTGATTTATTAATTCACCATCATGTAACTATACCCAACTTTTCATTCAAGCAAATGTGTCCAAAAAAACAAAAGTATACTCAAAAAAGAAAAGAACTCGTATCTCACAAAAAAATACATTTATTAATAATAATAAAAAATAAAAAATAAAAAAATATATATATATATATATATATATATATATATATATATATATATATATATATATATATATATATATATAATATATTAGAATTTGTATTGTATTATAGGCCTATATTATAACCAATTTAGCCAACTAGCCTAAATGTAATCAACCAAGAAAATACATTGTAACAAAAGTTAATTCCCAATCATGTTGACAAAACCAACTATGCAAAAACGTAACTTATTACATTAAAAGTTATGGATTGATTCATTAATTCACCATCATGTAACTACCCAACTTTTCATTAAAGCAAATGTGTCCAAAAAAACAAAAGTATACTCAAAAAAGAAAAGGACTTGCACCTCACAAAAAATACATTTAATGTTTAATTATTAATATATTAATATAATAATTAATATATATATATAAAATATATTAGAATTTGATATATTATATGCCAATATTATAACCAATTTAGCCAAATAAATGTAATCAACAAAGAAAATACATTGTATAACAAAAGTTAATTCCCAATCATGTTGACAAAACCAACTATGCAAAAAACATAGATGCACAACTGCAATAAATAATGCTAAAAGTATTGATGAAAAAAAAATACAATGTTGATTAAATATTGCGATTGCGTATCGTTACAACCCTATTAAGGTGAATTTCGTTTTGTATGAATTGTATCTTAATTTTAATCAATATTTCATAGACAATTACCTGGATTTAACAAATAAGAAGTAAGTTAAATATAGCAGACAATAGATAAAAAGGACATGGAAGCGCCGCCGCCCTGAACTGGAGCTCGTCTCGTATAAAATGAACCGAAACTCAGCTTATAAGGTAGCCTATTAACTCCCAGACCTGAGAAATATATAGGCCTGTATGTCTGATTTTAAACAGGACCATTCAAAACGAAATAAAACACGACTGTTCTCTGCTTATGTAATCCGTATCAAATGTGCATTTCTCACTGGCGCGTTCACTACTGCGAATATCACGAGTCAGCATCGTCAACTGTATCGCGACACTGACAGACAGAAAACACTTATTAATAAACAATTAAAATGTCTCCTTGCTATATTTGACATATTCATAATCATGAATTCTTTAGCCGATTCTTTAATTGTGACAGATTTGAGATGCTTTATTGGCAGAGCGCTTAAAAGCACTGAAACATGAATCTTTTTTAGGCAATAATCGCACTCGATATTCTCTAATGACATACTCAGTGACTCGTCCCAACCAAATATATATATAAAAAATTACTTGAATTATATTTTAAGTGAAAGAGTTAACGTTAGCCCTGGTTCGCAAGGATTGTTGAGCCACGACTGAAGTTTCCACTTTGAATGCTTTAGCCTGGCTGATGTTTTTTCTCCAGCATCTAAAGTGAGAAAGAAAACGTAAATGTAAAAAAAAACAATGGTTGTCCAAAATGTGAAGTACAGTGGAGTTTTCCCTCTACATATACGAGCAAGATTTCAGTCATGGATGCACAGATCACAGTGCATAACGTTACCTTTAGGTTAAAATACATTAGCTTACCAGAAAAACCTTTAAAACTATCAAAATCTCTCATCTACACATAAAATGCGATTAAAGGCCCAAACTTACAGCTTAGCTGCTAACCTAACTTGCCTCTAAGCTGCTAGTTAAGTTAGCCTAACGGTTAACGTTAAGATGCTAACTGACTTTTTCGAAGACATAACCATTTCTATACAGTAAATATTCAACGAAAGCGAGTCATTTACATGAAAGAAAGTGTCAGAACCATTTGTATGTACTAGTTGTGTAATTTCAGGGACTAAACTTACCTGAAAGTAGTTAAAACAACAGTGTGAGATACGGAGTTTTGCAGTGTATCGGTTGAGCTGCAGTTCCGTTTCCATGGTAACGCGCTCCTCTCCAGTTCAGATGCGGCTCGAATTTTCAGCGCGCGCGCCCATTAAAATACGTTAGAAGTCACGCAGCACTTACATACATTTAGAATTGATGGAGTGAATTATTTTTGAAAATCAAAAAACATATCCTGAAACTTGATTCATAGTGGATCGTATGTGGCCATCGTCAAACTGTAAATGGAATGAGAATGAAAGCATTGAAAATGTAAAACAATGTTTGAAGTAGGCTATATAGTAGCCTAGTAGGCTATAATATAAATGTAGCCTAATGGTAAACGTGGTGTAGAAATGAAATAGCAAAAACTACAAGATATAGTCTAAGGCATGGGCATATTTTCTTATATACACAAATTTACAGATAACACGAGGAACAATTAAGATTTAAGTATTTTTCAAATATATTTAAAATATATTTAACAGTGCTTCATATAGGCTATGAATATATTAATATGCAGTTATTCATATGCTATTTAAGTGCTGTTGTTTATTGGGGTGTATTGTGTTTATACTACTGTGATGTTTAATGTTTTTATGGATGCATTAGGCATATTTAAATGTAGCCTAGTGATTATTAATAACAATTCAGAAATAGAGTTAGCCTACTACAGCACAAATGTTTTCAACGAGATATAAACCACCAGGGAGCGCTGGGTTTCTGCCAAAATTATGTATGATGTAGACATACATATCACGGTTTGCGATAAACCACCAGGGAGCGCTGGGTTTCTGCCAAAATTATGTATGTAGACATACATATCACGGTTTGCGGTATGGTTTGCGAACATATGTGCTTATAATTCATTTTTGACGAGGCAACTTGATTTAGCACAAAAAAACAACGTTTTTTGCTGGGTTAGTTAGTTTAGTCTTGTTTCGTTTTTGTAAACAAACATCTAGTTTTTTTTTTAACTGCCTAAAGAAAACGTGTTTTTTTAACAACGTTTTTATAAAAACGTCTTAATCTAACGTGCATATTACGTTATTTTAACACCTGAAATCAACGTTTCCAAAAAGTTGTAGTTTGGTCTAGTTTCCTTTTAGTAGGCCTAGTAGACAAACGTGATATGTACGTATTTTGACTACTTTAATCTAACATATCAGTTTGGTATTTTAACAACGTTTTTAAAACGTCTTAT
Source organism: Chrosomus eos (assembly GCA_036326025.1). Taxonomy (NCBI): domain Eukaryota; kingdom Metazoa; phylum Chordata; class Actinopteri; order Cypriniformes; family Leuciscidae; genus Chrosomus; species Chrosomus eos. Next base: position 13,168,571 of record CM070819.1, on the reverse strand, counting down.
TCCAACGAAGAGATTACGTTATTTTAACACCTGATTAAAACGTCTCCAAAAAGTTGTAGCTTGGTCTAGTTTCCTTTTAGTAGTAAACAAACGTGATATGTACGTATTTTTGACTACTTAAAGAAAACATACCAGTTTGGTATTTTTACAACGTTTTTAAAACGTTTTATTTTGGTTACATTATTTATCCATTTTTAAAAAACGTTTTAAAAACGTTTTGGAAACGTTGTACTACAACATTACCTAACTGCAACTAAAATACAACGTTGTGAAAAGTTGTAAAAACGTTTTGTGTTTGCTGGGCAGTGAAGTCGTGTCGTTAAAAGTGGAGTTGGTTGTGAATTGTGAGGTTTTTATGTTGAGTTCATATTTTGACGTTACATCGTGATGTTTGCTACCTCGTTTAGCTGCCATGTAGCTAGCAGTTGGCATAACCTAATAACGTCACCACGGATATGACAGCGGGGCAGAGACGGGGTACAGTGAAGTCGTGTCGTTAAAGGTGGAATCGGTTGTGAATTTTAAGCAAGACGGGGCAGGACCCGCTAATGGAGGTTTGCCAGAAGCTAAAGCAGGACTGAAGCTAATGTACGGTGCCGTTTTGGAGTAACATCCTACCCGCAGCTGGTTTGTTAGAGCAGGACAGTTGAGAGAAAATAATAGAAACGTTTTTTTTTTCCCAAATTTACTTTGCAATTACAGCAATATAGTTGTAGCAATTCAGTTGTGGATGGTCACATCATTTTTCAATAAAATTCGCAAAATGCAAAGTATTTAGTGAAAAATCTTTCCTGCTATATATATATATGCAATTATTTGATAAAAAAAAAAATACAAAAACCCCCCAGTAATATTGTGTAATATTATTACAATTTAAAACAGCAGATTTCTATGTGAATATATAGTAAAGTCTAATTTATTCCTGTGATCAAAGCTGAATTTACAGCATCATTACTCCAGTCTTCAGTTGTCACATTATCCTACAGAAATTATTATATTATGATGCTCAAGAAACATTTATGATTATTATCCATGTTGAAAACAACTTTTTTACATTTTTATTTCAGGATTCTATGATGAATAGAAAGTTCAAAAGAACAGAATTGATCTGAAATGGAAAGCTTTTGTAACATTAATCACTACCATTCAAAAGTTTGGGGTCAGTAAGAATTTATTTTTTATTTTTGGGGGAAAGAAATTAGAAAATACTTTTATTCATCAAGGATGAGTTAAATTGATCAAAAGTTACAGTAAAGACATTTATAATGTTAGAAAAGATTATATTTTAAATAAATCCTGTTCTTTTGAACTTTCTATTCACCATGGAATTTTGGGGGGAAAATGGTACACGACTGTTTTCAACATTGAAAATAATAATTGAATAAATAAAAAAAATTGAATAAATAAATAAAAAGTTTTTTTAGCATAAAATTAGCATATTAGAATGATTTCTGAAGGATCATGTGACACTGAAAACTGATGTGTAATCAGCAACAGTAATGATGTTAAATTCAGCTTTCAAATTACATTTTAAAATAATGTATATTAAAATAGAAAACAGTCATTTTAAATTGTCATAATATTTCACAGTGTGTGTGTATATGTGTATTTTTAACAAATAAAAACACATTCTTAAATTTCAGAGCATCACTGTGACTGGTCAACTGATCACCAAATGTAGCAAGATTTGAAACCTTTGCCTTTAGACTCAATACTTTTAAGGGAAGTTTTCACCAAGCTTTTTGTCTGGGTGGTACCGGCCTACCCTGGACCCCCTCCCCCCCCATAACCATCTATGCGCGTATGTATGAGGAAGGATGTGATGCTGCATATGTCAGTCAATGGTCATGTGGCAACGCCGCCATGCTGCTGTACCAGAAGTTACGTTTGACAGCCCTAGTTTAAATTGATTACTGAGTGTCTGTGCAGCATAACATGGTTATCATCTAACAAGTTAACTTCTCGGCTTCAACAGGCTCGGTCAGCTTTCATTGTGCTCATTTCAGAATTTGCATGTTTTATTAGCCCGTGTTTGATGTTAAACAATATGCATCCTGCAATAGCAAAGCTACACAGCTGTTGCAGCGTCTACATGTTTGTATGAATGTCTGTTTATTTATTTATTTTACATAATAGATTTTTTTGACTTGCTATTTTTCAAAAACCTTATTGTGAGATTTGCCTTGACTAAGTACGAATTACAATTATTTTCACAGAGCCATTATGTCCACAAGAAAGAGGAGGAAAAAACCTATAGATGATGCAAAGACATACATTCTGTCTTGCACTGACAAGGGTGGGTTTATGCCGAGATTCATTGACCATTACAAAGGTAAGTTGCAGAAGATTCCTTGACACAATTTGTGCATTTCAAAAGCAAAAAGGTATTGATGTTGATGTAATTACAAGGTACAAGGTGTTTTCAGGTTATATATTCCTATTTTATTTTTTGCCTTTGTCAAAGATAGACAGTGATCGAAGTGAGTGTGATAATTTACAGCCCAGGCAAGATTGTCTGAGTGCTTTGTCAGAATATTCTACTGAAGTGTCCAGAGAAGTAGAGCCTATTGCTGTGGTAGACTAGCTGCAGTTTAGAGTTTAAGGCAAATTTTGATATTGATTGATTCCAAATGATAAAATGATTGATTAGCACAGACACCTAACGTTAAGCCAGTGGGAAGGGTTGTAGGAACCGCGTCATTAAAAATGAATTTAATCCACTGGTCCCTGACAGCTTGGTCCGTTCTTGGGAGAGAAAACACATTTAAGTTACATGTTGATTCTGGCAGTCAACAACAGAGCAACTGACGTGTGCACTACGTTTCTGCATCTTTCGCGACTGAATATGAGGGGGAGAGGAGCAGGGCAGGCTTCGTGTATAATCGTTAGGCAATCATAACATACAATAGCCGTGTTTCCACTGTCGGGCCAGAGCCGTGCTAGTGCGTGCCAGGGCCAGTCGCGTTTCCACTGTCACTTCCGGGGCTTGATCGGGCCACGCCGGGGCTTCCTCGGGGCCAGCGGCCAGGTTTTCTGGCCCGACGAATACCTTGGTCCAAAGCGGGCCAGCTTGGGCTAGAGGAGTGGTTACGAACAGAGGCAGAGTTTAGCCTACCTGAGACGGCAGCGCCGGATGATTCTGTCAGCATTAAAGACTTAAATAATTTATCTCAAAACGCACTTTCATGTTTGAATGCGTTCTGTTTGTGATCCGATGTGGATTCTGACCACCGTATTAAGGTAGACATATTTATAGGTTACGTGATGCTAAAGACTGCACGTTAGTTACCATAGCAAACATGGTAAATGTGAACGGTTGAAGAAATCAGACAAATCGCTATCACAAACATGTTTCTATTTTATCTGTCAGTATAAGCCCTTCTCGTCTCTTACCGGACTATCATAAAATAAAGCAATTTTTTTAATTCTCTGACTGAAAATAGGGTATAATAAACAGAAACAGACGCGACTGAATAAGTAAGTGTTTCCTCTTTCTTTTGTGAAATAGACCAAATGGTATAAACCAATTTATTTCTGTGACTAATGTGCAATTTTGACACAAATTAATTAATTATGATCGATGTCACTTTTTATTGTAACCTAACGTTAGTGGTAAAACATCGATGGGTTTTAAATAGTTCTATTTAAACAACAAAAATAGCAGCAATGGTCGCATTTATCATGTTTGTTTAGCGATCACGCTGTTTCTAGTGATTTCTTTCTGATTCGTTTTCTGATAAAAGTAGTAACTTTTATTTGTTGGTGAAATGATGTGTGTGTGATGTTGCTTCAGAGAGGCGTGTAATGGGCGTGTTTTAGTGAAGCGCTGTGGAGCTTCTGGCCCAACAGTGGAAACGCAACAGATTTTGAGCCCGGTGTGGTGAAGAGATGAGTCCCCCTGAAGAGATGGGTTCCACCTTAGGGACCCCATAGTATGCCAGTAGTATGCCTGATCTAAATATGTTCTCGCGATAACTTGATAAAAGCAGTTTGTTGCCATCAAGTAATTCGTTTATTTGTTTAGCTAGCAAAAATAATCAGATAAATGCTATGCTACTATGTATGCTAACTAAAAAGCTAACTAAAAAAGACTAAGAACGAGAAATGTTTAAATTTACAATCTACAGCTTCGGTTATATACTAGAATATGAAACATAAGTTAAAATACATTAATGACTCGTTATAACGTACTTCAAACGTCTCTTATAATAAAGTGATTTTCTCTAACTTGTAACCAGGCACTAAAGCGATTACACATAAAACTAGATTTGAACCAATCGGATCTCTTGGGTCCTAAGGTGGGACCCATCTCTTCAGGGTGACTCATCTCTTCACCACACCGGTGCTCCTGTCCCGAGGCCATTAGCCCGGCTCGGCCCGTTTAAAGCCCGGGCTCGCACTGGCCCGACAGTGGAAACGCAGCTATTGATTCTCGTGGAAAAGTGAAAATTACAGGTCATGACTCCTTTAAGGGAACCGAATAGAGCATAGACAGGACCTCAGTGATGCATTGATGTGGATGGGTCTGCATTAAAAACATTTTTTGGCCACAAAGTCTGATCAAAAAAGCACTTTACCTGTAGAGTGTGTATCACAACTGGGTGATCATTGTCTGCAGGTAATATACACTGACTAGATGCAAGAATGTATCCTCACTTTGAAAATACTGTATCTCTTTTTGAGTCCCAGAATGAAATGTTTAATTATTATATATTATTGTAGGAAGATGAGTGTTTGCCACACAACCCATTGAACCCGGGGACTTCGTGTTGGAGTACAGGGGTAAACTCCTCACACAGGAGGAAAGCAAGTCAAGAAAATACTCAGAGATTGAAAGCACATTTCTCTTTGACTTTCAGTGGCAGAATCATCACTTATGGTAAACATTGAAAGATGGATGTTTTTTATTGATTTATAGAAACATTTTAAGCACAAATACTCTTAAATTCTTTTGAAAATAACTCTTTCAATAAAACTTTTAAAAAGATGTAAAACTATTACCATTTTTCTGATACTTTTCAGCCTGGATGCATCGCAAGACGATTTTTCTCTAGGACGATTGGTCAACGACAACCACCAAAATCCGAATTGCGTTATGAAAAAAATCATAGTTGACGACAAACCACATTTGTGCCTATTTTCTCTGAAGAAAATAGAAATAGGAGATGAAATTGATTACAACTATGGTGATTCGAAATGGCCATGGCGCAGTGAGGTGAGTTGGTTAGATTAAGTATAGAGATTTATTTATTTATTTTTTTGCAAAAGCAAATTTTGTATTTCTCCAATATTAAGCATGTTTACAATATTACTCTTGACTGTCTATGGAAATGCATTTAATCTTTGATTTTTGATGTGTGTTAAAATGAGTTCTTCTTTATCTGCAATCCAGTTGAAAAAAACCCAAGCTCCAGCTGCAGCAGTAGAGAATGAGACCAGCCCTGTTCCTCAGATGCTAAATGATGGACCAAACCCAGATCAGACCTGCTCACAGGTAAAAGTACTTTCAAACACAGTCATCTATGCTGACATGTATGTGGTGGTGTTCTATTACTAAAGTGGACCAATGCTTATGTGGCTTTATATTGGCTGTTAAAGGCCAGGTAATGTCACACACACCGTCATGTTTCCAGTCATGTCCTTATGGGGTCCTTCCTTCCATCTTCCAAATACATCTCTAGTCTCTCTTTTACACACTCATATGTCTATAGTCAGACCCTTGTGGGGCCCTTCCGTCCAGTTCTTACTGTAAGTGTTTTTAATGCACTATAGCCACACCTGACATGACCTCAACTATGTTTTTAACATTCTTAATTGTATACTGTACCTAAGCTGTTAGGTGTTTTAAAGAAATATTTTCATTTGATCCACTGCAAACTCCTGGAATAGAAATGAGCTGCTTTTTAGTCCATGAAGTTCAGTGCCGTTTCACCATTAGATGACCTTATTAGCCTGTGAATGTCTCTTCATACAGTTCTGAGTCTCTTCTTGTCTGTCTATTTCAGGTGAAAGGCCTTCAGACTCCTGCTGCAGCAGTAGAGAATGAGACCAGCCCTGTTCCTCAGATGCTAAATGATGGACCAAACCCAGATCAGACCTGCTCACAGGTAAAAGTACTTTCAAACACTTCATCTATGCTGACATGTATGTGGTGGTGTTCTATTACTAAAGTGGACCAATGCTTATGTGGCTTTATATTGGCTGTTAAAGGCCAGGTAATGTCACACACACAGTCATGTTTCCAGTCATGTCCTTATGGGGTCCTTCCTTCCATCTTCCAAATACATCTCTAGTCTCTCCTTTACACACTCATATGTCTATAGTAGACCCTTGTGGGGCCCTTCCGTCCAGTTCTTACTGTAAGTGTTTTTAATGCACTATAGCAACACCTGACATGACCTCAACTATGATTTTAACATTCGTAATTGTATACTGTATCTGAGCTGTTAGGTGTGTTAAAGAAATATTTTCATTTGATCCACTGCAAACTCCTGGAATAGACGTGAGCTGCTTTTTAGTTTATCAAGTTCAGTGCCGTTTCACCATTAGATGACCTTATTAGCCTGTGAATGTCTCTTCATACAGTTCTGAGTCTCTTCTTGTCTGTCTATTTCAGGTGAAAGGCCTTCAGACTCCTGCTGCAGCAGTAGAGAATGAGACCAGCCCTGTTCCTCAGATGCTAAATGATGGACCAAACCCAGATCAGACCTGCTCACAGGTAAAAGTACTTTCAAACACTTCATCTATGCTGACATGTATGTGGTGGTGTTCTATTACTAAAGTGGACCAATGCTTATGTGGCTTTATATTGGCTGTTAAAGGCCAGGTAATGTCACACACTTTGCATTAAAAGTGTCATAATTTACCGAATGACACTTAATGACAAAAGTCATAAAGACTCCTTCATGTCATGACAGGTGTTATGTCATGTTTATGACAGTGTCATGTCAGTCTTATGCACACCCTTTCAAATAAAGTGTTACCAAATGGTCTTCCTCAGGCAACTATATGATAGTATTGTAATACTATAGTATAACTGTACTCTAATTTTAACATTTATAATTCTACACTGTCTAAAAGGGCTGATGTTCACATTTCTGGATTCAGATTTATAGTCAGACCATGCCATACTCTTTGGCCAACCTTTCTTATTCCATACTTAATACATTTTTGTTTATTTTTAGGTATTTACTGTCCAAGGATTTTCACTGGTTGATTATCCAGATAGTGATGAAACTGATGAGATGGTATGGAAAACGAACCTCCCACCCCACACCTGGATGTTATTATAGGGCAGAATGATATTGGCCCAGATGTTTCATATCATTTGTACAATTCAGATGAAACTGTTGTGAAAGAAACTTGTGATGAGGCTTCTTCAAGCAACCATTCCAACAATGAATCGGATGATGAACTTGTTCCACGGCTGAGACGCACAAAAAGCATTCTGGTAAGCCCCAAAACACATTTTAACAATATAATTAACTTGCTTATGTGATAATTTTGTGCCACTAGTAAGTGAATTTGAATTATTTTATATTTGAATGGGAATCATTCACTTTGAACCTGAATCGATTGTTTTGAACAATTGCTTTTAAAATCTGAATTTAAATGGACTCATTTTAAATTGAATCGATTGGACTGGCATAAACACCTGCAGGAGTGATGTCCAGTGATCAGCGCTCAGGTGTGTTTAAAAAAAAAAAAAAAAAAAAGAAGATACAACGTGCCAAGTGGCCGGTCTCTGTTGCCAAAAATGTTCGAGTCCTCCGCCTCACCTGGTGCATTAATTATCAATTAAATAGAGATCACCAACAATCGATCAGTAATCATGTATTAGAGAAGCTCAACTCTTCTTTTCTTTTCTGACTAATTGCTGATTTTTATGTGATAGGGAGACAATTGTGAGGTGAGGAAGACACTTCGGAAAATTATTGACTAATCTCTCCCTCTCTCTGGAGTAGTTCCATGTCTACAGGAATGACACATATCATTATGATGAATCATTCTTGTGAAGTCATTAAATTTAACAATCAAATGCATGAAAACTGAAATGTTACTTTTTTTTAATAATTTTGTCAACGTTTAGTCCACCTGGAAGGCAGTTTGGACATGGGCCTCGGCAGGTCGATGGAGGGGTAATATTGGTCAATAATTTTCATAGGTGTCTAGCTCACCTGACAACCTCTGAATGGTCTCCCTATCAATTAAAAATACAGCAATCATACAGCAAAATATCTCCATTTCTCCCTTTTGCAGATGGATAGAGTACAATATTTTACCCACGGTCTCCATGATTCAAGTAGTGACAGCGCAGAGGAGACTCCTTATTTTAAGCCTGAAAGGGTTTCACAGAAGCTGAGAAGAAGGTCTTGCCGTCCCGTAAGTCTTTTTTGGGGGGCTGGGGCTGGGGCTGGGGCTAGGGCTGGGCTGGTGGGCTAGGGCTAGGGCTGGGCTGGGCTGGGCTGGGGCTAGGGCTGGGGCTTGGGCTGGGCTGGGCAGTTGCTCTTGCTAGTGAGTCTAATGGGGATTCTTCTAATTTGTAAATTTACTTGTACTGAAAATGGTCCATACAGATTTTTCTTCATTTAGTATCCTGACCCTGTTCAATCAGTATACTCAGGTTTTTTATATGTAATGTTGCAATAATAGGTATTAACAGATGTGTGTTTGTTTTTAAAGATTCAGATGAATCTCATGGAATCAGATGACTCAAACTTAGGTAGCGAAGAGGAGTATATCCCAAATCCCAGGGATGAAAGCACAGAAAGTGATAGCAGTATGGAATTAACCCTGGAAAAGGAAAAAAAGAAGAAAGGTGCATCATCCAGTCAAAGCAAGGTTAAGCCCAGAGAAAGAAGGTCATCCTCCCGAGAGAGTGGAAGCGAGTCCTCCAGCAAGTCTAAGCCCAGGGAGAGTGGAAGTAGATCCTCCAGAGAGACTGGAAGCGAGTCCTCCAGACAGAGCAAGTCTAAGCCCAGGGAGAGTGGAAGTAGATCCTCCAGAGAGACTGGAAGCGAGTCCTCCAGACAGAGCAAGTCTAAGCCCAGGGAGAGTGGAAGTAGATCCTCCAGAGAGACTGGAAGCGAGTCCTCCAGACAGAGCAAGTTTAAGCCCAGGGAGAGTGGAAGTAGATCCTCCAGAGAGACTGGAAGCGAGTCCTCCAGACAGAGCAAGTTTAAGCCCAGGGAGAGTGGAAGTAGATCCTCCAAAGAGACTGGAAGCGAGTCCTCCAGACAGAGCAAGTTTAAGCCCAGGGAGAGTGGAAGTAGATCCTCCAGAGAGAGTGGAAGCGAGTCCTCCAGACAGAGCAAGTCTAAGCCCAGGGAGAGTGGAAGTAGATCCTCCAGAGAGAGTGAAAGCGAGTCCTCCAGACAGAGCAAGTCTTAAGCCCAGGGAGAGTGGAAGTAGATCCTCCAGAGAGAGTGGAAGCGAGTCCTCCAGACAGAGCAAGTCTAAGCCCAGGGAGAGTGGAAGTAGATCCTCCAGAGAGATGGAAGCGAGTCCTCCAGACAGAGCAAGTTTAAGCCCAGGGAGAGTGGAAGTAGATCCTCCAGAGAGAGTGGAAGCGAGTCCTCCAGACAGAGCAAGTCTAAGCCCAGGGAGAGTGGAAGTAGATCCTCCAGAGAGAGTGGAAGCGAGTCCTCAGTCAGAGCAATTAGACTTTAGCCAGAGAGACTTTTGGAAGATGTCATGATCCCACACAAAAGATTTTTCCAAATAAACAGAGTTGATGGGAATGAAAAGGAAATCGCAACATATTCTGAAAACAGTGTTTCAGTGCCCCTAGAAGAAGAGCAGTATATGATTGTCAGTCCAAGTTTAAAGAAAGATGACGGATCCAGAAGCTATAACAAGAAACATTTCTGCTTTTATTGCAGGAAGTTTGTCCAGAAAATGTCAAGACACTTGTGGCGTAAACACCAAGATGAATCGGATGTTGTGAAAGCATTCAGTTTACCAAAAACTCAAAGGAAAGAAAACTACAATTGGACTACATACGAAATAAGGGAAACTTCGAGCACAACAGTCATGTTTTGGAAACAAAAAAAGGAAAACTATATCCCATGTAAACAACCGGTAAAAAAATCAGACGGACATAAATTTGCACATTGCATTCATTGCTATGGGTTGTTCTCAAGAAGAGCGATGTGGCGGCATTTCAAGGTCTGCAGCTTTAAACCCAAAAATGCTAAACCAGGTAAAAATAGAGTTCAGGCATTATGTGCTTTCGCTGAACCTTCTCCATCAGAATATACAGACGCGTATTGGAAGTTCTTGAGTGTAATGATTCAGGACAAGATTGCTGTTGCAATTAAAGGAGACAACTGCATCCTCAATTATGGGTTCAGGTTGTTCAAAAAGAATGAGAAGATAGTCAGTCAACACCAGTATATACGCCAAAAACTGCGAGAACTTGGCAGGCTTTTATTGGAAGCTAAAAAAATCACACGTGTGAAGACCATCCAAGAACTCATCAAACCTGAACAGTACTCACAGGTTGTCAGAGCTGCAAAGAACCTATCTGGATTCAGTGAGGAAACTGGGATATACCAATGTCCCTCTCTTGCACGCAAGGTAGGACACAGCCTTCATTCGTTGGCTATGTTTATCAAGTCCGAAGGACTGAAAAAGAGAGATAAAGAAACCATTAAAAATGCTGAGGAGTTCGCACAGTTGTATTTAGAGAGTTGGAGGTTTGATATTGCAGGCCAGGCATTAACCCAGCTTAACCGGGCCAAATGAATGCACCACAACTTTTACCTCTTACACAAGATATCCAAAGCTACATTGCTATCTAGAAGAAAAACAGCAGCAACATCTCAAAGATTTAAAAGAACATCGTTCATCCACAAATTGGAAGGAACTTGCAAAAGTAAGTTGACTCAGGTTATGCTTTTTAATCGGCGGAGAGCAGGTGAAGTGTCCCGAATGCGCCTGTCTGCATACTTATCGAAGGACACATCAGAGGAACAGGGAGATGTAAATTTGGCCCTCACTCCGCTTGAGCAGAAGCTCTGCAGGCATTTCGTGCGAATAGCAATTGTTGGAAAAAGAGGAAGGAAGGTTCCAGTTCTTCTAACCCCATTAATGAGAGAATCACTTGATGCTCTTACTGAGTGCAGAGAAGTATGTGGGGTGCTGAAGGACAATGAATATCTGTTTGCATTGCCACAATCTGCCCATTACCTCAGGGCTTGTGACTGCATGAGGCAATTTGTCAGTGAATGTGGTGACATAAAAAATCCTCAAGCGCTAACATCAATTCAACTGAGGAAACATATTGCTACCCTGTCTACTGTTTTGAACCTCAAAACCACCGAGCTCGACCAGTTGGCAGACTTCCTTGGTCATAATATCGCTGTTCACAGGAAACACTACAGGCTCCCAGAAAGCACCCTCCAATTAGCCAAAGTAAGTAAAGTCCTCCTCGCAATGGAACAAGGACGCCTAGGAGATTACAAAGGAAAGAGCCTCGATGAAATACAAGTCGATGTGAATGGTAATTAACTTTATATTCTTGAAGGCACAACTATTTACAATGTAAAGCATAGGGCAGTAATAGTGACGGGATGAGAGATAATACTACTGTTGTATACCCTTGCAGATTGCCCATAGTTTCAGCTTTCCAATCTCAATTTTTTATCAATTGTCATTTTAGAGACCATTGACATGGAGGGACCTTTAGCTGAGGATATTGAAGGTATGTGTATACGATGTTTCTAAATTGATTCTAAATGATCCGTTTTAGATATTTTGTGTATTGTATTCATAAGTTATTTCCCTCTCCAGATGTCAGTATGCTAAGAGATGATGGGTCAGACGATGAGATCATATCATCCACGCAAGAATGTACCTCCACATCACAAAGTCAAAACCAGGAAGTGTCTTCAACCGGTGAGCTTGAACGCAATTCTTACCTTTCGTGCATTTCACACAGCACTTGGCAAAAAATTGAACATCAACAACTCCATCTCCCTTCTTTGTCCTACCCACCTCTCTCTCCTGCAACTCTGTCAGGAGACCTGTCTGATGCAGAGGCTGCACAATCAGTCAAACACAACCCCAGTTTTAAAACTGAACACTGCTTCAGTACTGCCTGAAGTTACAAGTAGCATTCATTTTGTGGTTAGCGTGAACCCACCTATTGCTTATAGGTTGCTCTAATCTCTCGGCACGGACTTCATACAGGGATAGCACAGCTACTCCAACACGTCCCTGTCACTACAGAACATCTGGAATGTGCGCGATAAGGTGATGCAGGACAATTCCCTGAGCACATTATTCAAGTCTGCTTCATGGCAGCAAACAGACTCCGCAGTGACTGATCGCAGTGACTGCACTTGCACTGCAAAGGATTGCCTCCCTCTCCTCACTGTCATCTCTATCCGGAGCCACTGCAGCTCCCTCATCTTCCGCAAAAACGGGTCTCTCAACCCTCCTCCTCATCACTGGCTCAAACGCATATCCCATCGGGTTAGATGACATCAAATAAACTCGTACAGCCTTGTTGTCTTGACATGTTTCCTCAGTTACAGCGAGTCGAGTATGAGTACGCAGATGTGTACTCGTCTCTTTGTAACTGTGTACTCGTACACAGTTGAGGAGGACAAATGTTTGAGTAGCCGTGTAATCCCTGCGTGAAGTCTGCGCCGTGAGATTGGAGCAACCTATAAACAGTAGGTGAGGGCACACTAACCTAAACGTTAATGCTACTTGTGTCAGTAACTACAGTTGCTTTCTGTCTGATGAAATCATTCATCTTATATTGTCCAACATACAATCTTTACAGCGCACAGCTACTTCAGCACTAGTGGACTGCGTGGGAACGGTCTGTCGTCCGTACACTATATGAGGAAATATACTGCTTGAGCTTGAGGACCACTATCCTTTAGGTCTTAGATGTTTCCCTGCTGCAACACACCTGATTCATTTTGCAGAGCTTGGCAACAAGCTGTTTGATCTATTTAATTTGAATCAGGTGTGTTGAAGCAGGGAAACCTCTCAGACCTGCAGAATAGTGGCCCTTGAGGACTGGAGTTGCCCATCCCTGGGCTAACATGAAAACTAATATTTTCACGTCACTAGTCACTTGAAAAGAATTTAGGACGATAGGAGACAGGATGAAATAAACTGTGTCTCTCTGTAAGAGACACAAATCCCATATACTGACTTCTTGTAAAGTGCCTCGAGACGACATCTGTTGTGAATCGGCGCTATATAAATAAACTGAATTGAATTGAATATACTAAATTATTTTATAAAATAACACAACCACTGTACTGACGGCTATTACATATTTCATGTAGTGTATACTACAATAAAGTTATTTCTTTGTCCAGATGTCAGTATGCCAAGAGAAGAGGGCTCAGAAGATGAGGTCAGCATGTCATCCCTGCAAGAATGTCCCTCCACATCACAAGTCCAAAACCGGAGTGGGTCTGCAAAAAAGAGAGGTAAGCTTTGGGGCTTGCTCTCTCTTTTGAGCCAGAGTTGCTCATTTTTTTTTTTTAGGGCTTTTACTTTGCTTCCTTGACTCAACACTTGAAATATGTCTGTCCCTCCTTACTGTCTGGTGTCACAAGCCTGACAGTGACTTGAAAGAAGCTGTTGCAGGAACAGACCTTGTGAGCCTGCATTGTTGCAGGTTGTAGGGTTGGGGAAAGACTGGCATTAACACTTTATGGAGTTACTCAGGAAAAATGCTTGCATTTCCTCCAACAACAGAGGGTGTACAGTGACCAGTTGAAAAACTCGAACAACCTCCAATCACCTTAAATACCTCCTAACTGCTAGTGTTCCTTCATCCAAGTCTCATTAAGCCTTCACATGCAGCTGACTTTATTAAATGACCTTTTAAAAGTGCCTTATAAATTAGAAAATATTATCATAATTATTGTTTTTATTATTATTATTTTGTGAAATGCAAGAAAGATTAAAATTGCTCTGAGTGAGAGAGTGTGTGTTTATACTCGAGTGTTGGGTAAAAGCATCCTGTTGCAGTTTCTTTTCCAGAATTTTAATGTAACGTCGTCAGAAGTACAATGAGCCACTGCAAATCACTCAGTTTAATAAATACAACACACAAAGAAAAAGGTTTTTCCACCGCTTCATGCACTCTTTCAGCAACGAGACCCAAACACCTGGAGACTCGTGATCACTCTGGCCAATCACAAGAGAGTACATCCACATAGCTGCGTAGCACGTTAGGTCTGAAGAGGTGCCCATCAAGCTGCATAATTAAGGATTAATTTGCAGTGTTTTTGTTTTTACCAAACCAGTGTATAAAATGAATAATAATCTCAGTCAAGTTATTATGAAGAGTTGTTTATTCCAACAAATAAGAACTTTATTTATTTACATTGTTAACAGTGCAACGTCTGCAGTGTTCTCTCGCTCTCCACTGAAATCTGTGTGCTCGGTGTGAAGTCCAACTTTACTTATAGTGGTAATCCCAGAAACGGTTCCTGTCCTCTGAAAAACAGAGGTGGACATCACACTTGCTGCATTGGGTATTGGTGTGTACCCTTTACTGCAATGTCTGCAGTGCCCTCTCTTTGTCTTCAGGGGGAAATGTCCAGTTTGGTCCATGCGCACATCCATGGGCGGTGGTTTGCGTGACTTTTTAGAAGAGGGAGCCTTTGGACTTCCATCATCCATGTGTGGTCTCTTTCCACCATTCAGAGGGCTCCTGTCTCTGGGCTCTTGTTGATTGAAGATGGCCGTCCTCTCTTTGGCGTTTTCAGTGTTCTGTCCACCAGATTAGAATATAAAGAACAAATGTCTCAATTTATGTACATCTCAATACCAGTCTGATTTATCAGAAACAAGGTAAATGGCACAAATAGATCATTACCGCAATGAGAGAGGAAGCCATCTGTGCTTGGAACTTTCTCATGTTCAGTATCTCCTTTGGCATCCTGAGAGCATAGGCTGTGCTGCTTGTAGAGGAGCCAGGCGTTGACCACTGTAAGGGTGATTGTGTGCCAGAAGATGCACATGTACCACCACCAGGATTTCAGTGCATACTTGTGTTTTGCTGTAAATGAGTCCAACAAATCCACACCTCCCATGTATTTATTGTAGATGCCCACAATGGAAGCCTTTCTAACGTCAATGTAGGTTTTGGCGGCTTTGTCCCAGTCTTGAATCTCCTGAAGAGGTTCTGGTCCAGCGAAGGATGACACAAGTGTCACTGCCCTGTTGTCGTACCATTTGACAGCACAGAGGTTGTTTCCCCTCCACTCTGTGGTCAAAGCTTCCTCTGCCCTTCTTCTTCAAGCTCTTCACATGTAAAGATTACAGTTAGGTAGATGCACTTGCCTGGCTGTTCCCACATAATGGATTCCTTGCTCAAGGAGCTTCACTACCAGTGGAAGTAGGTGAAGTAGTTGTCTGCCTAGATCTTGTTGTGTTGACCTTTTGGAAATGTGGAGGCAAGCTTCATTACAACATCACCTGACAATCCAAGTTTAGATTTGACTCGTACTTCATTGTTGCTCCCTTGTAAACATCAAAGTCAAGCATCATGCTAGAGATTCTAGCTTTCACCCATACTTTAAAGCCCCATGAGCGTAGATTACCTTGCATATACTTCTTGATGCTGCTGAACTTCCCGTTGAAGGGTATCATCATCTTGTCCATGAAATGTGCCTTCTGGTACCACCTGCAGGCAGTCCTCTCTGAGTGAATCAAGCCGTGGTCTGAGTTTCCAGAGTTTGTCCCTCTTTTCAGTCTCTGGAATGGTTGAATTGTTTACAAAATGTAATGTTCCATCCTCCTCAGGTATATGCCCAATGCTGCCTGTATTTCTTTTGTATTAGTGTTGACTGATCTTTCGTCATTTTGAAAGCTGTACTCATTCGTATTTGTTGCCAGAGCTTGAACCAAATCTTCTAAAACAAACTTTTGGAAGTATTGCAATGGTGTGTGGAGGGAGGTGACATCATCTGTGAGAGCTTGACCAGAAAAATCAGTGACGACTGTCATGTGGCATGATGTATTTCTTTGATTGCCCGGGCTCAATATTCACATTAGCTGTACAAATCGGTAGGTTCTTGGTTTTCTTGGTCCACAGAGACATCAATATCTGATTCTTCATCACTTGCATAAGTGTCGTCAAAATCTATGTCCACATCACTTTCTCCTTTTTGGATGATGGTAATTACATTGTGCACATTGTACTGAGGATTTGTCCTTTGCTGGTGGCATTCTGAAATGAAAAAAATTAAATTGAAACAAATGTACATTTGTATATACAAATAGCACACAGGCCTCATTATGACGTGTTCACACTTTGGACTGAAGCAGCCTGTTCACACATCTCACCGGTCACATTATACCTGATGGCTCACCTATAGTAGACTCTGATTGTAATCCTTACAGGAATGCATTCACCGTCCAGTTTACAACAAAATCTAACAGTGATGAACATTTACACCTGTGCCAGAACAAAGCACCAGGAGCATCCCGCACAACTTGGTGGATTGGCCAGGTGTCTCTTACAAAAGAGATCTTGGATCTCAATGGGACAGACCTGGTTAAATAAAGGTTATTGGCCTAATGATCATAAGCACTTTGACTATAAATTGATAAGAACATTTTGTTTATCAGTAGACTAAGAAAGGGCAGATTTGCACAAACAGAATTTCTTTGTTAGAAAGTCCTGCAGAATGTGATAGCAAATTATAATGTTTAGATATGGCAATATATCTTTCAACTTTAGTCTCTAATACAGTATAGAATATGTAATCCGATATAAAGCTAAAGGGTATAATGTTTAAATCATTTATAATTTGTTGTGAACATTTTCATTTAATTTCCCCTCAAGATGTTCCTCTTAAATACAGGGCAATTATGACTGCCACTCTCATCCAACATTGTAATATTGCTTATAAATTATTGTAAAATTGTAAAATTATTTATAAAACAAGCTCTAAACAAAATGTAGGGCATATTTTCAACATTTACTGTAAATGTCCTTGTTCTAGACACTGTAATAAACACAGAAAAACATATTCCAAGCATTTTACTTACTTGAAGATGAATCCAGTCCAGTAAATCAAAGGGATGTTGCTTGATCAGAAAGTTGTTGGATGTGTCACTTCTTGACTTAAGGGATCCAATTACATGGTGGGAATAAAATGTAGGACCCACAGATCATATTGATGTGGTTGTATAAACAAACAAACAATAAAAAAAAGACAAAAGGGGTTTTGGGGAATAACCACAATTTATGTAATTCTGAAACAGTGGGTCTTACAGGGTTAAGTAAGATAAAAATTTCTTTATAAAAGAAAACCTACAATGTTTTGTGTTTTTGCCTACATAGGAAAACAAACGGCCGTCAAAAGAAGCTGGACCCCAGACGAGTGTGCTGCCGTGGACACACACTTGAGGAGATTTATTGTAATGAATCAAGTTCCTGGTAAAGAAGATTGTCAGCTCTGCATTACTGCAGAACCTCAAGCTCTCAGAAAAAGAGACTGGAAAGCAGTTAAATATTATGTTAAAAATCGCATTACAGCCCTGAGAAGAAAAGTCTAGTGTGGAAAGCACCTAATGGAACTGAGGTAAAACCAAAACATTAGAGGTAGGATCTTAAAAATGGATCTTTTTTTTTACACATTTCACAGTTCTTCAAAGCACTTATTTAATTTTATTTTTAATTTGATGGATGTAGGATGGATGTTGGATGGATATTGAATAGATGTTTGATAGATGGATGGATGGATGTTGGATGGATTATCGAGAGATGGGTGGATGTAGGATAGATGATGGATGTTGGATGGATGTAGGGTAGATGATGGCTGGATGGATGTTGGATGGATGTAGGGTAGATGATGGCTGGATGGATGTTGGATGAATGTTGGATGGATGTAAAGTAGATGATGGTTGGATGGATGTAGGATAGATGATGGCTGGATGGATGTTGGATGGATGTGGGGTAGATGATGGCTGGATGGATGTTGGATGGATGTAGGATAGATGATGGTTGGATGGATGTTGGATGAATGTTGGATGGATGTAGGGTTGATGTTGGATGAATGTTGGATGGATGTTGGATGAATGTTGGATGGATGTAGAGTAGATGATGGCTGGATGGATGTTGGATGGATGTGGGGTAGATGTTGGATGGATTAATGTTGGATGGATGTAGGGTAGATGTTGGATGGATGGATGTTGGATGGATGTGGGGTAGATGTTGGATGGATTAATGTTGGATGGATGTAGAGTAGAGGATGGCTGGATGGATGTTGGATGGATGTAGGGTAGATGTGATGGATGAATGTTGGATGGATGTAGGGTAGATGTTGGATGGATGGATGTTGGATGGATGTAGGGTAGATGTTGGATGGATGAATGTTGGATGGATGGATGAAGGGTATATGTATGTAGAGTAGATGATGGCTGGATGAATGTTGGATGGATGTAGGGTAGATGATGGCTGGATGGATGTAGGGTAGATGTTAGATGGATGGATGAAGGGTGGATGTTGGATGGATGGATGAAGGGTAGATGTTGGATGGATGTAGGGTAGATGGATGGATGTAGGGTAGATGTTGGATGGATGGATGAAGGGTAGATGTTGGATGGAAGAAGGGTGGATGTTGGATGGATGGATGGATGGATGGATGGATGGATGGATGGATGGATTAAGGGTAGATGTTGGATGGATGTAGGGTAGATGGATGGATGTAGGGTAGATGTTGGATGGATGGATGGATGAAGGGTGGATGTTGGATGGATGGATGGATGGATGAAGGGTAGATGTTGGATGGATGGATGAAGGGTAGATGTTGGATGGATGAAGGGTGGATGTTGGTTGGATGGATGGATGTAGGGTAGATGTTGGATGGATGGATGAAGGGTAGATGTTGGATGGATGGATGAAGGGTAGATGTTGGATGGATGAAGGGTGGATGTTGGTTGGATGGATGGATGTAGGGTAGATGTTGGATGGATGGATGAAAGGTAGATGTTGGATGGATGGATGAAGGGTAGATGTTGGATGGATGAATGTAGGGTAGATATTGGATATATGGATGGATGTTGGATGGATATTGATATATTCTTGTTTATTTTAATACTTTTTTAAAATTTATTTAGGGCCTGAACACTGAAAGTGTGTTGGGAATATGTTAAATATTTCATATTTCAAGGATTTTTCATTTCTTTAAATATCTCTGTATCATGATTTCAGAATTTGTTAAAACTTTCTAAAATTTAATTTGTTTGTTGTTTAAAAACTAAAATTTGTTTTAATCATTTCATAAAAAGTTTGACTGACAACTGTGTGGCATAAACTGTGTCATTACAATAAAATTGGTCTTTGAAGCTGTATGTCTTATAATCTGTAAAGGCAGATGGAAAGTTTCACATATATACATAATTACTCATTACAAAACTAACTATTTAAGTCCAAAATAAGGAAACTGGGAGTAATAATAAAGGCTGTGTCAGCAGCTGCAGATAGTGACCTTGGGCCCCATTAACATATAAAAACTTGGTATGTATGTGTGTATGTGGGCAGACCCCACAAGTCGGCAATCCTGGAAACGGTCCCCACAAGGGGCCAAATACCTTTTTCGACAAAACTTTAGAAATTTGTCAAATTGAACTGATATTAATGATTACGATTTTTTTTTTTAGATCTAATGTTATTTTTACAGCAGTGTAGGACCACTGCAAAGGGTGGATCCCACAACGCATAAAAAAACTTGTGGGCCCCATGAGGGGGCCTGCGTCAGAATGTATGTGTGTGTGTGTGTGTGTGTGTGTGTGTGTGTGTGTGTGTGTGTGTGTGTGTGTGTGTGTGTGTGTGTGTGTGTGTGTGTGTGTGTGTGTGTGTGTGTGTGTGTGTGTGTGTGTGTCAAACCTCTGACTGTGTGTATAAATAACAAATATGGGAAATGAAACTAGACAGATAACTAGGTTAGAACTTATGATCAGTGAAGTAATCGTTAAAAAAAATTCTTCTCTACCCAGTAACAGAAGAGACTGTGAATGAATAACCAATCAAATTAATGTCATTATGCCATACCTCCCTATTGTATAAAAACTGTTGTTTCCGTGGGATTCTCAATGGAAATTGTCTGAGATCCACCTGCCTTGTTTATTCTTGGGAAATTCTCTGAGAAATGCTCGAGACTCCTGGCCGTAATTAAAAGCATTGAAAGGACATTTACTGAAGTTTGTCTGATATTACTGCTGCGCAGCAGGTCAGTTTAGGGAAGCAAGTAAGTTAGAATTATACGGTTATTAATACCGGAATTCTCCTTTAATAATACTCAATAATTAAATGTATAATTACAGTGTAACAAAGACACCTTAAAATAAAGTACAACCCCTTTTTTTTAGCTCTGGTGTCTTCCTCAGCGCTTGTATAATGATACAAACAGTAACGATGCTTTGCAAGTCCTCATCCTTTGGAAGTGCAGCAAATTGGATTATCAGCGCTAAAAATAGCATCTTCGACAGCACAAACCATACATTTCAAGGCCTCAGCGACAGGCTGGCATTATAAGAATCTATTCTTTCTTTCTTTTTTTTTCTTTTTTTTTTTTTTTACATATTTTTATTGAAAAACATGGCATATAACAAGAACATTCCAAAAAAACAATGATGTTATTTATGAATGAATTAATATATAAGTGCTATGATTTATTGAAGTCTAATAGACAGTAATTTAAACTATACTGTAATGTACTGGTCTGTCTGACTTTATCAGTCTGTCTGGGAACAGCTGCTACAAGCAAACAGGTAAAGATAGTACTTGTCTTGCTATCTTGTTGACTGTCTGTGTGCAAGTATGGGATGAATGTTGAATGAAATAGCATTTATGACATCGTTAAAATAGGTTGATTGGTAACGCTTCCTTTTACAGGACAGTAGTTACAGTGTACTTAGTGTACTTACCTAGAAAGTACTGGCTAATATAAGGTAAGTACATGGAACAGGGGTAGGTTTAGGGGTAGGTTCAGGGTTAGTACTAGTTATTACCCAGTAATTGTAGTTACTAAAATAAGTACATAGTATTTACATGGGTAACTGGACTGTAAAAGGAAGCGTTACCGATTGATTAACCCTGAGCTTCTCTTAAAACAATGATGTAAGTATGGAGGGTTGCCCACAGTAAACCCTCATGGTGGCTCCACAGTGAAAAACAGCAATGGGCCCCGCATGGGCTAACCCACTGTGTGGGTTTTATTTGTGCAAAGTAAACCCACAGTGGGTTGCCCACAGTAAATCCTAATGGGGGCCCAAAGGGTTTGCCCTTGCCCACACTGTCCCACAGACAACACACACTTACCCACAGTGGGCCCGCACTGGGATGTTTGCTATTTGAACATCTGGAATTTGAAAGAGTAGCCTCAACTGTCCTGTACTCTGACCATTTACCTTTTTTTGAGAGTAGATAGTTGGTCACAGGTGAGGGGTGAATCTGATGCAGAAAGTAGGCTATACTGAAGTGTTAGCAGTGCTTCGTTGATTCGTTGATTTGATTTATTGGCCTATGTCTTCCTCTGTTTTTTTTTTTTTTTCAGATCATAGGCAGAGTCTGCTGGAATGAACTCCATTTTGAGTGAATGAAACTAAACTATACAGTTTTTTATATAGGCTATTTAAAGTCCCCCTGTAAATAATTGTATCCCTTTAAACACATCTTTGATCACATCTCTGCGCCTCGCCCTGCCGGCCCCGCCTCTGCGCCACGCCCTGCCAATATCTCTCAAGCTCCATGAGACTGTCCCAGAGCCCGTTTCCAGCCCAGAGGTTCTGGGTTCCAGAGGTTTCCCCAAGTATTTTTTTTTTGGGGCAGTAGTAGGCTTCATGAGAGGACCATGGAGGCCGCGCCACCATGGTCTCCTGAAAGGGTTTCACCGCCGAGTGTGCTCCGCCCTGGTCCCCAGCCGAGTGTGCTCCGCCCTGGCCTTCCCCTCGTCCTGCTCCGCCCTGGTCACCGGCCCAGTCTGATCTGCCCATGCTCCACGGCCCAGGCCCGCCTTACCCGTGTCCTGGTCCCGGTTCCCAGTGCGGGCCTGGCCCCCCGCCCCTCCCCCAGGACCGCCCTCCTGAACTTTTCTTGCTTGTTTTTATGGGCGTCAGGAGCCGCCCATAGGGGGGGGGGGGGGGGGGGGGGTATGTTACGTTGTGGGTCTTGTGTTTTGTCATCTTCAGTGGTTCCCTGTCTTGTCATTTAGTTCTCCCAGGTGTTTCTTGTTATCTCCGCCCCCTTGTTATCCTGTAATAGCCTGGCTGCCAGCCCGAACCCCGCCCACAACATTTTTTGGTCGGGAAGTTCGGTCTGGACTCGATCCGTTGAGGAGCTATTATGCCCGATCAAAAATTGTTCGGACCAATCAAATTGTCAGGGCGGGCTTTATACGATGATGGACAGATGAGCAACCATAGACATCATACCTATGTGAGCAACGGTAACGTAACCATCCACGTCATCAGAGCGCTTGGGTTGAATTCATGGCTGTCGCTGGAGAATTGAGTTGTGTATATTCCGCTATCGCGTGTGTTATAGAAGGTATAGACAACGCATTCATTTTAGAAGAGGAACCGCGATCAAGGCATTTGTCGATGGAAAATATGTTTATGCCGTCCTTCCTACGGGATTCGGAAAAGGTTTAATCGATCAACTTTAATCTATCTCTCAACACACGTCACTTACTCCGGTGCTCTGATTGGTTGTAGGTCTATCCAATTGAGTGCAGAGTTTTTTTTTCCTGGTTCGGTTGACACACGCCCCATAATCACAGCCCAATGGAGCAGTTTCAGACTCACATTCTTTCTAGAATATGAGTATGACGAAGTCAGGCTAATCCTGTAAGCCTGTTTGTCCCTGATTATTAAAGCCCTGTGTTTCTGCCCTGTCTTTGTGAGTTCTTGTTAAATGTTAAACGCTAGTGTCGGTTGTTCATGTATCCTGTTCCTGAGTCCTGTCTGTTTTGAGTCTGTTAAATAAAGAGTGTGTGTGCTGCAGTTGGATCTTCGCCTCCTCTCTGCTTCAACCGCACCATCGTTACACTTGTCACTTACCAATTGAACGTATGCTTCACTCCAAACTATTAATGCTTTTGTAAAACAGTGATCAGTAGTACGAAGTTGCCGAGGGACTGTGCTGAAAGCTTCACGGCTGGTGTCATTACGTAGCGATTGGCCTATCAAGCCAATCTTCAGCTGATAACGCCAATGTGAATGAGACATCCCTTATGAAAAACAACCATTGGAATCTTGTATGTGAAATCTTATAGGATTACTATAGTTCTTTTTCGTAAGGGAAGTAGACAAATCTGGGTCACTGCCTAATACGAGTTTAACACCCACTACACTCAAAAAAATTATGTGTTGGCTTTACTTAACTTTTTTATGTAAACAGGTTCCACCGGTTCCACATAACTGGGTTTCATTAAACAAACATGATTTGTTCATGTAACTTCAACATCATGGAAGTAATTTTAAGCGATCCAATTAAACTCTGAGCTGAGTGTTAAATGATCACTGAAGCATTGTTAAAGTTAATGAGATAATTAAGTGAATTATTGAGTGATGATTGAGCATTATTGAAGACACCTGATGTTAACAAGCAGAATCACTGAAGGAGAAAACCGGAATTTAAAGTCACCATTATCACACAGGGATCTACTCGCACAGTAATCTCAAAAATTACAAGTCCCTTGAGGCTCACACCTTTTTTACCAACAGGTTTGTTGGATGTAAAACTTTGATTTAAATATTTTTTACAGTTACTCGAGTAGTGTAACTCGACCTAGGCTGGTGACACAAAATAAAACGTTGTGATTTTCTAAGCGTTTAAAATTGATGACTATATTGCCCCCTGTTATTTACATCAATTTTAAACGCTTAGAAAAGCGCAACGTTTTATTTTGTGTCACCAGCCTAGGTCGAGTTACACTACTCGAGTAACTGTGTTTAAATAGGGAAAACGAGGAAGTGTTTGGTCGCTCTCTTTTTTGGCCCATATTTAATGCACTGTGCTAGCTAAGTGCTAACATAGTTTTGCGGCAATACAGAGCGATTTAGTGCACGCACTGAGACGAGAGAGGTATGTATCAACTCGTCTTAGTTAAGGGAATAACATAGTTTAATATGAAAAACCAGTGGAGTATCCCTTTAAAATAGCTTGAATGCAACTGTACCCTTGCCTCATTTAGGCTATGCGGTTCTCTCTTTTATGAATATGCAAAGTAAGTCCCGCCCCCACTCACTCACACCAGCTCAGAGTGCCACTCGTTGATCACACGTTGACGTGATCGGTTACCAGGCAGTTTGTCAGAAACACCAGCGATTTCAAAACGCGTATTTGAGACTGTCTTTGGTTCACTGCAGTTAAAGGAGCATTGCGGAAGTTCTGAAATTTCTAACCGTTACTGACACCAGTGGAGGTTAGAGAAACTGCAGCCAGTCTCATGGACGTTCTTGGCCGCACTAGATAAGGCATTTTTTTTTTTTTACAAGGAGTTTTCCATTTGAAACACTACTGCTAGCAATTGCCGCTGCTTACTAATGGCTGCCATATGGATGTAAGCCCAAGTATACGAGAACGCGCGCGACGTCACATTTTGTGAATTTTCCGCCAATTCGGACCCGACTCCTCCACACACAATTGAGCCTATAGAGGCTGATAGAGGCAACCGTGGTGGACAGTCAAGGTGTCATTCTTTCTATTACATTATGGTTGGCTTATAAATGTACAAATGAAAACTCTATCTTAAAGATTTTTTTAAAGTAAAAACCTACACATAGCCCCTTTAAGGAGAAAATACTCAGCAATGGTGTTGACTTATGAATTTGTACATGGTTTGTCTTAAAGCATATTTAAAACACCACATAGACATAAACAACATTAAAAACTTGATTTTCACCACAGGTGGACTGACTTTGAATTTATTTGAATTATATCTAATAAAACCCCAACTTATTTAAAACTTGACTTAAGGTGATGGATGACTTTGAACTAAGTATTCAAGTTTTCCTTGATGAGTTATCTATTTACAATAAAATTAGCCTAGATATAAACCACTTATATTTCCCAACACAAGCATATAAACTATAGTTAGATTAAGGTTAGATTATCTTTTCCTTTAATGCATATTACCCAAATTATATATCAGACACATAATAAATAAATAAAATCAACTGATCATTTTGATTGCAAAAGTTCTTTATTATAATTTTAAGGAAGAATTGTTTTTATTTTTATTTTTTTATTTTTTTTGTTGATGCAGAGAACATAATTTTATTCAGAACGTTTTATGGGATGATACTCAGATAAAACTGCTCCATCTACTCCTGGTCTACTTTCTGCATGTCATGTCGTTTGAAGGCGCAGATGTAGTTTTTCTTGACACCACAAGAGTCGTCGTTCCACTTGCCAACCTCTGAAAAGGTAGGGAAAGTGAAATGTACCTTCGTCTATATCACTATAATAAATCATTAGCCAAACATCAAGGTTAAATGTAATGTGATTACCCTATAACTCAATCTAACTAGTTTAACTAGTTCCTTTCCATCCTTACCTTTCCAGTTCATCTCCACGCATTCCTCGTGCTGGTGTACATGTGGTTGGGTTCACCACTTGTCCAAATTTGATAATTCCAGAAGGTACCATCAATCCAAAAAAAATTACCAGACTGAGAAAGTGAGAAAGAAGTTATAAAAAAACAAAAACAAAACCTAAAGAAAGTCAGAAGGTGTTTGATTGGGTAGTAAGAAACTAGTGGATGCATGTCAATGAAAAACAGAAAATAACAACTCAATCATTTCTCTTTGCTCTCCCCATTTGTGAACCTCTTCAGACTTCTGTCTTTTTACCTTGAAGAATTCAAAGCCTCCGAGCCAGAAGCGCAGGTTTCTTGGGTTAAATTTGTTCACAAGGCAGAGCAAGTAATCATTATCCTCTTTACTATGCACTGACACCAGATGTGCACCAGGGGCTTTGGACCGACACTTCAACTGGGTATGAAACAAGAACATTTAATATACAAAAACATTGTTTAGGTTTTTAAATGGGGGAGGTAGTAATGTGAAGGATAATATAAACTAGATACATTTAGTGTAACAATGCAACAATCTATTTAAATAAAAAAAGTGCTAGAACCCACCTCGGCTTCAGTGAAGTTAGCAGGGTTTTTGAAGTATTTGACACAGTAGCGGCCCACTTTGAACCAATCAGTGAAGCCATGCACATCACAGGCTTTAGGCATACTGCACCACGAAGTGACATTAGTATGGTCAACATCAAAACCTAAATGACAGAGTCACACACATGACTATTTTAAGCTTAAGGCACTTTAAAAATATAGGTGAATATAGTTGTCCATGTCTGTTTGAAGTGTAACTTGAAATATATAAGTATGTTAATATCTTTTAATATACTAATGCTGTCAATGTTAACTCAAAACAGGTAATATCTCTATAAACAATATACACAATACATATTGTGGTTGCTTGTTTTGTGTTAATATCTGCCTTATAGTTTATTGTTATTGGGGTACATTAAGGAATTGGGCTTATGTAATCACACTCTTAGAAAAAAAAATTCAATTGGGTTGATTTTTTATATAAAATCTTAAAGTGTAGAATTTGGAAATTTCAACATAAATATATTGTTGAATTAAACATTACCTCTCTCCGTTGTTAAGAAGCTGCCACTCTCAAAGAGAATAGTCATCAACAGAACAAATCTCATAGATCCTGATTTCCACTGCGAAAAAAAAGCCCATATAAATAATTAAAAAATATACAAAGAGTGTTCATTCAAGAAAATCACTTACCATTGCAGTTCTTGCACTTTTGTCCTCTATCTGTCCTCACAGTAACTGTTAACCTCATTTTATTCCACTCATTTTCACAACTCCTCCCCTTCTCTCAATCTTAACATCTTCAGTTTTTTATTCTTCATCACACAGGAAAGTGTTTTTACACATCTTAAGTGCCTGAATTACTAATCAATTTACAGGTTGCTACTAAAGTAACATTATTAATATCTTAATGTTAACCTTGAACAATAATAGTATTAAAGAGGGTGGATTGAATCCACTGCTGCTTCAATGTATATGTAATGATGAGTAATTATAATCAAGGTATTAATCAATATTTTTCCTTCTAAATGTTAAATGAGTTGAATGACTTCTCTAGGCTTGTGAGATTTTACTTTGTGATAGAAGTTACCAGTGTGATTACTGAAATGTTCTTTTCATGTATTCTTTAATGTTTGTATTTGATATCTGAATGCAGTAACAGTGCTTGCTCATCTAGCCCGGCTTGCAGAAATGAAATAGGGACTTGTTTTGTGTTTGAGAAAGGTCTTCAACGTGTTAAAACATATAGGGGTCATTGAAGCCAATAGTTTAAGGGACCATTTCTTTGTTAAAGCCTTACTTTCCAGTTAGACTAAAGTTGAGAGAAAGAATGCATTATCTTGATGTTTTGAGAGGACTCTCCTGTTTAAAGCAGCACCAGGTAACTTTTCAACCTTCATAATATATTTCCAAGTCTCTTGTGATGGTACATCTACTTACAATAGGTTGAATGACACGTCTGCCATAGCCTGACGGGGTCTGTAGCGTTTTTAATCGTACTTTTAAACTTCGGGTTTCGGGTATGTAGAGAATTTAAGGATGAACCAAACACAAATTAATCTCTCTAATCTCTCATGGGATTCATTCAAATGTGATTCAGCAATCCAGATCTGAACACATTCCAACGTCACAAGACTGGCTCCAAATTGTCTAAAAACCCCCTCAGAAAGGACTTTTAGGGCTCCGCAGGCCATAAAGAGATAAGCCAAAGCAGGAAGAACTTGTCACTGTTCATTCTTAACCAAGACAAATCTCCTCACAAATGGTTAAACAGGCCTGACCACCAAAGGGGCCTGACCACCTTTGACCTCCCTCAGCATTACCACCGGACAGATGTAAAACAGACCACGCTCTCATTCGGAGCGTAAGAGACTTACACAGACTTTTACATAAAACTCACACAGAACAATGCTCAGTGGACTTATAATCAAACATCATAATTCTTATCGTTCCCACAATTCATGTTTGTATTGTGCTTAGATCGAATATAAAGCATGTAATCGTGATATAACTGTGTGTATGAATGAAAGAGTATCGTGCTTCCAATCAAAAGAATCGTATATTCTTAATTCAAAAGATGGCTTTAGTGAAATCTGTGTAAAATGTTCTGTATTCTTATAATAGTAATAATGTCTAAACTGTGGCCTCTTGTTCTCTCTGCTTAGTGCTGGAAAGCAAGGAGATCACAGATAACGCATGATTTACGATAAGTAGGAACGTACTCGGTTACTAACGTAACCTCGGTTCTCTCTAGAGAGGGAACGAGTACTGCGTAATATCTTACGCTATGGGGAAACACTCTTTCCTCGAGATATTGAAGCCAAAAATTATCCTTAATTTTTTTAATCATGCAAAACGCTTTTGCAGCAGCAAGCAGACAAGGGCGAAACAGCTCGCGCGCCCATTGGCTGCCTCGCTGGAAAAGCTGCAGCCTATCGAGTGAAGGCACTGCGTGACATAATGACGAATGAAGACGCTTCCGCTCATTTCGTCATGTCCCGCCAGTATAGGCGTGGTCTCGCCCTATAAATACCCCTCGATAGCTGTATTTCTCTGATTTTGTACACCGAAGCGAACCAGAGCATAGTTCAAGCACGGCAAGATACGCAGTACTCGTTCCCTCTCTAGAGAGAACCGAGGTTACGTTAGTAACCGAGTACGTTCTCTTACGAGAGTATCTCTCGTACTGCGTAATATCTTACGCTATGGGGACCCCATACAAAACGCCGTGCGGACAGGGATCCAACACCAGAGTCCCGGGGCAAAGCCCGGGGCACATCTAGTGCATAATCACCATAACTCACATAGAGTAGAGGAGGAGAGGCTAAAAGCATCACTCCTTTATAAAGTCCCGTAGGGACACTGACCCGTAAGGGCAACATAGCCGCATTGGCGGCCAATAAGCCCGAAGTTCAGACCGCCAAAAGCTTAGCTTGTAGGGCGGGCACCTCCAGGTTATAGTACTTGATAAATGTCGACGGCGAGGCCCAGCCCGCAGCCGTACAGATATCCTGCAGGGAGACCCCGCTATACCATGCCCACGACGAGGCCACGCCTCTTGTGGAGTGCGCTTTGACACCCAATGGGCACCGTAGGCCCTTGGAAGTGTAAGCCAGCGCTATGGCATCCACTATCCATCTGGATAGGCTCTGTTTTGAGGCGGCGAGTCCCTTAGAACGGCCGCCAAACAAAACGAAAAGCTGCTCGGTCTGCCTGAACCCAGCCGAGCGGGACACATAAGCCCTTAACGCCCTGACAGGGCAAAGGAGACTCGCGTCCCTCTCCTCATCGAGAACCGGAAGGGCTGACAGGGAAATCACCTGGGCCCTAAACGGTGTATTGAGGGATTTCGGCACGTAGCCGTGCCTCGGTTTGAGTACGACCTTTGAGTCGTTAGGCCCAAACTCCAGACATGACGCGCTTACAGAAAGCGCCTGCAAGTCCCCTACACGCTTCACTGAAGCGAGAGCCAATAGAAACACCGTCTTAAGGGACAGGTGCCTCATATCCGACAGCTGGATCGGCTCGAACGGGGCGCCTTTCATGGCCTCCAAGACCGTGGAAAGGTCCCAAGCCGGGACTGAAGGGGGCCTGGGAGGATTTAATCTCCGAGCCCCTCGTAGGAAACGCACGACTAAGTCGTTTTTCCCCAGTGACTGGCCAGACACCGGTTTAGCAAACGTTGCTATGGCCGCCACGTACACTTTGAGCGTGGATGGGGTTCTTCCCTTATCCATCAGCTCCTGAAGGAAGGCAAGCACTTCCTCAACCCCGCAGTCCACGGGTGAAAAGCCACGGGCTCGACACCAAGTAGAGAACACCGACCATTTCGAGGCATAGAGCCGTCTGGTAGACGGAGCTCTAGCCTGTGCGATCGTGTTTAGCACTCCTTCTGGGAGGCTAGCGGGTACCCGTTGATGGCCCATGCGTGCAGGGACCACAGTTCCGGGTGAGGATGCCAAATCGAGCCCTCTGCCTGAGAGAGGAGATCTCTCCTCAACGGTACAGGCCACGGGGCAGTGCTGGTCATCCGCATCAGGACCGGAAACCAAGCCTGGTTCGTCCAGAGCGGAGCCACAAGCAGCACTGGGCATCCATTTTCCCTGATCCGCTCCAACACCTGTGGCAGGAGCGAGACCGGGGGAAAAGCGTACAGGGGACCGCTGGGCCAAGTATGGGCCAGCGCGTCCCTGCGCTTTGAGAAGAATACTGGGCAGTGAGCGTTCTCGCGGGACGCGAACAGGTCCACCTGCGCTCTGCCAAACGTTTCCCACAGTAGCTGGACCGTCTGCGGGTGCAGCGACCATTCTCCTGTCAGGACGTTGTCTCTGGACAGCATGTCTGGACCCGTATTCAGGTGCCCAGGCACGTGCGCCGCTTTCAAAGAAAGGAGGTTGCGCTGGGCCCAGACCAAGAGGGGTTCCGTCAGCCTGCAAAGGCGTGCGGACCTGAGGCCGCCCTGGCGATTTATGTACGCCACCACTGACTTGTTGTCCGACCGGACCAAGACGTGGTGGCCCCTCACCAGGGGACAGAAGCGCCGCAGCGCTTTGTCGACTGCTATCAATTCCAAGCAGTTTATGTGAAGGAGCTTCTCCCGCTCTGACCATAGGCCAGCCAACGGTCTGCCCTCGAGCAGCGCTCCCCACCCCGTGGTGGAGGCGTCCGTAGACACCACTTTCACCCTTGAGGCGGTCCCCAGACTCACACCAGACTGATACCAGCTGGTTACTTTCCAGGGTTCCAGAGCCGAAACGCACCTTTGGTCGACCCTGAGGCGACACCGGCCCGTGGACCATGCCCGGGGCGGGACCCGTGCTTTCAGCCACCACTGCAGTGGGCGCATGCGAAGCAGGCCCAGCTGGAGTGCATGGGATGCTGAGGCCATCAGGCCCAGCAATTTCTGAAACCGTCTGAGCGGGACTATGGAGCCGTGGCGGAAGGATTCCGCGACGCGCTGAATACTTAGTACGCGCTCCGGTGACAGGCGTGCCGTCATGGAAAGCGAGTCTAACACTGTTCCCAGGAAAGAAATTCTCTGGCTGGGACACAGCAGGCTCTTTTCCCAGTTGACCGTCAGGCCCAGTGTCTCGAGATGCTCGAGCATTGTGGCCCTGTGTTCTATGAGCTCTGACCGTGATCGAGCTAGAATCAGCCAATCGTCCAAGTAGTTCATAACTCGCATGCCCTGAAGTCTCAGGGGCGCGGAGCCGCGTCCATGCACTTCGTAAATGTACGGGGTGCCAAAGACAGGCCGAACGGCAGGACTGTGTATTGATAAGCCTGGCCCTCGAACGCGAATCTCAAGAATCGCCTGTGATGGGACGCTATTTGTATTTGGAAATACGCGTCTTTCAGATCTATCGACATAAACCAGTCCCCTTGGCGCACTTGCGCGAGGATTTTCCTGGTCGTAAGCATCCTGAACTGGCGCTTCACAAGCGCTTTGTTCAGCTGTCTCAGATCTAGAATGGGTCTGAAGCCCCCATCTTTTTTCGGTACCAGAAAATATCTGCTGTATAAGCCCCCTTCGCTCTGAGCCTGAGAAAGGGGCTCTATGGCCCCTTTGCTCAGTAGTTTCGCTATCTCGGCTCGAAGTAGATGAGATACTTCGTTTTTCACCGAAGTCTCGACGGGCGCCGTACAACGGCGTGGACGTCGTGCGAATTGTAGCGAGTAGCCTCTCTTTATAGTGTTCAGCACCCAGTCTGATACCCCGGGTAGCTTCGACCACGCTTCTGCGCGAGCAGCTAGGGGTAGGATGCATACCGGGCTCTGGCCGTGACCTGGCAACGGCTCGAGAGCCCCGGTACCCTGGGAACACGACGCCGTGTTTACAGCGTTCGAGGCGGGGGGCGCGCTGGGCACAGCGGGCAGTCTGGCCGCGCTCATAATCTCTATGGCGGGACGCACAGCGAGAGTGAGCGGGGCGGAATCCCGTGGGATTCAGCGTGCTTGCGGGAGGATGTGGGCGCAAACCTACGGGCACATCTACAGCACTGTGCACGCTTTCGGCCGGAGCCGATAGATTGTGTGTTGGTTTCGTTTTTACAGAAACCAAGGGACACGGGGCATGCAGCGTGAGCGGGCATTGTATGGGCGCAATCGCTACATTGTTTGCACAATCGACCTGAGTCAGATTTATGTGTGCTCGCCTCGCACCGTGGCGGGCTGTGTCTGGGTGTGGGAATGGGCACTGGGGCGTGGGCATTCTTACAACACTCATAACACCATCGGCCGTGGCCGGCATACCAGAAAATACACTCTTTATTGGATTTATCTGGGTAGCCATGAAAACGGCTTTTTTGTGCAGGCAAGCGGGCTGAGACACCGGCTGCTTCACTGCTAAATACACTGGCCCAGTCACATCGCAAGGAACTGAACGAGCGAATCTTTTCGGTGGGGAGCCGGCCGCAGCGGGATCCGAACACCGTCGCTTTCTTAGAGTGGCTAGGAAAGCTTCGAGGCCTCGGGCTTGAGCTCAATCTTCGGCCGAGGCCCGCGCTGAGCGGGGCGGCGTCCAGCAGAGCGAGAGCGCGGTCTCTGATCCCGGGCCTGGCGGCGCTGTGTAGCGGCGGCTGCGGGCGATGCAGGCCGGGGCTGCGAGCTGCGAGCAGACGGCTGCTTAGAGCGACCTGCAGCGGAGCTCGAGCGCTTCGGAAGGAAGTGCTTCATGGCCTGCGAAGTCTTCTGCTCCTCCGAGAATCTGTCCGCGAAATCCTTGACGGCAGATCCGAAGAGGCCCGCAGGGGAAATGGGCGCGTCGAGGAATACAGAGCGCTCAGCTTCCGTCATCTCAGACAGCGTCAACCACAGATGTCTCTCAGCAACGGCGAGAGAGGCCATATTCCGCCCCATGGCCTGAGCAGCGGCTTTAGCGGCGCGTAGAGCAAGGTCCGTAGCGCCTCGTAAATCCGCCACATTGATCGCACCCGGGCCTTCCTCGTCCAGTTTAAGGAGAAGGTCGGCCTGGTAGATCTGCAAGATCGCCATCGTATGCAGCGCTGAGACCGCCTGTCCAGCGGCTGTGTAAGCACGCCCGTGCAGCGATGAAGTCACCCGGCAGGCTTTAGAGGGGAGCGTCGTCTGCGCGCGCCGTCCCGCAGAGGGCGGGCAGAGATGCGACGCGACCGCCGCCTCGACAGGAGGAATGGAGAGATATCCTTTATCTCCCGCGCCGGTGACAGAAGAAAAGGCCGCAGAAGTGGAAGTGCGCAGTCTGGTGGAGAACGGGGCGGTCCATGACTTGGCGACTTCGTCGTGTGAGCTCAGGGAGGAAGGGGGCGGCCCTAGACTTAGACGGGGCTTCGTCTTTCTTGAGAAAGCGCCCGTCGAGTCTGTTGCGCGGCGGCAAGGCGGGCGCCTCCCACTCGAGGCCGATGCTTTCTACGGCCTGGGTGAGCAGACGCATCAGCTCAGCCTCAATGCCGGGTCTCCTCCCAGAGGGTTGGCTAGACACGTCAGCGGGGGGGAGGTCCACAGAGCTCGCCCAATCCTCGCTATCGGAAGCCACAAGAGAGCATACCTCGGCAGGCTCGTCCAGCTCGGGAGCGGAAGCGGCGGCAGACGGCGGGCGCTGTCCGTCCGGGAGCGACTCAGGTGAAGCCGGCGAAGCAGGCGGGCGAACCGGCGAGCTTTGGCGGGCTGGAGAAGGCTCGGGAGCGCGCTGGGCGCGACGCTTCTTACGGCGCGGCACAGAAGGCTGGGACGCGGGTTCAGAGAACGACGCCAGGCGAGTCCGCAGAGTCGCCATAGGCATAAGTTCGCAGTGCGGGCATCCACCATCCGCGAGCGCGATAGCCGCGTGCTCATGACCCAGGCAGGACACACAGATGACGTGACGGTCCTCATCGCTGAGTTGAGAGCGGCACGAGCCACAGAAAGGCATCTTTAAAAAGACGCAGCTCTTTTAGAACATATAATGGGTGTTGCGTCACGTAAGCAAACACACACACACACAGTGACAGAGTAAAGGATATAGTACGCCGGAAAGCGCAGCAGGTACGGCAGTTGAAGGCGGCTGGGCCAGCGACTTCAGTAGATGGCACGTCCCGCTGAGAAGGCTACAAGTCAACGGCGCGGCTTCTCACTCTGGATCCCGCGATGCGTGAGCTTCGCGTGAAGAATGAAAAAATCAGAGAAATACAGCTATCGAGGGGTATTTATAGGGCGAGACCACGCCTATACTGGCGGGACATGACGAAATGAGCGCGAAGCGTCTTCATTCGTCATTACGTCACGCAGTGCCTTCACTCGATAGGCTGCAGCTTTTCCAGCGAGGCAGCCAATGGGCACGCGAGCTGTTTCGCCCTTGTCTGCTTGCTGCTGCAAAAGCGTTTTGCATGATTAAAAAAATTAAGGATAATTTTTGGCTTCAATATCTCGAGGAAAGAGTGTTTCCCCATAGCGTAAGATATTACGCAGTACGAGAGATACTCTCGTAAGAGAACTTGTCCACCTCTTAAAATGATGCCATTGTCTCATTGGTCAGAATTCTCAAAAAGAGGTTGGACTAACTTTAAGTTAAAGACCCGAACAAAGCAGTTCAGTTCAGTTCAGAGGGCAGTTCAGTTTTCGGTTCGGTTCAGTTCGGTTTTGAGTCGGTTCTGTGTTAAATTAAGTTGTGCCTCTCTCTATCAGCAAACAGCAAGAGAGTGTTCATGTTCGTACGCTTCTACATCGACCAGACCAAGTTAGACCAGGCCAGCAGACAAACCCATCAAGATCGGAGTTAAAACAGCTCATTCAAGCCATCAAACTCATCTTACTTTCATTTCTTCCTTTATCTTCTTTTTCGTAAAAGTCTCGGTTCAAAGTTTGCTGTAAAGTTCGTTTACACGTCTCTCCTGCAACGTGCTTCGAACTGTAAAGACTCTTGTTCGCCTGCCCATCACCCGTGACCGGCAGTTCAGAAACTTCATCCAGGCACTTCAAAGACAACCAGCGACACGGACCCGGCCGGGAAACTCCTTGGACGAAGCACCGCACAAAGGGAATTCCCTGGCCTAAGCAACGCAAAGACGAGCAAGTACTCCAGACTGTAACTAAACTGGTGTTTTAATTTAAATTGAATAACCTGTCTAAGAAACGAAGGTTTAATTTAATGCTTGTGGTTCGTTCAGTTTATGTCTTACAAAGTGCATCTCACTCTGAAAACTCACTCTTTCTCTCTCTTCCTCTGCGCCTTGAATGAATGTGTGTGTGTGATTGGGTTTAGACCTTAATTTTATGTGTTTAGAATAGTTAATAAAGTCGTCCATATATTTGAAAAGATATTTGCCTTGTGTTGTGCTTGCACATTTAATGTCTTGTACTGTCGATCTAAGTTACCTTGCTAATACATAGTGTTTCACTATAGATGTCACGGATCTATGAAGGAGGACTCAAATGCAGAACGAGTGTTAACAGGTTTATTGACAAACAGCAGTACATGATGACAGGAATGGGATGGAGACACAATGACAGCCGAGTAACAGCAGAGCAGCAGTTAGTAACTAGCAAGAGACGAGTGAAGCTAGAAGATGATGGAAGCTTAAGTGAAGGCA
Organism: Chrosomus eos; assembly: GCA_036326025.1. NCBI lineage: Eukaryota > Metazoa > Chordata > Actinopteri > Cypriniformes > Leuciscidae > Chrosomus > Chrosomus eos. The sequence continues at coordinate 13,132,909 of CM070819.1, read as the reverse complement.
GAGCAGAATGAGACCTCAGAACACTAGCAGTAGTCAGACAGTAACTTGTAAGTACTCCAGCAAGGCACTCAGGGATCTCAGGCTCAGCACCAGGCTTCCTCCAAAACCAAGAGTGTAAGCAGTCAGGGACGCTCTGCTAGCAGGACTGGAACTAGAGACAGAGATGACAACACAGACAGGACCGATGGCAGAACTAAAGCACAAAATACTTCTACAAATAAAACACTGAAGACCTTAGTAACAAGAAACAAACTATGTAGCAAAGATGTACACAGTAGTACAACATCTAACGAACTGGCAACACATGAGGGAAAGAGCACACACATAAAGGGAGTTAACAAGAGTAACAGGTGAGAACACTAAGACAAGGAACAGGTGAACACACTCACGTAAACGAGGACTGAAACAAGGGAGCAGAGAACATTAGGAACAGGTGATAACACTCAGACAAACAAGGACTCAACTAGACAAGGCGTGGTACAGGGAAACAAGAAGGCGTGGTACAGGGAAACAAGGAGGCAGGAACAAAGAAGCACATGGCAAACACAAACAAAGCCACATGTTTAAGCACAACATAAACAGAGACATAAAACAAAGACATAGACAAAGCTGCCAGGGCAGAACCCTGACAGTACCCCCCTTCTAATGGACGCCTCCAGGCGTCCAAACCAGGCATAGAAGTCCACGGAGGCAACAGCTGGGGGGGTGGGTAGGGTGTGAACATGGAAGTCCCAAACTGACCAGGGAACACAGAGGGAGGGATGGGACGAGTGGGAACAGAACCGGGAAAAAAGTTCAAGGCTGACAACGGAGGTGCCAGCTTAGGGGAACCATAACCAGGAAATGTAGAAGGTGGGATGGAAGGAATGGGAACTTGATTGGAGGTACTCATGGACCTCCAACTGGGTTTGACAGACTTTGGTGTAACGACAGAACTGGCAGGATTGTTGAAGGTCTTGGAATCAGGTACAGGGACTGACTCGGAAGCGCCCTCCTGGGCTGCACTGGCGTGCACGGGGACTGACTCGGGAGCGCCCTCCTGGGCTGCACTGGCGTGCACGGGGACTGTCTCGGGAGCGCCCTCCTGGGCTGCACTGGCGTGCACGGGGACTGACTCGGGAGAGCCCTCCTGGGCTGCACTGGCGTGCACTGACTCGGGAGCGCCCTCCTGGGCTGCACTGGCGTGCACGGGGACTGACTCGGGAGCGCCCTCCTGGCCTGCACGGGGACTGACTCGGGAGCGCCCTCCTGGGCTGCACTGGCGTGCACTGACTCGGGAGCGCCCTCCTGGGCTGCACTGGCGTGCACGGGGACTGACTCGGGAGTGCCCTCCTGGGCTGCACTGGCGTGCACGGGGACTGACTCGGGAGCAGCTTCCTCTGAAGCTGGCTCAGGAACTGTTCTTTCAGCAGCGGGTGCTGGGACCGCCCTCTCTGAAGCGGAGGGCTCGGGGACCGCCTTTACAGCAGCGGCATGCTCTGGAAACGCCCTCTCAGCAGTGGCGGGCTCTGGAAACGCCTTCTCAGCAGCGGCGGGCTCTGGAAACGCCCTCTCAGCAGCGGCGGGCTCTGGACTTGTGGACACGACAGGTTTGGCAGAAATTTCTAGGATCTTGACAAGACTTGTTAAACATTCAGAAAAGGCCTCTGCGGCAATGGCAACGGGCATCTTGGGACTGGACTCAGTTAACATGACAGGACTGGTAGAGATTGTCTCAGAGGGAATAACATTACTAGTCAACGGCTTAGAAATTGATTTCACTGGACTTGGTACCTCAGGAACCACTGGACCTGGATCTTGAGAATGGAGAATCGTAGATTGTTCTGCACAGGTCTTTTTCTTCCTCTTTCGACGGGCTGAAACTCTGTGCAGGGCTGACTCTGTAGTATCTACAGCACACTCAACCAACCCAGGCAGAAAAGCAGTGACCTTCGCCGACTCAGCAGTGACTGAAACAGACCTGGCAGACACTGAAGTAACAGGAATACTCTGGGTAGTTACTGGGAAAACAGAGGTTAAGGCAGCAGACTCAGAGGTGGCTTGAACTGACTTCATTGTCTGAGAGAAGACAGCGGTTGACTTGACTGGGTCATGAATAACAGATATTGACTCCGATTTGGAAGTGACTGGGACTGACCTGGATGCCTGGGAGAAGATGGCAGTTGGTTTGACTGACTCTGGGGTAGCTGTGGTGGACTGGACTGCCCTATTCCGCCTGGATCTTAGTCTCTTAGTGGAAGCCAGAGGAGGATCATAAATGTGACGAAACAGGTGAGGAAGGGCAGGGTGGTTGATGAAAGCAGATTCCGGTGGACTTGGTGGCATTCCCCACTTACTGCGATTACCAAGGTACCTAGAGAAACCCCAGAAATCCAGAATCCTGAGAGAATCCATCTCCCATGAAGGCAGGGGTTCATCCAAGCAGGAGTTAAAGATGTCCTTGAGAGCAGCGTCATTATAATCTAGCCCCACAGACATGGTCCAAAAGAATTGGGCAAAACCCCCCACCTCAAAACCATCTTGGCGAAGAGCAGTGAGACCATGATGACGAGCCATTCTCTCCTGGATGTTAGCAGGTGGCAGGATCTTGATGCTCATTCTGCGGAGTCCTGAACTGGCCAGTTCGTTCTGTCACGGATCTATGAAGGAGGACTCAAATGCAGAACGAGTGTTAACAGGTTTATTGACAAACAGCAGACAGATGACAGGATGTGGTGGAGAGGTGAACAGTCCAGACAATAGGCAGGGATGAGACACAATGACAGCCGTAGTAACTAGCAGAGCAGCAGTTGTAACTAACAAGATGACTGGAAGCTTGAGAGTAGTAATGGCAGAGCAGAATGAGACCTCAGAACACTAGCAGTAGTCAGACAGTAACTTGTAAGTACTCCAGCAAGGCACTCAGGGATCTCAGGCTCAGCACCAGGCTTCCTCCAAAACCAAGAGTGTAAGCAGTCAGGGACGCTCTGCTAGCAGGACTGGAACTAGAGACAGAGATGACAACACAGACAGGACCGATGGCAGAACTAAAGCACAAAATACTTCTACAAATAAAACACTGAAGACCTTAGTAACAAGAAACAAACTATGTAGCAAAGATGTACACAGTAGTACAACATCTAACGAACTGGCAACACATGAGGGAAAGAGCACACACATAAAGGGAGTTAACAAGAGTAACAGGTGAGAACACTAAGACAAGGAACAGGTGAACACACTCACGTAAACGAGGACTGAAACAAGGGAGCAGAGAACATTAGGAACAGGTGATAACACTCAGACAAACAAGGACTCAACTAGACAAGGCGTGGTACAGGGAAACAAGGAGGCAGGAACAAAGAAGCACATGGCAAACACAAACAAAACCACATGTTTAAGCACAACATAAACATAGAGACATAAAACAAAGACATAGACAAAGCTGCCAGGGCAGAACCCTGACAATAGATTGGATATTTATATCTGTTGCCAAGGTTAAAATTACGGCCCGTTCAAATGAACTCTAAACAAGTCATTTGCTCGGTTCCATAGTGATTCGGTCAATGATTCATTGCAAATCGATGAATCATTCCCTTTGAGCTAAATTGGCCTTCCGGCCCCCTTAAATACATTTTATGTATATTATTATTATGTAGGTTCCTTACAGGTAGTAACCGGTGAACAAAGGGAACTACAAAATTCGACTGCTTTACGGCATATACGTCACTTCCACCGCCACCCCCACTTCCTTAAAATCGCAGGGTTCTCAAGTGTCACTCATTGAGCGTGACAGTCACTCATTTCGGTCTTTTGTCACGCTCTCCGCCACACATTGTATTTCTCACGCTGAAAAACTATTTGTAATATATTTAATATGCCGCAGCGCTCAAAACTGGCCGCGCCGCTCTCACTGTGGAACCGGCAGGAATCAAGCGCGTCTCCTCTGGTGTTGTTCGTCTGGTGTTGTTAGCCAATCAGAAAATAGCACTATTGTATCTGGGTAACATTTAACGCAAAAACCAATGACACCCCGTCGGCTGGGGTGTTTTTTTGTCTGCCTGACTATGTTACGGAAGCTATCTTATCCTCCGTTTATCTTCATGAATCAGGTAATGATTATTTGTCTTGCCTCAAGGTATAATGCAAATCGATTTATAAAATTTGCAGATTCATTTATGGTAGCTTGATATTATAATATTGACGATAATATGGTTATTATCTACCACTCAAACATTGCATTTAAGTATCATATAGATTCAGTAAAACGGTAACCAATAGACTAGGCTACTATAATGACGCTGGCTTGTAAAACTGATCATCGCGATCATTTGTTGTTAGAAAAAAAATAAAACCCATGAAATTATATTCATATGACATGCTGAAATATATGCCACTGTACCTGGGATGAAGACATTTCACACGCGACGCAAGCAGAATACCTGCATGTAACCTCCTCCTACAGTGTTCAGGGCTATCATGGTTGTCAACAAATGCACGTGCATGTATGACAGAGTTTATGACAGTAGTAGAGACAATACTGTTTCCCAACTGTAGGGGGACCCCGAGAGCAAAAAACTACCTGGGGCCAAATCCAACCTTGGAAAAGCTGTGTGTCGGTGTGTGTGTTAGTTTTCTTGGTTACAGGTTAAGGAACCACTGGAATTATTGGAGACTGAGTGAATTGTTGTTCGAGACATGCTGGCGCTCAGCAACCCAAATCTGCGACCTGGAAGGTCATGACGTGCCTAACTTCAGGGTCCGAATGTGTCAGCTGCATAATCCATGGAGATATGCTTCCGTCTATCTGTATATGTGTGGAAAATTACTGTGTTTATGTATTTCTTAGCCAATGAGAACCATTCAACCTGTAAGCAATGACGTAGCTTAGACCTTGAAATGGTATAACTGCTGTGATCTTTGTAACTGTAAGCGAGGCGGCCTACGAACTCCTGTGTGAGTCTTGAAGCTGACTTCTGCTGATGAAACTCCAAACTATCTTCAGTAAAACTTTTCTTTAATTTTTTATAATTTTGACTCTGGGTCTTCATTCTTCATATCTGGTTCTGGGTCTTTGACTGTATACCCTTACAGTATGTAGGCTAAAATATAATCATTAATCTAAAACTAGCACAAATCAAAAGATATAAAAGTCTGTAAAATAGAGCACAATACTGTGTTTATAAGGAAATTTTCCATAATAATTTTCACAGGGGTTTTTGTACCTGTATTTTGAATTACACAGTGTTTTATGATTAAAAGAAATGTCCGTAATGGATAATCACCAGTACCTTTTAAATTTTTCTACTTTCTTACAATGTGCAGAGATCAACATATAAATGTAAATTTCAGTGGATAACCATAATGCAATGAATGAGAAGATAGTTTGAGGATTGTCCCAATGGACTAAACACGATTACGTGTATTATGACTTAATAAAGTCTTGCTAAATCATTCCCTCTGCACTCTTTTCATTGCAATCTAGGTCGTAATGCACTTTTAACTAATGGTTTTTGCACTAATGGTAGAAAAAAGATTCTGCTACTTATTCTGTTAATTTCCATGACCCTTCTTCTATTTCATTTCTAACCCATATCGGCATTGTGCTTGCTCGCCAAGTGAAAATTATTTTTGTAGACAGTACATTTGTTGCAGAGACGCATCTGGTAAATGACAAGCATCTGAAAGGCGACTAGTTACAATAAAAACATGAGATCTTGTGGTTACTGACAAGAGTTGTGATCTCTGTCTCCACTTGACACTGCCAGCCAAAGGTGCTGCAACTCACACTCAGAATGGCTTTGTCACTTAATCTGATAATAAAAATGATTCAAGTTGCATGATAAACTTGCAAGATCTCCTTATAGACACTCATTATTTGTAATTACTTAAACTTTAAACATTTGGGTGTTGCCATCAAATTCACTGCATTAGACATACTCTGACTCAAGACTCTTTTTTTCAACTTCTTTTTCAGCCTCGCCTTTAACATGTTGCATTTACATTTGTCACTTTGTATTGCTTTTATTTTCACTACCCCTCCATATTTCAAATATCGCTCTCAATTATTTATCACTCTTCGTCACACATTAAAACCTAACCTCTTGAAACAAATGTGACCTCATGATAAAGTGTTGCTTGATTCTGCAAGAAGTTCTTCTCATTTCATTAATTTAGGCAAAAAAATCAACTGGTCATTTTAATTGCAAAAATTATTATCATTTAAAGTTTATATATTTGAACAGGATGTGTAACTTCTGCATGTTATAAACATAAATAAAATAAAATTAAATACATGATAACTTATTGTTAACACTTCAATTTGTCCTTTTTTCTGAAGAGATTCTGTCTGAAATAACCATCTCATATCCTCATACTTGAAATTATAGACCTTGGATACTCCTTTGACTTCCAGGAAAAGCCGAGAGCTTGTTTCACACAGCTTTAGCTAAACATTTAGTTAAAACTCAGTGTAATAATCCTAAACCATTCAGGGTTTTTTTCACAAGTTCCCTCTGTCCTTACAGTTCCAGTTCATCTCCACACATTCCTCATTATTGAAGATGTGGTTGGGTTCACCAGTTGCCCAAATCTGATAATCAGAAGGAAGCTCTTCACACTTCTGTCTGTTTTACTTTAATAAGTTGAAAGCCTCAGAGCCAGAAGCGCAGATTGTTTGGGCTAAAATTTTTCACAATGCATACGTTTTTTCTTAATTACTAAAACAGTAATGTGTTTAAACACCAAAATTCTTAATAGCCTAAACCAATTTGTCAAATAAATCACTCGTTCTGTAAAACATTCAAAAAGTTCCATCAAGTTTTAAAAAAATCTCATGCACTCTTTTTGCAAAACTTACGCATTCTCACTTACTAAAACACATTTTGCACTGTGATGCACTTACGTTTCTAAATGCTAAACACAAGTGTCAAAAGTTAAACACGACTGCAACACAGTTTTCATCGTTTACACACAACGACTCAAAATTGTTCACACTTATTTCTAATGATGTGACCAAACCAATTGTAAATACAAGTCATTTGAGAGTGCCAAAATGTTGCACTGAATGTTGATACCAACAGTGGATGGAAACAAGAGGGAGAGGAGGAAGAGTATGTGTGTAAGAGGTGGTGAACAAGAAGGAAGAGGATGGGGGTGAGAAAGAAACAATGTGTGGAGAGTGTTGTCAAGGCTGGATCTGGCACACCAGAGGGTTTTCCCCTTTGCCTTATCTATATATAATATATATTGGATACATACATTGGGATATATTAGTTTCCTTGTTAGGGACTCATTATGCTGTGAGAAGATTTAGTGCATCTAATTTCTAATTCACTATTATCTGCTAGTTCACTATCAACTTTTGAGTCTTGTTTATGCCCCTTTTTAGATGCCTAAATGTATGATAATGTATAAAAGCAAAGCTAAAGTTAAAACAGAAAGTAAAATTCTTGGATCATGTTGTATACTTGGATACTCTACAGAATGGTAAAAAAAAAACTGTGATGACTGTGCACTTAAAAATATGCTCTTACTCAAAAAGGACATACACTCAAACAAAACCCTGATGACGTCCAAAAAGCACCAGTTGATGTTTCAAGACACACTTTCATTTACAGACCTTCGTCAAGGTTAAGGATTTATTTTATGTAAATGAAAATAAAAGATGTGAGTCAACTTATTTTTCAAGCATAACACAATAAAGTTGCATTAACTTATTACACACACACACACACACACACACACACACACACACACACACACACACACACACACACACACACACACACACACACACACACACACACACACACACACACACACACACACACACACACACACACACACACACACACACACACACACACACACACATAATATATTAATCCATCCCATCTAAAAACAATCTCTTGGCAACTTATTCAACTCCTGCGCACCTATAGCTATATTATACTGTACATAGATTCAAATCCATATTTTATCTAGAATAATGTCCATGGGTCATTCCTACTATTCGGTGCCATTTCAGCTTGATAAATGTCTATAAAAAAAAGTAAAAATGTCCATGATTTATTAATTTTATCTGAAGAATGGCTTGTTACACTACAAGAAAAATATATTGGTCCATCTCAGGATATCACTCTTTAATAATTGTGACCAAATTCTTCACACATACAAAGGCCAAATGTCCACCCTGTTACCGGACATTCTCATCTCAATTAATAAATGTTTTGAACTTATTGTAATATTTACAATTTCTAAGAGCTCAAATGTCCCTCACTTTACCCCACAAATGTATTTTAACAAAGTGTTCATTAACGAGCATTATCTTGAAAAAAGTTGTTGTATTTTAAGCCACAGTGGTAATTTCAACACATATCTTTTAGAATAAAAAGACATTTCAATGGAATTTTGACGCATTTTTTAATTATTTAATTTTGCCATTTCATTCCCTAAAATTAACCACAAAGATATGCATAACATTTGTTGAACTTATTTTATTAACTTAAAATAAAATAACAACACAGAGGTAACAGGGTGGACAGAGGGGTAACAGGGTGGACATCACACCACTGAACAACAATAAATGTCATCAACTCATTTACCCTGGCACCCCCTGAAGGTATATAACAAATAAATGTATAATAAATAAATTATAAGTACCAAATCAAGCTGTAAACACTCATTTATTTAGCATTTACACCCACTCTGTTACAATATGTCCACCCTGTTAGTGTGCAAAAGAGTAACAGGGTGGACAGTAACAGGGGGGACATTTTATGCTAAAGTTAGCCATTGCTACAAATGTGATGAAAAACAAGCTTGTGCGCAGTGATTATTGAGGAAGATTTTTAACCTGTTTATTAACCATATTTTCAAAATTACAAACAATTATCAGTTTCCACTCTAAATAGGCGTAACATGTTATGCTTTACCACTTCAGTGAATCATTATAAAACATTGAAAAAAAGAGTGAATTAAGGAATGATACTTACTCTGCTTCTTGAAGATAATTTGCCACCAAAAAGTAGTAAAATTCTTGAGAGACATGTGATTAGAGGAACAGTCAATGGGTGTGTTCAGAGGGATTTTCCATCAGAGTAACAGGGGGACATTCAATTCAGGGACACAACATTTTTTAAAGACTTTAAGTATTAAAAATGTATATCTAACAAAAAATATATTTTTGTGAGGAATATTATAAATAAGAATATACAACAATATTGAAAAATTTGGAATTTATTTGATTTTTATTACTTATATTTGTGGCTGAAGTTGTGCAAGCTTACTTGGGGACATGGCAGTTTAGCCTACTTGCACTAACATCAGAGTAATTATTTTTTTTATTAATTAATCCTGGGTACATGTATTGTGTTCTATGGTAAAGGGGGGTTAACAATTTAAAATAATCCCATTTTTACTCAAAATATACCACATTATGTCATGAGGACTCAAATGGCACCGAATGCTAAGAATGACCCCCATGTGTTACATTAACCCGAGAGAAATATGAGTTACAGTAAAATACACTGGGGCAGGGCCCTATTATTAATTATTTTATGAACCATTTTTAGTTCCAGGAATGACTAACCGTCTTTCAATAGGTAACCCTCCAAGCTTCTGAAAGTGTCCATTATCCACACTAGTAGAAAAATGATATCCTAAAACTACTCTCAATCATTTTGTTTTTTGACTTAATGTTATGTCAGCAATGGCTTCATACTGTCGAGTACCTTGGTGAATAATGATAGAAATGCAATAATGTAAATTGAAATTCATGGATTATTTTTATTTTTACTGGCTGGTAATACATTTTCCAATTCAAATATTCTGTTTATGACATTTCCTTCATTTTATTGAACTTGTAAAATATGAGGATTGCTTATTACATTATTACATTATTGCATTGACATTCCAAATCTTAATTTCAAACATTAGGCTACCATTGTGCGTATCTCACGCAGAAACATAAATACACATTAAGATATTATTTATTTACTTTCACTATCTAATCATCATCTAAACGTCCTTATTTCCGACATTATTTAGCTTCTCATTGGGTTTTAGAGATAAAATGTTGCGTGCTCTTGGCTTGTGTGCTGTTACTGTAGCAGTTCTAATTCATTGGCTGAATCACATGGCAATGACTAGAGCTGGAGTAATGAGCGGCCACGAGCTAAAGATCCGCTGTTTACATCGCAGAGTCTCACAATACAACCGACCATGAGATCGAATTGTGGATAATTCATTTCCCCAACATCGATCGCCTTGGATTTATCGATCCTTGTCTGTCATATACGGTAAGATCGGCAGTTTTAATGCGCATTTTAATTGAACTAATGTGTAAAACAGAGCTCCTCATTGAAACCATAAAGTGTAAATACTGGCTTTTATTTAAACATATTCAAAGGCAAATGAATCGCGTTTGTTCAGTTCACTATGATGTCCCATTTCTGTCGGCGGGTTTTGTTTATGTTGTTACGCCATCTATATGCTGCAGTAACGGGACACTGCCACAAGACTGCATTAGGCTACGCCAAGCTTTTCGACAGACTCGAATAATTCATATAATTCTCACAAAGCCACACCATATTTTGATTAAATGTGTAAAAGGGTCACTGCAACTACGTATTGTTTACACTGTCCTGGAAAACAATGAGGGGGTCTCTTTACATCTTGTCTGGTAAAGCGAGGAAATGCCTTGCTGCAATACCGTTGTGTAACTACTTGTTTATAAAGCGCGTGTAACATTAAATGGTTAAATAAATAATCATTCAATGCTAAACACATCTTGATGAGCATTCATATTTTCATGGCATTTAGTATAATTGTATATTTTAATTGCTGAAACAATCAAAAGACTCGTTTTAAAAAAAAATAGCATCCTGGTTCTATCAATAAGATCCATTTCATTCTGCTATTTCTCTTATAATGTGTTATAATAAAGTTCTGATCACAGGCCTTATCTCAGATGAGTTTCAGATGACTCTAATTGTGGTTCTGTTTCCCTTTCATGAGCGTATCACGTGTACGGATGAATCAATCCCCTATGAAATCTCAATTAGATTATATCTAACTACTGTCACATGCAAACCTTCAGTGTACAATCCTTTTTTTTTGGATCAAAATTAGAAAAGCTATTAAATAAGTAGCCGCTATGCCCAATAACGGCCTTTATTTTCATTGTCACACTGTAAGCACACTCATTTTTCTTAAATTTGCAAGATATTGAAATGCTTATCTCTCAATTACTTAAATTTTTGTACTGTTAACATTATATTGTTTATTGTTGAGATTTGTATGCATTATTTCAGGATACCATGGGAAGCCTCTTCCGAAGTGAAGAGATGTGTCTGGTCCAGCTTTTCCTCCAGGCAGGCTCGGCTTACAACTGCGTCAGTGAGCTTGGGGAGTTGGGCTTAGTCGAATTCAGAGATGTGAGTTTAATAGATACATTATAGCATTCAAAAGTTTCAGGTCAGTAAGATATATTTTTAATTACTACTTTTAATCAGCTAGGATGTGTTACATTGTTACAAAATATTTATATTTTAAATAAATGCTGTTCTTGAAAAAAAGGTCAAGGTTTCCACAAATGTTTTCAACTTTGTAATAGCATTTCACAATATTACAATAAACTCTTTATCCTTCTTGTTCTGTCTCTCTTAAACTCAATTTTCTCAGTTGAACCCAAATGTGAATGCCTTTCAGAGGAAGTTTGTTTCAGAAGTGAGAAGATGCGAGGAGCTGGAGAAAACTTTCAGTATGTAACCAGTAAATTTTTACCTTTCAGTGACCATTTTTTATTTTAAGGCACTCTCATTATCTGTCAAAGAGTTGTAGCATAATCATTGTAGCTTGATTGTGCTCATTATCAACACATTTTCCCTTCCCTTATTCCTTAGAATATCTGGAGCAAGAGATCAGTCGTTCTCTCTATCCTCCTCTGAAAGGGCTTCTACCCACGGCCACGCCAATCCCATCAGCCCCACAGCCAAGAGAGCTGCTCTCCATTGAGGAGGAGAGCGAGAGACTTGCCAGAGAACTCAAAGAGGTGAGAGGAAGAAATCATGAATATCTTGTGTTCCATGATAAACATTTACTGCAAGTCTTGACCCAGTTTGCATTTAGGTGTCAAGGAACAGGGATAGTCTACGTAACCAGCTGACCCAGCTCAGCCAGTACAGAGGGGTCCTGAAGCAGAGCATTTTACTACCAACCTCACAGGTTAAAAAAAAATCCAGCTTTTAGCTTGCTTACCTTCAAGGGATCTCTCTTAGATATTCACCAAACCTTCTCATAATGTCTTTAAAGGTTCCACCTCCAACTCTTGAGACCACAGCGCTATTGGACAGCAGACAAGATATGCGCTTGAGGTGAGGACAATATCCATCTAAAGGTGCAGTCACGTTTACTGTTGCTCGGTATAACATGAACGATCACATGGATTCCAATTTAAATTATTACAGATCAACGTAAATGTGAGCGTATCTTTTGGCAAAAAGTTGTAATATTATTTTCACATTTTTAACAAGACACTAATAAAGTTTTTCACATCTTTCCTGCAAAGCTTCGTCGCTGGCGTGGTCCATCCGTGGAAGGTTCCATCGTTTGAGCGACTGCTATGGCGGGCCTGTCGTGGTTATATCATTGTAGACTTCTGGGAGATGGAGGAGAGGCTGGAAGTGCCAGCCACTGTGAGAGAGTGTTACATTAAAATGAATCAGATAACTCATTTTGATGAAAATGTCAATTGGCCATAAACATGATATGTTTTTCCTGCTCACAGGGAGAGATGGTTCAGTGGACTGTCTTTGTGATCTCTTTTTGGGGAGAGCAGATTCGGACAGAAAGTAAAGAAGATCTGTGATTGGTACATTCATAGCTTATATAAATTTAATTAAAGCACACTTTTATGATATCCCATTATTCTTATTTCAGTAAGACAAAAAGATCTTTTCCATTTATACATGAGTAATATCTATTCTGGATCTCTCTATTCATAGTTTCCACACTCACACATTTGTGTATCCAGAGGGCTTGGAGGAGAGAGAAGTAATACTTCAGGGGCTGGAAAGCAGGATAGTAGATATCAAAACGGTGACTGAAATATTCTATCCTTTTATTTTGTATAATTACATTCTCTTTGAAATAAGAGCATACAGTGTAAAGTATTTAGAAAATGGTACAAGCATAACTTTTGTTTTTAAAAACATTGCACATTATAAGTTAACTTATCTTTCATAATCTGATGTATTTCCAAGTGAAACAGGATATTCATTATATAGGAGTTTATCAAGGCAAAAGCTGTAGTTATTAGTTAGTTAATAGTGAGAAATGAACCCTAATCTAAAGTGTGACCGAAATAATAATAAAATGTTATTCACCTAACTTCCCCTTTGTCTGTCTGCAGGTGCTGTCTCAGACGGAGCAGTATATGCAGCAGCTGCTGTCTCGCTGCGTCTGTCAGATGCCACAGTGGAAGATACGAGTGCAGAAGTGTAAAGCTGTGCAGACGGTCCTTAACCTCTGCAGCCCTTCAGTCACGGACAAGTGTCTCATCGCAGAAGCCTGGTGCCCTGTGGCCAAACTGCTTCTGCTCCAGAGCGCTCTGATAGAAGGAACGGTGAGAAATGTAGTAAATTGAAATACATCACACAGATGTCAAATGTTGATTTTTAGGTATTAAAGAAGTATTGTGGTGCACACAGTTGCCATCTTTTTTAGATGACCAAGTAATATAATAGTGGACCGAAGGTCGCTCATTCAAAGCAGTGAATCTCACAATAGTTGTCTTTTTTATTTCTTAGAGAAAAAGCGGTAGCAGTGTAGACTCCTTCTACAATCGTTTACCTGCACCCACATCTCCTCCAACACTCTTTAACACCAACGCATTTACATCCAGCTTCCAGAACATTGTGGATGCTTATGGTGTGGCCAGTTACAGAGAGGTTAATCCAGGTAACACACACACACCGCCACATGGACATTATTACCTAAAGTCGCATTGGTCCCACTTTATATTAAGTGTCTTTAAGTGCTATGTACTTACATTGAAATTTATAATTTGATATAATGGATTTATTGTGTACATACATGTTTTTACATTGTACTAATATTTTGAAAATACCTGCATGTAATAACAGATGTAATGTAATTACACAGTTGACCCTTCCCTTACACCTTAACCTACCCTTTAACCGACCCATACCACCACACCTGTCCCTAACCTAGTTACCAGTATCACATCTCACATTTCCGTCCTTCGGATGAGACTTTAAACCGAGGCCCTGACTCTCTGCGGTCATTAAAAATACCATGGCACTTCTCGGAAAGAGTAGGGGTGTAACCCCGGTGTCCTGGCCACATTCCACCCATTGGCCCCTGCCAATCATGGCCTCCTAATAATCCCCATCCACTGAATTGGCTCTATCACTCTCTCTCCTCTCCAACTATAGCTGGTGTGTGGTGAGCGCACTGGCGCCGTTGTACTGTGGCTGCCGTCGCATCATCCAAGTGGATGCTGCACACTGGTGCTGGTTGAGGAGAGAACCCCTGATTGATATGATTGTAAAGCGCTTTGGGTGTACAGAAGTATATATGAAATCGCTATATAAATGCCTCATTCATTCATTCATACATCTCAATAGCAGCAAAGGTGTTTAACAATACAAAATTAACACAGTAAATACATTGTACTTATTTTTCGATGTGAGTACATAAAGCCACTTAATATAAAGTGGGACCGTTGCATTTAACTGAGTTTTATTGTTGTTCATCTGAGAGAAGTTGTTGCTTGAGATAAACAACTTGTAAAAAAAACATAAACTTCTCACGGTATATGTGTGTGTGTGTGTTGCCTTCTCAGCTGTGTACACCATCATTACTTTTCCCTTCCTGTTTGCGGTGATGTTTGGAGATGTTGGTCATGGTTTACTCTTGACAATGGCTGCTCTGTGGATGGTTCTGGAGGAGAGAGACCCTAAAATGAGGAATAGCACTAATGAGGTTTCTTTCATTTTATACAGTACATATCATAATCTTTACAGCTGCCATCAAGACTGAAAAGGTCATTTTAGAACATACTATACGAGTCTATTTATTTTAAAATAACTTTCTAGGTTCAATACAAGTATCTACACAAGTTATCTTTCTTCAGCTTTGAGATTTTACACTACTGTTCGAAAGCTAGTAATCTTCTTGTGCTCACCAAGGCTGCATTTATTTGATCAAAACTACAGTAGAAACAGTAATAATCTGAAATATTATTACAATTTAAGATAACGTTCACAAATCATTCTAATATGTAGATTTGGTGATCAAGAAACTTCTCTTGTTATCATTATTACAGTTGTGTTGCTTAATTTTTTTGCTTAATTTAAAAAGTTCAAAAGAAGAGCATTCAATTAAATTAAACATTAAAAAAAGTTTCGTAACATTATAAATGTCTTTACTGTCACTTTTAATCATTTTAATGCATCTTTGCTGTACAAAATTTAAACAGTAGTGTATCTGTCTGCATTATTTTCCTTCTTCATTTTCTGTAATGTACTATAGGTTTATACAGAACTAGTTTGTTATTTTTTTCTGTGCTTCTTTTTAGATTTGGCGTATGATGTTTGGCGGGAGGTATCTGATCCTTCTGATGGGGTTGTTCTCCGTCTATACTGGTGCTGTCTATAATGAGTGCTTCAGTAAGGGACTCAGTCCTTTCTCCTCTGGCTGGCACCTCAGACCCATGATTCAGCACTATAACTGGAGGTACACACACACTATTACATCCAAGGCAAAGGTTAAATAAAAGACTTAACTGTGCTCTAAGGACAAGGGTGTCTTTCCTGGTCAATAATGGCGGACATGTTCAATAGCTTTTTTGTAGATAAATACTATAATGGGTTAGTTCCTTGTTAGTTAGTTTCCCAGTTCATTATTTACTCGCACTAATGTCGTTCCAAACCCATAAGACCATCTGTCCCTCCCCTGAAAGTCCTCTCAACCAAAAAAGTTAATAAAAGCATTAAGACATAAAGAAATTTCATTTACTATATTTGACGCGTGTTTGTCTGGTATGGTAATGGATATGACAATGCTGATATGTTTGGTCTTGGCGGAATAGATCTGCTACGCTGCTGCTGTTATTTCTGCTGCAGAGCAAGTACGGGACTTGCTATTGCCAATACATACATGACATGCTACTATGAGCGTACATGAATTACCCGTAGCATATCTATACAGGTGGAGCTGGGAAAGGTGGAGGGTTTCTTAAAGGGGAACTTGGCAACTATTTCAACTTAATAAAACCGTTTAGAAATCATTTGGATGGTTAAATAACCTGTACTGGTGAGAATGGTGACTTTCCCCGCTCCCCCCAGCATTCCCAGGCGGAAAACCAACCTTGGAACATGGGGACTAACTTCTGGTAAGTTGGAAATGTGTAGTCTCGTGAGAAGCGAGAACGAGCGAGAAACACAAACTGCTTTACGGCAATTCGACATTAACACACACGCCATATGATACTGCGTATGATGTATTACCCACCACGGTAGAAATACGTAACTCCACACGATAAAGTTGGCCGGCTCCGATAATATAAAATGCACATAAGCAGCGATAGAACGGAGGCGAAGGGTGCCGCAAGTGAATTTTTTTTACGACAGTGTTGTGAAATATACGCCCCACAGCTGTAGCTTGTTAAGAAAATATGTGACAACAAAAGTGAAAATCAGCGAAGAAATGGCTAGAGTTGCAGAGTTCCCCATTAAAGGTGACATATGCCCCTTTTCACAAGATGTAATATAAATCTATGGTATCCCCAGAATGTTTCTGTGAAATTACAGCTCAAAATACCCCCCAGATCATTCATTATAGCTTGTCAAAGTTGCTCCTTTTTGATGTTTTGTGTCTTTTTAAATGCAAATGAGCTGCTGCTCCCCGGCTCCATTCAGAAGAGGGCCGATACTTTACACGAGCTTCAGATACAATAACAAAACACGCAAATCTCACTCATCCAAAATCTCAGAAATAACCAGTAGCGGAGTGCAGCCTTACGGAGAGACTTACAGAGAGTTTGTGACTTTTAGATGCACATGGACGTTTCTGAATGGTTATTGGATACATTTATGTAGTTGTTGTGGAGTTACATTGACTCATCTGTTTCTGGGGGATTTCCTTCGAAAATAAAATGAATCCACTGCTCTCTTGTCTCATCTGAGGCTGGGACTCTAGATAGTGTTCTGTGCTCGTCTGTGCAGCCAACCACAGAACACTTTGCATGCTTTGCTCGAACTTTTGCCACTGCGTTAGAACTGGTTACAGTTGTTGTCGCTTGCGAAAACCTGTTGTCGCTTGCGAAAACCAAATGGCGGCGCCATGGGTGGAAACGTGCAGATTAAGGGGCAGTAATATTATAATAAGATCCCATTCCTACGTCAGAAGGGGGGCCAAATCTGATCAGCTTATTATTTGACATGCTTGCAGAGAAAGGCTTAGCAAAACAAAGTTACTGGGTTGTCACTTTTCACGTTTTCTGGGTTGATAGATGCACCGGGGACCCGATTATAACACTGTAAGGCATGCGCAATCGGTCCGACGACAGTTTCCGATAAGTAGGTGAAGGTTACTGCGTGTTACTGTCTTTTCCGTGTGGCAAAGTAATTTGATTCCAATTAAGCTTCATTTTATCACAACCTCGAATTTAGGTTGGAATGGCAATTTGTTAATTGGCCATTTATATAATAGTTTAGCAATACATTTGATTGTTCTATTTAACTCTTTACTTTATATTTTACCCGTTTAGATTAGGAAACTATGTCGCTTTGAGGTCCTCACGCCGACCGTTTATAACGTCGGTCTCACTTTTGTCTTCTTTCTTCTGGGCTGGTTCAGTGATGAAACTCTGAGGAGCAACCAGTACCTCACTTTGGATCCAAACGTAACTGGAGTATTCCAGGGACCATATCCATTCGGCATTGACCCGGTAATCAGGCCTTTTATCAAATCCCTCTTGTGTCTAGTTTACTGTCAGATTTGGGTTTGACTGTATCTCGTTCCCTGGTTCTTAGATCTGGAGCCTTGCCAGTAACCACCTCACCTTCCTCAACTCCTATAAGATGAAGATGTCCGTCATCATCGGGGTCATCCATATGACTTTTGGAATCTGCTTATCCTTCTTCAACTACATGTGAGTCATAAAGTAGGATTAATTTTGGTCTATCATTACTTTTATTGGTTTTATGTGGATTAAAAAAACGTATTCCTGTATGTTTTCTTAATCTTTTAATGTTACACTTTCTCCTCAGGTACACAAGGGATGTGAGCAGCATGTTTCTGGTGTTGATTCCAGAGCTAGTGTTCATGCTGTGTCTTTTTGGGTACCTTGTCTTCATGGTGGTGTTTAAATGGATTGCGTTTGGACCTCAGGATTCAGACCGCGCTCCCAGCATCCTGATCCACTTCATTGACATGTTCGTGTTTGGTGAGAACCCAGACAACCCACCACTTTATCCAGGACAGGTGAGAGATTCATTCAGTATTCACCGATTCTTGGAACATGTTTTATATCGTACTACTAACAGTTTTACTGCTGTGACAAATACATGCATATCCTGTCCCTCTCTTTAGGTGACAGTGCAGAGAGTATTATTGTGTTTGGCGCTGCTAGCAGTTCCGGTGCTGTTACTTGGAAAACCGCTTTACCTGTGCTTCAAGTACAAGAATAACAGGAGAACGGTAAGCAGGGGGGAAATTAGGCTGTTCTGGCGTCTTTGATTTAAGAAAAAAAATATTTTAAAGAATTTAATACTTTGGCTTTACAGAGTAACTTAGTTGACAGGTAACTTTGTTGACAACTTTTTGACTCTTCATTTTAATACCAGGCTTTGTCTGACCAACCACGTTCTTTTCTTGATCAGGTTAACCTCAAATTTAAATGTATATTTGAATTAAAGTCATAAAAATATAGCAAACTATAATAATGTACCATACAATGTAACAGAGTTGACTGTACATTAATATACTCTCTGGCAATTGGTTATTGTAGATAAAAGACTGAATTTTTTTTAAAGGGGTTTTACAATGTTGTGTTCAAAATGTCCACTACAAAAGAAAATAACCGTATGACTTTGGTCATGTGGTGTTGTGATAAAGCATTTTAGTTGCAGGGGGTTGCAGACATTTGCAAATTTAAACAAACTGAAACATAGGGTGCAAAAAATATTTGTGAGATTATGTTTTCCATTACTTGTTGTATCATATTAGAATGATGTCTGAAGGATCATGTGACACTGAAGACTGGAGTAGTAGCTGCTGAAAATGCCATCACAGGAATACATTACATTTTAAAATATATTTATGGAAAACATTTATCTTAAATTGTAATCAAATTTTTCTGTATTTTTTTATTTATTTTGATCGAATGCACCCTGAGTGAGAATAAAAGACTTCTTTAAAAAAATATATATATTTTCTGAAAAAATTTCTGAACTAAAAAATGTGTAAAAAATAATAATAATTTTAGGTTGGTCTAGCTGATGCATTAACATATTCTGGAGCAAAAAAGACCATGTACTTACCAACGAGACATGTGGCTCTTTTAGCTAGAATGTGAGTGTTCTTGCAGTTTCTCCTCTTCATACTGTGTCTGATGAAAGGTCTTGACCCTGTTTTTCAGTTACAGGAGGAGCAGCACCCCCTAGTCACAGACACCAGCTCTATAAACGCTCAACTGGGAGACCTAGAGGGAGGAGCAAGGTCAGAAACAGAGGAACAGGTCAGAAAAAGAAAAGATCATAACACCATTCCTCAAATTAAACATTAGAAGTGTCAAAGAGAGAGTTGAGGTTCCATTCCTTTATAGCACACCTACTGAAATACTGTATGCTTGTTTTTTTACTTTACAGGAGTTTGATTGGACGGAGGTTTTTATGCACCAGGCCATCCACACCATAGAGTACTGCCTGGGCTGCATCTCCAACACTGCTTCGTACCTTCGACTTTGGGCCCTCAGCCTCGCGCATGCACGTATGCAAAACTCACAAGCGTCAATAAGTATTACATGTTCACTTATAGGTGAAATTGCTGTGCTTAGTTAGTTCTGTATTTGTGTGTGTTAGAGCTGTCGGAGGTTCTCTGGGTGATGGTGATGAGAATTTCACTCTCGTGGCAAGGCTATGTGGGATCAGTAGTGCTGTCAATCATCTTCTCCATCTTCGCCATGCTCACTGTCTCTATCTTGCTCGTCATGGAGGGGCTGTCAGCCTTCCTGCACGCCCTGCGTCTGCACTGGTGAGAAAATCACACTCAAATAAACTTAATATTGTAATGCTTCTCAACCAGGGGGTCGAGACCCACTAGGATCTTCATTAAAATGCTAAAAAAAACCAGCATTAACCTGACATTATATTTTGATTTCATTTATTTGAATCACAACAAAAGTACCAGAGGTACATCAGCTTAGATGGGAGGGCTTTCCAATATTGTCTTGGACAAAGACGGGCCTTGGAGTCAAAAAGGTTGAGACCACTAAACTAGGGGTTGCACAGACTAGTCAATTAGTCTACTACGGTACCGTTTCCGTGAGAGAAGCAGTTAAAATATTATGTGGCTTGGATGGCTTTGGTCCTTGAGGATTTTCCTCAATTTCCAAAGGCAGCGCTCTGTGTAAACTTCCTGAAGAGAAGAGAGTTTGGTTCCGATGATGTTTAGGGCCGATCTCACTACTCTCTGCAGGGATATCTTTATGATTGAGGGCAGTGCAGTTCTCAAATCAGGCTGTGATTTGGTAATTTCCCAGAAAGCCATTAGTTGTTGAGTTTCAGTGAAGAATAGTACTTATTTTTTTAGATATTAGTATCTATTCCATTTAGTACTAGTAGCATGAAAATAGATACGAATACGTATTAAAAATGAAATGTTAAGACGGCTTGCCATAGGTGTAGTGTTGTGTGTGGTAGAGGATGTGACAGTGGTTGACAAGAAGGGCGCAGGGTCTTAGTGATAAAAACAAACATACAATGTTACTTTTGAGACTCACGCAATTGCATTGTTCTCACCATCTCACGGCACATTTTCTCACTGCACCGCCAGACAAGACAGAACAGATTATTTTGATGTGAAACAAAGTCTTAGCTTTCAAATTCTGTTAATTACGAAATTCAAACAATAAATACCGTTTTGGTGCTCTTAAATGTGGTGTGACAGATCGCTGTAGCGCCTCAGTTGAAGCTCCTCATGAACTGATCTTTACTACTAGTTATTAGTAAATAAACACGAATGAACGTCAGAAGGT
Organism: Chrosomus eos; assembly: GCA_036326025.1. Lineage (NCBI taxonomy): Eukaryota > Metazoa > Chordata > Actinopteri > Cypriniformes > Leuciscidae > Chrosomus > Chrosomus eos. Next base: position 13,111,647 of record CM070819.1, on the reverse strand, counting down.
ATGTTGAAAGATAGAAGACAACTCATCTAATCAATCGCTCAGTGTTTCAACTGTAGAAAGAGGTCAATAATACAGCTTGTAAACATAGCCCAGCATGGTAATTAGCTAGAAAAACTAACTATGGGATTATTTTGCTAAATATATGCACCATGTTACATATTTATATTTTTACTCTTATATTCGAACGAACTGCATGATCCTCGTGTTGTCTTGATTTAAACATTCCAAATGATAAAACACTGGTTTTGCTATGTAAATATGATAATTATATTTCAAATGAAGCTAATCACTAAAAAAACAACCTCTAGTTGTGTGCATTTTTGGAGGTGTGTGTGCGGTTGACAGAGAAAGTAATTAAATTCATTAGGAGTCACATTTTTTATTTTATTTCCCATTTGATGCAGGGTGGAGTTTCAGAACAAATTCTACAGTGGATCTGGGTACAAGTTCAACCCTTTCTCCTTTGCCGCAATTCAGCATCTAGAGGAAATGTAAATATTCCCTGTAAAAATGGTTTTATACTTCATTTTGGAACTGAATGTATTATCGCATAAGTAATAAAAGGTGATTTTAACTCACTAAAATGAAAGTTCTGTCATCTACTCACTCTAATGTTGATCAACATCTGTATGCCTTTGTTTTGTGGAAAACAAAATTAGAATTTTGGAAGAATGTTCACTGGACTGTTTTTAATATAATGACAGCATGTGACATGCCAGGGGCAGACATGCTCCAAAATCTTCATTCTTGGGTGAAATCCTTTTGTCTCAAGGTTTTGTTTTAAGCATTGCAATGAGCACATGATGTATGAATTACAAAATGCACAATACTAATAAAGATTTTTGTAACTAAGAAATTACAATATTCACATTTCTCAAGATTGTGGTTATTCACAACCCCTTCACATCAAGGTTTACCTTTTTTTTGTCTAAAAGCAAAAGAAAACTCCAGAATAAAGTAGAACACTTGCCTGTGAAGGTGCTGAGCAGAGTTAAGACATTAAGACATTAGGAGGATCCTATTGAGGAAATATTTAAGCAAATATTAAAAATCTGTACACTCACTGAGAAAAGAAAGATTAAATACACAAGAGCTAAAAGTAATATATTAGCCATGCATCAACTGATAATGTGAAATAAAAGTTTATACATTGAATGCAATTTATTGGATAAAAGGCATACATGTAAATGTACCATTTTTTGCACATCTTATTTGTACAGAAGAATCCAAAAGTCTAAGACGACCAGTGAAAATTATTTTCTTTTCTTTCCTTAATACAAAACGTGTATGCTTCAAATAAAGGCAAAGAAATCAGACCTTTTGTACAAAGGAGGGGTCTCATGGTCAATGTGACAAATTAACTTATTTGATTTTTGACCTAGAAATGACACTATATCGTAAATGAACACTTTACATTTTTCAAAACCCTTATTACCAGGAATAAAATACAAGATTTTCAACATGGTTTCAGACTTTTGGACCCCATTGTAGATCAGCCACCCTGTTCTCTGGCCATTAATCAGTTGACCAATACTCCATATTCAAAGAAATGTCATATTTGAATTATTGTGGCTTTAGAATTGTCTTGAAAAGCTTTTACGCTGCATGATAAACTTTACGCAGGTCTAAGCTTATATATTAATGACATAATTATGCATTGATGAAAGGCAGTATAAACAAAAATCAAACACCTTGTTTGCTTTACACTTTTTATTTTTCCATCTTTTTCATGAAAAAAACTGAACTAAACAAACATCAATTTAAAAAAAAAAAGTCCTCAGAAAATAATTGCTATTCTGTTGCTACAAGTTGCACTTAAATTATAGCTTTCCAAGGGTAAATGAACATTTTAGCCTAAACTGTGAGCAACCCTTCTCAGGACAGGAGAATGCAGGTGAATTGGCCATTTGAGATGACAGCAAGCAGAAGAACAAACCATCAGATGAAAGAAAACAAATAAAGAGTGATATTAGTTTGGTACGAGTGAGTAAAAACTTAGTGTGGTGGGTTAAGTGTCAACAAACATCCAGGCAGCAAAACCATCAGAGAGGTTGAACTACCAAAAATCGCATTCAAACATAGTCACTAAGAAAGCATGAGTGAACGATCTGGATCAATATGCTGAAGTCTTTATGATTCAGATCCATCCTGTGCTGCCACTACATTCTTTGATCAACAAGTTGTGGCGGATGAGAACTATCAGGATGTGCCATGCCTGTCATTTTCTTCCTCCTCATGGACACCAACTCATCCGTGCCAACAGATCCATGTCAAAACATCAGTGGTCACATCAGGACAGAATTCTCTGATCTTCCAATTCCTCGTTCACAAAATCCCACTTAGACTGGATTATGAAGTTCAGTTTCAAGCATATCAGTAACATCTTCTGAAGAAGTTGCTTTGGATAAGGCTGAATGCCCAGAGAAGAAGAAAGAGCCACACACTGGATGTGCCTGGATCGGTCTCATGGGTTGTGGGAATAAAATCCTCACTGAAAATGACCTCTTCCCTGTCAGCCTCCTTCGTGTAAAACAGCGGCCATCTCCTTCCACCCGTCTCTTGTCTTCAGCCTCATCCTCTTGTTCAGGCTAGATCAGCCTGTGTTGAGTGGGATGTAGCACTCGTGAGCTCACTAAGCAGAGCTGTGTGGAGACTGTGTGTGTATGTATGTGTGTATGTATGTGTCTGTGTGTGTTTGTGTGCACGTTACGATATTCTCTGAATGAGTTTGTCCTCTGTCAGACAGAATAAGGTGCAGTAGGACAGGTCAGAGATGAAGTTTTCACAGCCGTGCCGAGTCACGTTCCTACAGCCTCGCAGGTCCAACAGAGCCAGAGCCGATAATCGCTTCATATAGGACAGACACGCATCTGTCAACTTATTACAACCTAGAGAGACAGAGAAAAGTAATGCCACCAATCAGTGAGTACCAGACTGATCAAGAATTATGCAAAATATGAGCATATGTCATTTCTATCTAATTACTGTTGCAGGGTATCTTTTAAAAAAGACAGAATAAATTAAGACTTATTCAATTTATATTGTATATATCCATATGGAACAAACCCATAAAAAAACAAAAACAAAAAATAAATAATTTTAAATGTAAAAAAAATATATCCTTTTGTATTAAAATTGCTTTCTGTGCAAATACAGCAAAACATAAAAATTAGAGGTCAATCGGTTTTTGCTGATGCCATAATTTGTAGAATGGCAATAAAGGGAACATTGTGCCAATACTATTAAAATCTATATACTGAATGTATTAAATATTTTTTTTTGTCTTTCCTTCATGTGACTGGGCAGCACACACACAAAAAACAGTTTACATTGATTCAAATCCCAGATCGAGTTTAATATGAAACCAAAAATATCCAGGAAAAAAGTAATATGCATAATGTGTGACAAAGGTACGGTACGTAATATTTTTGTTCAGAATGTACAAAATTTAGATTTTGCTCCAGCTACAATGTTCTTCTGCAAGATGCATGCAGTTTTGTTTATTAAACTCTAGAGCACCAAAAGTTACATAGTGTACCTTAATAGTACGTATGATTCTTATTTTGAAATGTCTACACTTAACTACTTCTAGCTACTCATTCAAAAAGATGAGGTAGATAAAATATGAATGCTTACAACGATAACATTACAACATAGTAAACATTGTCATAATTCATCAACAGCAGATCATAAACAATTGCTTGGCGTAATGCACGTATTTATTGATTGCAACTTGTAACAGTGCAGTGCTTTTTTGTTGAAATGTGTAGCGCTGACATTTATTTGATTCAATGTAAACATTTACAACTTTTTTACCTTATTTGAATTTAAGATATTATAAGACTTTGTTTTTGCACCATCATCTATAAGTAATCTTATAGAAAGTAATAATATAAGTTGTGTTGTATTGGCACCACAAGGAAAACCTCAACAAAAAACGTGGAATCAGATATCAGAAGATCAGGGGTACCTGAAAGATTGAGCTGTCTGAGTGTGTTACGAGTGTTGCAGCCAGTAGCGGTGAGCAGGTTGATGGACTGGTCTGTGAGCCCCTGGCAGTGGGACAAATCTAACCGGCGCATTGAAGGCATATGTCTGACGATCATCTTAAGGGTAGAGTCACTCATATCCAGACCAGACAAGCGCAGAGTGAGCAAACCTCTCAGTCGACTGCGACTTTCACTGCCTGTGTGACAGAAAAAGTAAAGGTGAAAGAGTGAACGACTCACTTCAACTCACGCTGTACACAGTCCCAGTAATAAGAATTATGAGTGCCTCACCTGGCAGCACAATAAGGTCTTTTATTTGTGAATCTTTGACGCCCACGGCCCAACACAAGTCAAGTGTTCGCAAACCCGGACAGCTCTGCGAACTTAACGCTGACACGCATAATGAAGAACAACCTGACATTATTAAATCTTTTAAACCTATGAGAGACAGAGAGAGAAAGAGTATTTTAGTCGTTATCGTGGTGCACTTTTTATTTTTAAGCAGTTTCCTGTACATATTAAAGCATCAGGCAATTTCAGAGTTGAGACTGTAAAAGTAAACTGTACTTGGGAGGTGATGAATGAGCCAGGCAATCTGTTTCTTTGAAACAGGTGTCCAGGAGAGGTCAAGGGTCACAGGTTGTCGTTTAATGACAGCTGACAGAGCCTGGGGGGTAAGTGCCCGACAGCGACTCAGATCTATTCGTGTCCATAAGCGCTTATCACAACACCTGCAGCAGGAGAGGATCCACAACAACTGATCAGAGCAAAATCCACCCAGTGATCAAGATAACCATAGATTACTTTTATTTGAAGAAATATGAGCATGCACTTTCTAATAATCAACCCTGTTTTTGTTCGGAATGCACAGCTATATTCCAACATACATTAAAATTAATTAATTTAGCTTGATGTAGCGCAAAGCAATTTATAAACACTTTCTTTGGTGCAAATGTTCAGTGGGCTAAATATTTGAGCTCATTTAGCCCTAAAGAGAACAGGCCTTTGGTCTGAAAAAAACATAACAAACACTAAATTGAAAAGAAAACCGTTTACTACACTTACCACTTGTACCAAGCCTTGCAGACTCTCATACACACAGCCAAGTCTGTCCGACCCAAGTAGCGGAACACTGATACCCAAATGTCTTTTTCACAGCCACGCTCATTTCCAACATCACGGAATGAGGGATGAGAGAGGAGAGAAGGAGAAGATGTGGTGACGGCTGGAGGAGGAGGTGGCGGAGAAACAGAGGAACGAGAAGACATAGAGGAAGGTGACGGTGTGTCTCTGTCTCGACCATCTTGGTTGGAGTTCCGCCTCGTGTGGCGGCCGGAAGTGTGGGTGCTTTTGGACTGAGAGAGGCCATTCCCGGCAGGGGTCGAGGTACTGTTCCTGAGTCGGGACCTGGGTAGCGTTTTGCGCTGGATAAAGCCATGACCGCTTGGTGTGCGAGGAGACATAGCTGCCTCTAATTTGGGTACAATGGAGCCTGGGTCACGTTTGGCCTTTGGAGGACGCTGGAGGGTCACAGTCAGGTAGGAATCGTTCAGCAGATCGTCATTCAAGTCTGAGACGAGCAAGACAGGTGGATCAGGATCAGAGTCTGATTGGTTCTCTCCATCCTCATCATCTTCGTCTCCATCATCTAAGTCTTCCATCTCATCATCCTCTCCATCAAAGTCCTGTTCATCACTGTCTTCCTCATCATCATCCTCGTCGTCATCATCATCGTAGTCATCACCTCTTTGTCTCCGTCTCCTTGAACGATGCTCCTTATCTGACCGGCCAAGATGCCTCTCTTCATCACTGTCGTCCTCATCATCATCATCACCCTCATCATCATCATCATCGTCGTCGTCGTCATCATCTTCATCCTCCGTTTCATAGCGTCGTCGCCTCATCTGGGATCCTCCTCGTAACCGAACCCGGCCACCTCTCTCCCCTCTTGCTCCAAGTCCTCGCCTCATTTTTAGCGAACTTGTCAAGCTGCCTCCCCCTCGACTCCCTCGATGCGAGGAGCCTCTCCAAACACCTCGCCTACCAGCTCCATAACCCCGGCGGGATGAAGAGACCCCACCCCGGACTGACGACATCTTGCCACTATCTCCATCGTCATCGCTGCCTGAATCATCATCATGTTCCATTCCATGTCGCCGGTAGATCTTAGCCACACGAGGATCAAGAGATGAAGACTTGCGTTTCTGAAAGACAGAAAAGACCATGTAAGAGACAAAATCTTTTCTCTTTTTTTTTTTAAAACACAACAAATCCACATTTTAACAATCTCAAATAAACGACAGACAGGAAGTCATTCATTTCCAATGGAGAGAGTGGAGGAGCTGCTTGGAGTCCCAATCTTATGCATATGTGGAATTTTTGATTTCAATGATCACCAAATGTAATGAATTTCTAATCAAAACTAATGTAACGGTCTGAGCACACAATATTTCGGGTGACAATGCAGCGGTTGTAATATATTACACAGTGCCTTTTCTAAAAATATAATTCAGTATATAATAAATCTAAAAATTACGCTTTACTGCAAATGTGCAGCTTTAAAGTTCACATTTTTTTAATTCAGAGATGGCATGCTGTGAATTATCAATTTTCTTTTGATCACGTTTTCACAAATTTGCAGGTCTGACTTCACCAAACTTTGCATGAGCTTGCGTTTCCTGTCTCACGTTGTTCAACTCACAAATTGTGCGTGATGAGTGAATGTGACAATCATACGATAATGAGAGTGGGAAGGTAGCTTATGGGACCATTTATATAAAATGTATGATAAAATATTTTTCCAATGCTAGGCACCTACAGATCCACCATCAAGAAATTTGGCCTAAAAACTAGGCAATACCTTTTTTTTTTATACATTTATCAACAATAGTTTGCCAACTTGTCAAATAAGCAACATGTCAGTATAAAATGATTTAAATGTTACTAAATTTCACTAAGTTTAACATTTTGTGTTTTTAATAGTGCTGGGCAACGATTCAAATTTTTAATCGCGATTAATCGCATTAATTTCTTGCGATGGTTTGACTGTAGTAGGCCTATGTGTATTCAGAGCCAGTGAGCAACGGACTTTCAAAAAATTTATAAAAAAAAAAAACTGCGTTAACGTCCGATAAAAAAAATTGTCGGCATTAATTAATAAATGCGTTAACACGATAACGCGTTAACTTGCCCAGCCCTAGTTTTTAATGCTACTTTCATTAGAAGTTTAGAAAATCATTCAAGCACTGATAAACACAATCTTCCAAAAAACAAATATAACTTACATGTGTTTTACCACCCTCCAATTTTAGCTGCAAAACAGAATAATAATAACATACTGTGGTAAATATGAATTTGAAAAGAAAGAACAGTGATAAACGCTTCAGGATCACTGAATGGAATCACACAAGCTGCAAACACAAAGCTAATTCTGAAACCCTCAGCAAGTCAAAGCAGTGATTGGGCACGATGATGATGATGAACAGGGCTGGGTGGGCCAAAGAAAGAGCGAGAGAAGACACAAAAAAGGTGGAACAAATTAGAGGGACTGCAAGAGGTACAGAGAGAGAGAGGTAGAGAGAGAGAGCAGTGAAGAGAATACAAATTTGAGCGGCTGTGCATGCGGCAGCAGTGGCGTGAGTAAGGCGGAGCCTCTCACCCTCTTCCTGAGCCGCTGCTCAGGGGCTGTTGCCCGTTTCTGGAGCGACCCGTGAGAGAGAGAAGAGGGGGGCCGCCCGACCCCGTGCCATGCCCCGCCCTCGCCCCCACGCCCCCCTGACCCATCCTGTGCCGTGATGTCATCACCGCTGCCTGACGACTGGCACACAGGAAAACAGGCGTTACTGTTACACACGCACATCGGAGTGTGTACAACAGCGTAAGCTCACACGGCATGCATTTTTCTACATGGTGTGATTGATTGTGTATGTATGCAGGCCTGCATAAGCTAGAAGCATTAGAACAAACACTCAAACCCTCATTAAAAAAAAACATTACATATGGGTGTGAGAACATTTTACCTCAGAATCTGTTTCTTTGCCGAAAACACATTTGGGACACTCCCAGCAGCTCGGTAGGTCTTTGTTCACCACTCCCTCACCAGATGTCTACAGAGAAAAAAGAAAACAGATTTTTCAACAGTAAAACTAATTACAATACAGAGGGAAAAACTATAGATAGGCATTGTACTTAAATCAATAAGAGCCAACAGAGCTGAACCATCCCACAAAGCCTCTAGTCACAGATAAATTAATCTAAATAAAGAATTTTGAGAAGTGCATTGAATTGCTGAGGTAATAATGTTTGTACCTTCAAACAGCTAGGATGAGCTATCTGAGCACAGTTGGAGCACTCCATGAGCTCTTCACTAGTCTCCTGGTTGCCTTCCTCACAGATCTCACATACAGCAGAGAGCGGCAGACCGGGCTATTGAGAGAACACGCATAGAGAGAAAGTGGCATTAATAAATATAAGCAAACAAAGGGAGACTACATTAACCATGCTCAATGTGTACACTCACAGCGAGACACTGGCGCAGCACACAGGTCTGTTTGAGTTTGCCAGGGCCACCAAATTTCTTCATGTCTCTGCAGAAATTGCAGTCTCCACATTCTGTGCGTAGACAGGCCTCACAGCGTTTACAGCGCACGCGGCGCCGCCGCAGGACCGACATATTGGAGGCTGGTTTCACTGGCCGTGAAATAACGGGTGTGGTTGAGAGCTTGGGACGAATGACAGGTGGAGGGGGAGGAGGGGGCTGGTACCAGGGGGGCTTGGGAGAGACAAAAGAAATGAGAGGTAAGCACTGCAGTGTGGTGGGTTTAGAATAGAGTATTCAAACAGAATAAAAAAAAGTGAAACTGCAGATTTTAAGGTTTTGTTTTAAATACCATTATACATCAAAAATGACAGCAGTTAAATCAAGCTTGATTTGTTTAAAATCAACCTATTTACTATTTAGGTAGTCACAATTGTCCGAGCAACAAAGAAAATGTTCTGGTCATATTAGACGCACAGCAAAATCAAAAGGGGCAAATAACATTGTGTTGAGGAATTAATTTCATATGGTAATGAAAAATCACTGTAAGGACAATGATATCGTCCCAGCATATGTATTAAGTTATAATCAAGACAAAATAAAAGACTAAAATAGATAATACAATAAGAAAATTCTTATTCCACTTCATGGCATAAATAAACCAAATAACAAAAACTGGACGAAAAAGAAAAGATCTTTAAGTTGCATGATTCACTTAAAGGGTTTTCTGTAAAGTCAATTAAAAATAATTATTGAAAGAAACTAAATCTGTGATCTTACCCTCTTCGGCCATCTGACAATGGGTTTTCCCGTGTAAGAGAGTTTAGGGATGTCATTGGCATGTTCTTTCAATAATGCCTGAAAGTGAGAGAAAAAAAAACATTTTTCATCATTAACCATTATATTTCAAAATATTTCAACCATCATATTTCAAAATGACTCCTTAAGCTGTGTTCACGCTGCCAGCGACAAAGCATCATGATTCCATTCATTCTTAAAGCTACAATATGCAGGATTTCTGCAGTAAAATATCCAAAAACCACTAGGCCAATGTTATATATTTTGTTTAGTTGATTACTTACAGTATCCCAAATGTTTCCAACTATTTGTAAATCGTGAGAAAATTGCAATTTTAACCAAGGAAACGGGGCGTGTGAGCAGGGTGAGGAGTCACCAGTCAATGGCGTCATATCCGCGTTAGCCTCGGTTTGTTGTTTTGTTTAAACATTATGGACCATGACAAGCAGACTTTGAGACAAAAAGAGGACTAAAACAAAAATCAACATCTTTCGAGATGCCGAGAGCTCCACTTCCGAGACTAACTTCGACTTGACAGAGACGCGAGTGTTGCATGTACTTTATTAGACAGGTGAGTAAATGTACATAAAACTAATCAATGTTATTTAGTTCAACATTATGAAATGTTAGAATATGATCTGTATGTTATTCTAATGTTGATCTAGCTAACTTGGTTTCATACAGCCAACAAACAACATTCAACACACTCAAATGCCGTTTAGTGTGATAGTGTAACTGTTAGAGCGAGTGAAACCTCAAGTTTAATTCCTCTAATAAACTGACCCGTGTGAGTATTAATTCAGCAGAATGTAATGTCCTTATTCTTTTATATCCGCGCATTCCGCGGGACTCGCTTTGCGTGTGGCGCTGGTATACGTCTAGCAATCGCTCCCTGCTTCATACCACAGTCATGTTACAAACATCAATGTATTCACTCATCCATTAAAGATCCATCAGCTTAACGACAAGATCCATAATTCTGCTTAATGCTTTGCGTCATCAATATACGCCTTTGTTATTTAAAGAGGTTAGCGACCCCTAGTGGCGAACAATCCTGCATATTGTACCTTTAATGGAGAACTGGTGATTTCCGGCGACACGAATGACTGAGCGTTGGCGACAGGATGTAGGCATGTCCAGCAATGTGACAAAGGCTCAAAGGCTGAGAAAAGGCTTTATGCAAATTTATAGCGATTTTCAGGAGCGACAACAGACAGGAGAAAAGTCAGCGGAGCGCACATGATCAGTCACTATGTCTAGTTAAGTGTCAGCAGTAGACATGTGCTGATATTCGGTAATATGATAATGATAATATGATTCCGCATGGTGGAACGAGTGAAAGATGTGCTGAATGAAAATGCATTCATTCTCTAACTTAAAAGATTTTCAAAATTATTTTTTTATATATTTTAATCTAGACTACAACATGCCCTAGATAGTTTGAATATGTTCTGATTCTTTATTGTTCAATCACACTTTACACTAATGTTCCACTATTTAAAGGAGCTGTATGTAAGAAATGTATTTCAATTAATCATAAAATGGCCCTGATATGTCACTAGACATTAAGAAATCATGTTAATTTCAAATACTTATATCACTGACAACAGTAGTCCGGCCAGGATATTGTCATTTAAAAAGTGAAGTTGCAGCCCTCAACTGATGTTGATGTTGTCATGTTGTGTTTTGGTCTGATACTCCACCCTCCACCTATCTACCAATCACAGAGTTATTAGTGTTGCGGCATCCGGGTTGCCAGCTCTGCTCTAGTTACCACAGCTGCAGCTACCCACGTTCCTGCTGGATCCTGCAACCTATCTGGCAACCCCGAGTCAGGGGAGGGGGAGTGCAAAAAAAGTGATTGCAGTACCAGTTTTGGCCACAATCTTACATACAGCTCCTTTAACATTAGTAATAAAAGTTAATTTAGCGGTCAGCAACTTTCCTATAATTTATATGTCTCTGTGTACATACGTTGACAGGAATGACTTGGCTTCGTGAACTCGAATAGACTGGTGCTAGGGATGGGACGATTACCGGTTTCACGATAAACCACGATAAAATGTCCTGGCGGTTAGTATTATCGTTTAAAATTTAATTATCATAAAAACCATGTTTGATTATCGTGATTTTGAAAACTCGCGGTAAATCCTGTCCAGCCAGAATCAGTCTGACGCAGGCGCGCGCATGCAATGCCGTTGTTTGGGCGAGAAGACATGGCGGAAGGCAGTGACGGCGCACGGGAGATTTTTCAGCCATTCAAGAGGACAAAATTGGAGGTATGGTCGTATTTTGGCTATTACAAGCATCCCGAGGGCAATTTAATCGAGGATGGGCACCCTGTCTGCAAATCTTGCAAGAGGAAAGTCGCTGCAAAAGGGGGAAACACGTGACAACCACCCACTGAGTTAACTTTTACGCACAACTAACTTGGGCAAATAATTAGACAAAAAATATTGATTGGAGAATATGAATTATTTCATTATCTCACTTGTAATTATTGCAAAGCTTCCGTGAAGAGAAAAGTTTTACAGCAAGTGGATTTGAGCCAAGATGAACGAACATACGGTATTCAAACTATTAAGGGTGACATAAGGGATAATGTATTGTATTCATTCATAGTAAACTTATTACAGTTTTATTTTTTATTTTTACCACAGAAATAATTTCAGGGACATGAAATATTGAATTGTGATTAACTTAATGTTTTTAAATCTTACCCGTTTATAAATCCATTATACAAGTTACAGTGTCCAAATCAATCACTACAACAATATTGTAGTAGTATTAATACTAAATTACTCTGATTTAATTTTGAGATGCAAGACATACACATTTCAATGAAACCCGAGATCGCGTCCGCGGTGATCCGATACATGGATGTGCGCTGTTATAATGCATTATTCCAGTAGTTTAGTCACCCTGACCCAACCAACATATTTTGCTCATTTAAAGTGTGTGCGTGCGTGCGTGTGAGAGAGAGAGAGAAAGTGATTTATTATTTATTAATATTAATAATAATAATATTAAGTCATACACACATCCATAAGTGAGTGAATATTATTATCATTATTAATGATAGGGTTTAATGACGGGTTCATTAAAACCTGCACCAGGAAAACTTATACCTCTCACTCTCAGGTTAATGTTAATATAATGTTTATGCTTAAAAAAGTGCATATAGCTGCTAATTGTATTTTTTGTTTGTTGATTTTCACATTTTAAACTTGTTGAAATGTTTTCAGTGTGAGGATCAGTTCTTTTTGAACATTTCCATCTCATTTTAACAAAACCGTGATAATATTGATAATCGTGATAACTTTGGTCATTATAATCGTGATATGAAATTATCCCATCCCTAACTGGCGCTTGTGATTTCCCCAAAGATAAATAGCCACTCATTTATATGTAGTCCTTTGCCTCCAAAATGTTGTAGAAAAGGAATCAACTAAACATGGAATAACATCCACGACTGTCATTCATAAAGTTTACTAGGCAACCAGTAGTGGGAACGCCCACTGGAGAACAAACCGCCAGCCACTGGCGACATGCAGTGACAAAGTGGCAGTGTGAATGCAGCTTATAGCAACAAAACCTAAAGTTAAAGGTTCTCTAAGCGATCCTGCGTGACATCACTTCTTGTTGACGTTCGAACTATTGTCAAACAAAACGGAGGCTAGCTAGACCCCCCCTCCTCCGCGCACTAACCCCTCAAACCCCACCCCCAAACCCTTCTTGTCGTTATTGGCTGGAACAGTTTGTTATGTTTCGTAGAGCGGGTCGCTAGAGTTTGTTTTTGTAGCCGTTTGTGGAGCCTGTGGTGTGTGCAGAGACCGCATTTTTTTACAGTGTGTTCAGGGGACAGGCAGCCAGTGGATAGTGAGGAGATGTTTGCTGTATGTGACAAAAAATGTTTTGGCCTTAAAAACGCGTGACATCGCTTAGAGCACCTTTAACTAATTCATCCAGCATCTCAAGTCACATTTATAAAATATCTTGTGATACAGCTTCACAAATAACACTGGCAGCAAGTGCATTAGTATAACCATTTCCAAAAAACATAAGCATAATATACTAGGAGTGTGAGTTCTGACCCGTATGTCGTGTAGCAGGGCAGCAGCATTGTGTATTCCTGAAGGCACACACTTCTTATTTGAGGGCAGAGACTCCAACTTCCCTATCAGGTTCCACAACCCCTCCAGCTCAAAGGGAGTCAAGTGAAGCTTCACCCCTGGGCCACTAGGTGGAGAGGGAGCATTGTTGTCATCTCTTTCCTCTTTAGTGTGGCCATTTAGTACCTCGCAGCCTGAGCTTTCCTGCTTCAAACCTGTGTATTAGTATCAGAGAGAAAGAGAGTTTAATTCACCTGTGCTCATTACAAGCAAATCTATGTGGATGTGAATATGTTGTTAATGTACTGACCGATGCCCAAAGAGTATTTCTGGAACTCAGGGATGAGGTGTGATGTGTTGGTAATGCTGTACAGATAACGCTCCAACACGTACCAGCCCATCTCATAATAGAATGGATACCGGAACTTAGCAGGCACCTGAGGACAACCAGAGGCCATTACAATTTTTAGTTACATTATTTTCATAACAATTTTACATATTTTCCTACCAAATTTCCAATAATTATGAGAAAAACATCACATTCTCATTACCGTAAAGCAGTAAGGAAAATCATCCTGTCCGGACACAAAGGTTTTGTTTTTATTCAAATCAGAAAAAAAAAAAAAAATTCAGTACAAGAAATACTGCCATGATTATTTATAGTATTGAAATATATCAATTTATTTGATTGAAAAAACTAAATTATGCATTTTCCCTTTTATAATGATAATTGAGGAAATGAGTGATTACTGTTATCAAGATAATATAACAAATCAAAACATTGCAAAAATACAGCTTACTTTTCTAAAGCATAATGTATTGTCTTATTAACCTTTTAAATTTAGGATCAAATATGACCCAGACGTGTTCTTTTTGAGATGATAAAAGAACTGAAAAATGGCAACCACTGCAGTGAAATGTTGGGCTCACCCTTGTCCTGTCCTCAATGCTGGAGATGTGTAGTTGCATGGGGATGTTAAAACTATGAAGAAAATTCCCACCAAATACAAGCGCGTCCTCTGGCGTGTACACTGCATGAATCCAACCTGATACAAAACAAAAGTAATTTAAGAAAACTTAAACTAGGGCTGTCATGATAAAGACTTAAAAAAACCTGTTCAACAAGAAATATCTGTTTATCTTAAATTAAGATGTTGATATAGGCTACCGTTATCAGCTTTTGTTGAGGTAGAATCATCTCGTCTCTGAGAGAATGCGCCGTTAATGCGAAAGCTCAGCCACTTCTTGCTTTCAATTTCAGGGAATAAGTGCGCTCGTTTACATGCTCGTTCTTAACCCGACAATGCATGTGGTCTTGTAAACGCACTAACACGTTTTTCTTTATCGGAGTAAAGTCATAAACTGCTTAAGCATAATCGTCTTAGCCAAGTTTCTACCCCTTACCCCGATTTCTCCCGGCATCTAAACATATTAACCTGTGATCTTTGGGCTTATTGAAGAGGGCATATGTGATAGGCTTTATACTCTTCAGTTTTTAATGCTTTATTTAACATCACAGCAGAATAATAATCAGATACACAAATTATTCTCTGTTTTTACCTCACTACCGGGAAATATCCCGGTAATAGAAAAATATTCTTATTTATAAATCAAAATAATTAAATAACCAAATTAATGAGTAAAGAAATAAGCAAATAAATAAGCAAGTTAATGATCAAATAAGTTGATGTTTTGATGTCCACATATTCTTGTTTAAGAAAATATAGTGGATGTAGCATTTTTTTGTACAGTTGCCAAATATTAAAGATTAAATAGACATTTGATTAAATCTTTGGCTAATATTAAGCAAGGCTGTAAAGTGTAACAACAACAAATCACAAGGCCAATGGCACCCTCTGCAGACATTGTTATTAAATGCACATACGTGGATTATATTTATATTATGTATATTACATAAGGTAAATGTTGTTCAATAAAGCCATAATCTAGTTTTCTTTTCACGTAATGAACGTGCACGTGTGTGTGTTTTGTGTGCGCGTGCATGCTTACCCGACGGAATAATGAACGTGTAGCCCTGCTTGAGCTCAATCCTCTGACAGTCTGTGGCCTTGTCACCAAGGAAGATGTCACCTTGTTTCCCTGACAACACCCAGTTCTCATAAAGCTCCAGGTTTTGTGGCGTTGGAGGGATTAGCCAAAACACCTGTAGCAGACACAGGCAATCAGGCTCATCTAGGCCAAAAACAATTTGGACATTTTGACAGCAAACTGATTATCAGATATAAACCGCAACAGTTAATTTGGCATTATCAATGAGCTGAAGTGTCTACACTAAACTCGTAACCCAATGATTTCCACATGTACACTACCATTGGGGTCAGTGAGATTTATAAAAATTTAATAATAATAATAATAATTCAATAACTTTACAATATGTTCCCATTAGTTATGGCATTAACAATGACCAATATTTTGAAACAGTTATTAATTAATCTTTTTTAAGGTTAGTTAATCAAATACAACTGCTTATTGTTAGTTCATGTTACATTTACATTGAATCATTTGGCAGACGCTTTTATCCAAAGCAACTTAGAAGCAGTCAAATCAACATTAGGGCAACAATATGCAAATGTTGTGACCAGCTAGACCAGCGCAGGACACGTAGCAAGGATTTTTTTTATAATATATATATATAGAATAGAAAGTGTTAATATTTTTGAGTCAAATGTTGGCGTATAAGATGCGTCTTTAGTAGATTCTTGAAGATGGCGGCTCGGGTTGAGATGGGCAGGTCATTCCACCAGCTTGGAACAGTCAAGGTAAAGGTCTGTGGAAGTGATTTTTTGCCTCTTTGGGATGGCACCACAAGGCGCCGTTCACATGCAGAACACAAGTTTCTTGTTTTTTAGTTCAGGACCAATTAATTTTACTTCATATAAAACAGATACAACTTGATTTTAATAAATAGAAAAGGTTGAAATTAACATTTAGGTTAAAGTGTTAATCAATGTTAGTTCACGTTAAAAAAATTTAGTAAACAGAACCTTATTGTAAGATTTTAGCATTAAATATTTTATTCAGCAAGGATGCATACATTTGAGCAAAAGTGACAGAAAAGACTTTCACACGGTTACAAAATGTTCTATTTCAAATAAATGCAGTTGAACTTTCTATTCATCAAAGAATCCTGAAAAAAATGTATCACCATTTCCACATATATTAAGCAGCACAACTGCTTTCAATGATATTAATAAGAAATGTTACTTGAGTAGCAAATCAGCATATTAGAATGATTTCTGAAGGATCGTGTGACTAAAGACTGGAGTAAATAAATTACATTTTATAAAGAAAACAGCAATTTTATTGAAATTTTGATCAAATAAATGTAGCCTTAATGAGTATAAGACACTTCTTTCAAAAATATTTAAAAATCTCACTGACCCCAAACTTTTAAACAGTAGTGTATGTGCACAGTTGTCTGACCTTGCAGCCCCGCAGTATGTGGTACCACACAGATGTGCCTCCAAAGTCTATGTGGAAATCTGTGTAACAGCCCTGCACACTCATTAGGCAGTACCTGCACACAGAACAGGCAAATTTGAAATAGGGGAAGAGGACTGTTTTGTTAAAATATAATAATGAACAAAGAGAGCTGTGTGAGAAATGGGGCGTGAGGAGAATTAGGACAGAAAATGGAACACAGAGGACTTATTTCCTGGTGAATATAGAATTAACGTCTGTCTTTTTTATACAATAAAACAAAATGGTTTTGAAAGAAAAAAAATTACTACATTGCAATTAAAAATAGATATTTTTGCGGTGCGAGTAAATCTGTTTTTCTTTGTGCAGTTTATCACACGACACATTTGCTATCTGTTCTGCTGTCATTCATTGCGAGTCTAATAGCTTTGCCAAAAGTTTTCAATTTTCAATCCATCAGTTCCAGTTCCTGTGGGCAGTATCTAAGCACCAGTCTCTCACACTTGGTGCAATATTTTGGCCACACCCACTAACGGGTCCCACTGTGAGTCTGACATAGCGGGGTTGTGTCATGGAGAACAACAATTCATTGTCTAATACCATAAACCATGTAAGAACACTCTGAAGTGCATGTAGCTAGACAGCCAGTTAACTTTAAAATATCTCTAGATGCCGGGATTGTTGTCGTTTACATTCACTGCAGGCTATTACTATGACCGTCTTTTTTATTCTTGGATCTGTTTACTTTAGATTCCCTATTAACCTCGATTTATGAAGAAGAAGAAAAAGTTACAGTGACAGTAATTTTATTTTGTCTGGAGTGGAGTGCACATCAAACACGCAAAACCAAACCACTGGTTATTGTCATTTCAAAGGAAATAACAAGACCTACATATTCAATTGCATCTGCTCCATTTTATTTTATTTTATTATTTAGTCCAAAAGTGTGCACATGTGGAAAAAAATATATTGATGCATTCCTATGTTTCCTTCATATTTTTTTTTAAAAAGAAATGCAATTTCTATTAATTTTCCACTGAATTACTAGATCTGATGAGCACTCACTCGCTCTGAATCTGTTCCGGGTCAAATGACTCCCAGACAGAGGATTCACTACTGATCTTCTACTCGTATTACGTGGTCATAGCGTAACCCTTTTATGACAAAAATCCAGTAAACCTCTAAATTCTGTCTCTATACATAAATACCAGATAGAGACGTTTGAGACGCAAGACAAAAATGCCTTGTTTGTAAATTTTTCCCCCATGTGATTTGGGGTATTGTTATAAGAATAAATAATGCTTATATGAGAAATGCTGAAGGTCCAGTGTTATGGTCTTTGGTTTAATAGCCAGAACAAAAAGCTGTAATATATTTCTGCCCATTTCATTCTAACTCCGCTTCAGATCACAATCGGACGTTATTGCGACGCTCTAAAAACCTCTTAGATGTTTAAAGTGAGTTTTGTTGTGCAGATTGCTGCTAATTTTAACAGGTGCAATTATATTACATACTGCATTTTGGAAAAATAACCAAAAAAAAAAAGTTTTGTTTTGGTAGAAATACATTTAATAATGTGGGCAAATGTATATTAGGATAAAACGGACATGACTCAGAAAGTCTGTGTCTACTGGGCAGAAAGTGCAATGGAGCATGCCATATTTAACACTCCCTTGAACATGGCTGAGAAAGACTGCTCCGAAATGACTTGGCTCATTCAGCTGCATTATGCTAAATTACATAAAAGGTCCATTAAAGGGTACCTATTATGGCATTTAAAATGTTCCTAATAATGTTCTGGGAGTCCCCAACAACAGTTTTACATGCATGCAATGACAAAAAACACTTTTGTTGTCTTATAATATGCATTTATTTTTACCTGATTTGCTCACCGACTCCCTAATGATTCGTTTGACGACTCATTTGTCCAAACCCCTCCTTTGCGTGACGCTAATCGGCGGTGATTGGTCAGATGACGCAGACAGTTATATTTTGCGTTAGCCCAAAGCTTAAACATATTGATAAAGCACTGCAGTACTACAATACGCTTCACATAATTTCACATATTTCAAAAAACAAAAAAAATGACATTGGAGACCTAGAAGCTGCTGAGCGTAACTCTCACTCTCTCACACACACATGCACGCACACACACAGACACACACAGACACACACACACACACACACACAAAAGCAACAATTATTAATAGTACTTACAGGTTGTGATTCGGAGGAGGAAGCTGATCCAAATAAACTTGGTATTGAACGTTCCTTCAGTATCAGGCGACTCGCTATTCACACTTGAAAGCATTTGTGTTTGTAAAGGAATCCTCATTAAAATAACGCGAACACAGCTCAAGGTGGCTATACTTGTGTGGTATAGTTGTAAATATAAACTCTAGCCACTGAGTCTTCACATGCTTGTCCCTGGGCAGTGAAAAAAAAAGTTTGCTTTTGATTCGCACTTCAGAACAGAGTCTCGTCGACATGATGTTGTCAGGTTTCTCTGTCTGCTCGGCGCGCGCACTGAGTGGGCGTGTCGAATTCAAATAACTTGTACAAGTGATGTACGAAAGTTAGAGAAAATGCATCGTTCGTCTATCGATTCATATCAGCGACTCAGAGTCGACTCTTACTTTTGAGAGACAATAACTTTGTATACGGTGAACTTTCATATTTAAAACTTTGCAGGATGTTTTTGTTCACTTAGATCTATGTTACACACTACATGAAAGGTAATTTTCAAAATTCCATGATAGGTACCCTTTAAATTGTTACTGTAAATGATCAAAATGTATTTTTCGTTATATCTAATGCCCTCTGTGATGCCAGATTGCTGACATAATCCGGCCCTCACTCTCAGAGTCAGACTCACAGCGGGACCGGGTAGTGAGTGTGGCCGAATTATTGCACTAAACGGGAGAGACCAATAGAAACAGGTATTTCATTTTGGTGCTTAGATACCGCCCACTGGAATTCAGCTTCACTTGAATTCAAAAGTTTTCAACTCGCAAGCAAAGTTTTTAGATGCGAAAACAATGACAGCAGAACAGGAAGCAAATGTGTGCATGCATGCATTAAGAAAACTGAACAAAGATTTACTTGCACTGTAAAGAGTTTTGTTTTTGTTATTTTAATTACGTATCATTATTTTTGCTCTCAAACATTGTTTGACTGTATAAAAAAAAGACAGAAAGGTAACTCCATAAGTGAACAGACCCTTTTTGTTTTAAAGACTTCACAAGATGTGAAATGAGATCAAGCATGAATAAATACAAACTATATCGAAAGATCAAAGAAATGCTCACTTCTGCACTTTGGGGTATTGCATCTCCATGATAGAGTTTGTGGCATCTCTTTGCCTTTCTTTTAAGTGCCTTGGCCACATGTTGTCCACCCAGTCAATCATGTCCACCTGTGAAAAAAATGGGAAAAAAAAATGTCTACCAAAGACTGGTCTAAATATTTGTATTTTTGGGAAGTATAAGTGTTAAGGTACCTACCGTGGCAGGTCTTTTGACAAGGCTCTCTAGTTTAGTGTGGCTAAATTCAAGGCTGATAACATTGTAAAGCTTCTCTCTCTGAGAGGGAGGAGTCTCATAGTAGCGCCTCCACTGGGCCATTGACATCTCTGTCCCCTTTTGAGTAGACACATCCATCACGTCAATCATCCGCCGACTTCCTGTTAACAAAGATGAGCAGGGAGGAGAGGCTGAAGCATCCCAAAGCAGCACCACTGATTCATTCACCCTATGACCAAATTCAGCATTTCCACCACAAAAACACTTACCTACAAACAACTTCACATCATTCACACTGAAGTCTGAACCCGGCATTCTAAAAAGCAAACATAGGACATAGATTAGACTAAAATAAAGATCCTGAAATATGAGAAGGAAAAAGACAACAAACAGCAACAGTAAAAACAAACAGTCATATGTGAAACTCAAAAGAGAGGTTTTTCAATAAGAGAGTAAAGCAAATTACATGAAAAATTAGATTAAAAAAAAAGGACAATCTCTTACTTAATGCCAAGTCCTTCAGGTCTCTCAAAGATGATGGGGTCCCGGAGCCCACATCTCTGCACGTACTCATATGAGAGGTCTAAAAAATAAACATAAAAACCAGGCAAAGTTAAATTACACACTCCATAGATATGTATATCTTTGATGAGTTCCGCAAGAACTACAACTCTTTATCACCTTTGCCCTCCATGCGTTTGACTCGGTCAGAGCTGAAGCGGCTGCTGTGCAGCTTCTCCTCCAGATCGAAAGTCCTCTTTCCATCGATCTCGTCGTCGGAAATGCCATCGTCTTGGTAACGCCGCCGCGTGCCAGATCGCTGTATGACAAGAGAATCAAACAATATAAAAAACATTGCCAGAACAACACTATTTCTCTGCATACATTACTCATTTCGCTCCAACAGTTGAAATATTGTATAAATCAGCACAGCATCAAATTGTTGGGCTATTTGAGAACAAACCTACACTGGGCTGAGAGATGCACTTGCCCACAATCTCACACATACATATACTACACTAAATAACTCTCTTCCATCATGAGCACTAGCCCACACACACCAACTATTTATACATTAATACATTCTGATACACAAGGATTCACT
Organism: Chrosomus eos; assembly: GCA_036326025.1. Taxonomy (NCBI): domain Eukaryota; kingdom Metazoa; phylum Chordata; class Actinopteri; order Cypriniformes; family Leuciscidae; genus Chrosomus; species Chrosomus eos. The sequence continues at coordinate 13,090,144 of CM070819.1, read as the reverse complement.
GTTGAGAGAGTCTTGGAGCAGAACTGCTGGTGTGGTTTCAGCAGAAAACATCTAAAATGGCCAGTTTGGCACATTCTCTTTTCTGTTTAATAGAGCATGTTTACATTCTTAAGCCAGAGACACACTTAACAACTGTAAGGCCGATTATGAATGTAATTTGATTTTTACGACTGATCATGCCCAAACGCGCTGAGTCAGAGACAGTTGAGTTCAGTTGTTGTTTAAAATCTGCGCCAGTCATTGGAAACAGTCTGTAAGTGTGTGTTAAGTACAGTCTTAGAATGTTTCAGCAATTTATTAAGTGTGTCCCCGGCTTTAGAGTACAGGTGAGTTGCAATACAGTTCAGGAAGTTTCTTTAACAAGCTCTGTCCAAAAATGTATCCTTCACAGTGAAGTAAGTTGCATTTAGGATTGTATTTAAAACTAGAAGTGATGTTTTCAAAAATGACACTGCAGGACAAATAAATGTCAGTGATTCCAGCTACATACACTAGCGTTCAAAGTTTTTGGGTTGGTGCAGTTTTGTTTTTAATGCTCTCCAAGACTGCATTTACTTTATCCAAAAATATAGTAAAATAGTGATTCAGTGTCACTGCCACACGATCCTTCAGAAATCATTCTAATACGCTGAATTGGTAACTGTTTTTTCCGGGGCATCAACGGAGTTTTGCAAGTGTGTTTGTTTGTTCCCGGCATTTTGGTGACGAATCTTTTCGGCCCAGTTCGACACTGGATTTGCAGATCAATTGAAACTGAAAGATGGAGCGGTTTCAGCAATAACAGTACCGCAGGCGTTAAGTAAAGCTGCAGCAGTTGAGTTTTGTTGGCAATTGGCGTGCAAGTGCATATAATTTAAACACGAACGTGTAGTGAATCAATAATAATGCAATTATGTATTGTGTGTGTTTAATTACATTTGTTTAGCTGACCACCATAAGTGTATTTGTTTATTCTAAAACCACTCCGTGCTTGTGACTCTTGAACACCGCCCACTGTAAGCCTTCCAGGAGCTTGACTGTTTTCGGAAAGAATTGGTACAGCTGTATCGGTCTTTTATAAATCTGAAAACTAAAACTATAGAACTAAAGACTCTTCGGAGATAAGATGCAATACTACTCTATGTACTAAAGATTAACATGAGATTTGCAAAAACTATGTACCTTTTAAAGTATCTTTTCAGTTTTAAAATTTCATATATTTCATCAACATTTTATTTTTAAAACAAAAACATTATTTATGCATATAATGTCACATCTGAGCTGCATTAAACAGCCACTTCAGATGCAGATTCTGTTTCCTCAGCATTTCAAAGACAGATTTAGTTGATACGAATTTCCATTGATTGGTAACAGCCCTATGTATCTTAGGGTGTTTCTGCATTGTGTCTGCATTTTTGTGCGTTTTTTCCAGTTGACTTCTTATGTCATCAGACCATACTTCAATTAAAAACCTCGTCTCCTCCTCTCCCCATGAGCTACCACGGCTCATTTTTCCTGCCACCTTCTGTTTTTTCGGCTAACCACCAGAACTTCCTGTAAAAGGTCTGAAAGTCCGAACCATACAGAAATGCTTTCACACTAGAAACGAACCAAACCTTTGTTCAGTTTGATCCGGACTGAGACTACCTCTTTTCGTCGGACCAAATTTCATCTGTTTGGTCCTGGTCGTGATCCGGGGTAGGTTTCACACCTGTAATTTTGATTTGGACCAAGTCTGAAAGTCCGGACCAAACAAGGTAGGTGTGAAAGGGCCTTTATTGTACTAACGGAATTTATTGATGAAATGTAATAATTTGACATAAATGATGCATAGGTTACATTTAAGAAAAAATGCCCTTATAATGGTAAAAAAATGAAGAAAATAGAGATATTATTTGTCAATTTTGCACACCCCACATAAATGTTTATTTCTATTCTAAATAGAATCCTTTAAATTCACTTTGGATACATTTAATGCATTCTTACAATAATATTATTATATTTATAATATATAATATTAATATTATATATGATAATATTAATTTCTTTTTTTTACAACCTTACTAACCCAAAACTTTTAAACAGTAGTTTGCAGTTTTAATGATGCTGTGATGCATGACTGCTCTCACCAAGAGCAGGTAAGTAGGTATGTAACGATTCACTCGCAACCGGTTGAAAATCGATACAAATGTGTGACGATTCAAGTCGGTTGAAATGTTAAACGAATCGCGATACACGTTTTAAAACAGCAGGGCCGTTTACTGTACTAGCTTGTGAACCTCTCTTTACAGGCACAATAGCAGCAAGCACACACTGGCGCAAAGCTAGCGAGTGTTTTCACTTCATTCATGAAACTTGAGCTTGTGTGAGCCAATCTCAACCTCCATAGGAATGAACTGAAAAAACGCTCGGGTTGCTCCGCTCGCGCCGCGCCAGTGTGTGCCATAGAGATCGCTAAGACATGTGACCAACTGGGCGGCAACGTCATCAAAACGCAAAGAATTATGGGTATGTTTGGCCAGTTTACACAGAGTTTAGATGGGCTGGCATAGCAGGCTTGCTTTCTGGCATGAAAAAAAATAAAACAGTAGTGGGAAAAAACATATTATAATCCTACAAAATGCAGCGGGCTAAAGATAACATTGTCGGACCATACCGCCTAAAACTAAATCCTAATGCAAAGACGAGATATGAGAGAGAAAGAGAGAGAGAGAGAGAGAGAGAGAGAGAGAGAGAGAGAGAGAGAGAGAGAGAGAGAGAGAGAGAGAGAGAGAGAGAGAGAGAGAGCCCTGCTTATGAGTGACGACGGAGGACAGAACCACTAAACATTCAAACGTAGCCTATATGGTTACACTTTAGATCTGTGATATTAGTCTGATTTTATTTTAGATTTCGGCTTCCAAAGATTATATATTTGAGGTATTTGAGAGAGAGACGCGATCGACTGGTGGAAACATAAGAACATACTCCGTCATTTTGTTCATAACAGGACATCATTCAAACAGAACTGCAAAGTGTTTAATTATATTTGTGTACACTCGCAATAAAACACAACATTGTGCTTTTGTCACACTCTAAACTCTGCTGCTATCCATGCCAGGCATTCGTCGCCTTTTTGTCACCTCTGAAACATGGCTTGTAGTTACTATTTTTCCACGCTGGAAAACGATAAAAGGATTTTCCGTTATTAAGCTTTATGCCACTTCTATCGTGAGAACGACTACTGCAGTTTACAACACAGCAGGTAGACGGAATCTTGTAACGTTACACTGCGTTCTTCCCTCCATGCAATCAATACTGGCGCCTTCTGTTTGTGCCGCGGATCCCCAAAATGCTTTGCGTTCACCACTGGTAATACGTCACTGGTGACGTCACATTAGCAATCTCTATAGACTGGTGTGCACGCGCCGTCAAACACATGGCGACGGCAAGCGTAGATGTTGACGTTGACTCATTCAAATCGGAGGTGTGGCGGCATTTCGACTTTCCGTAGACTAATAATAATCACCACCGTGAGAAGCACAAGTCACCTCCGTTTTCATGTAAAAGGCATCAATACGACAAGTGCGAGAGCCACGGAGATCACAAGGTGTATCAGTGTTTCCGTGGCAACTAGGTGTTGTATTTATTTTACTATCTCTTTCTCTAAATGTGTACATGGATATATATATTTTTATATATATATAATTTATTGATGGTTATGGCATATTTTTCTAAATGTGTGGGGGTTTTTGTTACTCTTGCTAGTGTAATAATGATACAAATTATAACGAAATTAAAACCCCTCTAAATGTGGTACTAATTGTACATTGTCTTTTACTTAGTGTGCGAAGGTACCAGTGCCCATCCTCTTGACCAGACAGACAGAAAGACTGAGTTGAAACAACCTAGAAGGGTTTTTTTTTATTTCAATGTAGTTTTTCTATTTGACAAATATATTTTAAAATTAAAAAGAAATGTGGAGCATTTTGTCTGAGAAATAATAAAAGGGACACTTTTTTTATTTATAATTTCTTAATCACTTGTTAAAAAAATCGTGAGAAAATCGTATCGTGAAACCAGTATCGTGAATCGTATCGCATCGTGAGTTGAGTGAATCGTTACATCCCTATAAGTAACACAATGAACAAAACAATAAGACCCTCCTCTGCTCGCCCTTGCCTCTGCCCTCAATGTCTCTATGGTGATGTGGAACCACTAGCCAATCACACGCTTCCTAAAGCCCTGTCATCACACCCTCTCAACGACAAGGGAAAAAAAGAGGGGGGTAAAAAAATCAATGAAATGATTTGGGCATGACTGTGCAATATCTTAGGAAATTTTCTCCAAACCATTCACATATCCTGATTGAACCATGTCCACCTCCATGAACATGCAATCAAAACCCTTTATATTAGCACACAAAAAATTCCAAACACACCAGCCAATTATTGGTCTCATAACTCTACTTTAAGGCACTGTATCAAGTTAAAAACAGTTCAACTTTTAAAACCGTGCCTCAGGACCTGTGTTCTGTTCCAATACATTCATTATGTCCTGTCTAGTTGCTTTTGAAAATTGCTGTCACAAACAATGTCGCCATGTACACAGCGTTCCTATTCTAACCAATCAGATGGTGAGGTACTGCTCAAAATGCAATTGTAAATTATCACAATATTAAGAACAGATAGACATTTTTAAAGATGCAATTGTTATCAAGATCAATCACTGCTGTCATTTCCGAGTACGTAGGCACTTGTGCCCATCCCTAGTCAATGATGCTGCAGTCTTCCCAATTTTCTAGGCCTGAGGGCAAACCCTGCCAATCTGTCACTCTTTGCTGCATCTTTCAATCTCTTCCATTCACAACAAAGATCTAGAAACTGTCAGTGACGAAAGCAGTAAATATGAATTCACGGTGAAACAGTACAACCTGTACAGCAACGTGTCCCCACACTGGAGGGAGATGAAATCAATCAAGATGAAGTGGACAATAAAAAAAATCCAACTGATGGCAGGATTAAAACCTTTTCTGTGCCCTTCCACATGCAGCTTTGGATCGCCCTCTTTCCAAGCGAGGCCCTAGACCGCAGTGCGCTAGGAGGAAGCCCTTGTGGAGGGCAATGAGACACTACACACCTCGCACCTTCAGTGACACATCTTCCTGCTGGCTTTTCCTCTTCCTGCCTCTCCGTCTCATCAACAACATCCCCCCGTCAACAAGCGTAAGGATCTCCTGTCCGTTCTCCATCCCTGCATTTCTTCCCTTCTTTCAAAATGAGAAAATCTGCTGTCTGCTCCCCTCTGTCATCCTTTCGCCTCTGCAGTGCCCCCGCCCACTCCTCCCCCCGTTTCCGCATGTCTGATCACATGGTCTGCTAAACCAATCTAATCATTCGTCCTCCACTTCACCATTCTCTACAAAAACAGTCTGCACAAAACAATCTCTCAAATCCTGCTCACTTCTCCATCCTGCTCTTCAGAAAACCCATGTGGGCAAATGTTACAACTAAAACCACCAATATGATTCCAGACCATTTTAATCTTATATAGAGATACATTCTAAAGCATTGATCGAGATCTTTTAATTTCTATAAAACCCAACCTTAAACAATAGCACCAATTTTCTGCATGCACAAGTGTCTGGCTGCCAAAGAAATCAAATCTGTCCCTACTATATAGTAGGCAAAAAACAAGCAAAATAAGCATGTCTAAATTTACAGTATTCATAAAAGAGTAGGAGAAAAATACCTGGATGACCTACTTCTTCCGGCTAGATTCTGAAGTGTGCATGTATACGATGGACACTTTACTATCCCATGAGGCCACAGAAGAGGATTTGTGAATGGCAGTTAGAAGCGTTGGTAGGTCACATGAGAATGACAACATGGCGAATGTAGTACGTCCGGATTACATCCATACTACACACACTCATAATATAAAGAACATACTTTTTTAGCAGTAAAATAAGTACTTACTCAAGAGAGTATGCGATTTGGACGCAGCCATTGTGTCAACTAACATTACGATCTTTACAACTGAGGTATTGTTGGGGTAATCCAAAACATAAATGAATATTAAAGTGTATGGAGCTGAAGCGACATGTAGGTTTGGATAGAGAGAATTAAACTAAGAATTTATTATAGAATTAATAAAATATTTATTGAATTTTGTGGTGTAGAAGAAAAAAAAATCACAAGTTTTACACACCAATGATGCACTGCAAGCTGCTGGCATTCATAACTGGCAGGTTTCATCGCAAGTAAACTCCATAAGGACTTTAATGCATAAGAAAATAGTCTAGATAATGAATATATTCAACTTCTTGATGAGGCAAAGGAAATTTAGATATCTGCAAGATCTTCAAAGAAATAGCTGTGTCAACTAGTAAATCTCTAGGTATTTTTAAATCACAGATTATTTTGATAATTGTACAGATTTTGTTATGTGAAAATGGAAATGTTTTGAGATCATGCACCTGTAATGTTCAGTGGTTGCTTGCATAATTACTGGTCACGTGGACCTTCTGTCAGAAGCCAGCCAAGAATTCAACATCTAACGTATTTATCCTTTCCATGAAAGTGCAAAACTTGTCGAAGCTTTCAAGAAATCTTTAAATGACGATATGACATATGCTATGTCCAATTTTAAACATCTGGACGCATTACATCGATATGGAGAACATAAGATGAAAATAAAAGTCTTCTTCAATCACACCTTGCAGGTTCTTGTTCCCACTCAAATGACAGCACTAGTGAACATTGCTGCAAACATTTCAAAAGCAATTGAATTTATCAGCGAACTGCTCTCAATCCAGAAACTCCATTGTAGACTATCATCCAGAGCAAAAACATTTTATTTTCCAAGTGTGTACTGTGCTGTACTTACCAGTCGCTTGCTGTAACGCGGTTTGGGGTCGTCCATTGTCAGAAAAAGATGCACGCGCAGCCCGCCAGTGAACGGGCAAGTCGCGAGCCAGCGAACGCGCTTCTGTTCTGTCAGTTTATTTATCCCGTTAACGGGGCTTTAGAATGAACCGCCCCAAGTTCAACTGTTCTCGATGGACACTTTATTAGTGTCCGTCTAATCGAAATAAAGACACTTTACATGGATACTGCCTAGGTAAAATAATCGCGGTTTTCAAATAGTTGAAAACTCGTCCGTAGCTTTTTTCACATAAAAACGGACCATCACGCTACAAAATTATTGTATTATATTTCACACCAAAAAGAATAAAACAGAAGGTCATAATAAAATCATGAAAGCTATGTTGTCAAGCTAAGCGCTGTTGAGGGGAGAGTGAACGATCATCAGCACCAGCTAACCCAGACTAACGTACAAACATTATGCGAGTGGTAACAAAAAACTAAAATACAAAGAGATATGATGTTTTGCTTATACATACGGCTTATATGTACAACGTCTAATATTGCAGTCACCCATGAAGAGTGAGGCGAGAAATGATACGAGTGATCTCACGCTAATCTCGGTTCAAGTTTAAAATAAAAACACATTTCCACAAGACTTAAACTCGGGCTCACAGTGGGGAAAATCCAGCGGTCAAAATAGTCCTCGTGTAATGTTTACTAATAAAATGTGCACTCCGACTAGACTCGTCTAGTAACTTTTATATTCTAACGTTAAGTGAACGTAAGCCTTATTCAGACAGCTCCACAGTGTGAATTCACGACAAAGTTAATGTAGTAGAATAGATCATTCGCCGCCATTTTCACATCGTCACAAAAACACCACGAAGTAAACCCCGCCCACTAGACTTGGCATCCAATCAGACACACATGCGACGCCATCGATTTGACTCCTATTGGTTAATGCAGCTGTCACTTCACAGGGAGGCGGTACTAAGAGACAAATAATAGTACAAGAAACTAGACGATCCATGCTCTCATTGGCTGGAGTTGCACGCCGATCAAAACAGCTACACAAAGATTGGCTTATATGTGCTGTAAGCTTCGCGTTGCCAACCAATCAAATAGAAAATATCAACACACTCATTCAGTTTTAGCAAAATGTCTGCAACCAAATTGTTTTTTAATATTTATTTCATATGCGTAATGTGACTAGTAAAACATAGCTTTGAAGTACCTTAGATCTTACGTGGCTTGGCGTCCCATCGCCGGCGGATGTCCAGTCCATGACTGCATATAAAGCTCTGGCTTGTGGCGTCTGGTGAAATAAATCTACATTTTCTTTCGAATTAGCCCAGTGTAACTTCACATAAGGTCATCGTGAAGTCCTCGACATTCCTTTGAGTCCAATAAATCGTCTTGAAATACTCTGAATAATTGTACACATTGAGTTTTCATCCGTAATCGAACCCAGGTAACTCCGCATGGTAAAACTTTTCGTTTACCCAATCGATCAGGAAGTAGTTGCTGATTGGTCAGCAGTCATCTAACGCGCAGCGACTCATTGGACTAAACATCTGTCGATAACCACAACGTCACAATCAAATCCAGAAAAGTTTATCGCATAAATAAACATTAATAATCATTTCTTGTTTTTAAGCCTTGATGAAAGAACGAATAACACAGATTTTTAGACACCTCGGTCTTTTAATCACGACTACTCAGTCTAGACAATAACTCAAGTCAGAGTACTGTATAATTAACTCCGGTGTCTCCAAAATATACAATACGGTACTATTATCACTTACATTAGAGAAAAATATTAACTAAACTGAAGAAATAAACTAAGTGCTACTCATCTGCATTAAATAAGTAAATGGTCAGTAACAACAGAACCACTCTCATTGAAAATCTCACAAATATTTTGACAAATACTAAATTAAAAACATGATTTAAATGTTTAAGTTTTTTTTTTCCCAGTAAGGACTAAGTGGGCACACAATATTTGACATTGGTAGTGTAAAATGTTTCACTCGTCAGTTAAAAAAATTGAGGCCTCAAAAACAAAATGTAACCTCTTATTTATCTTTTATCATCACACATAGGCTTTATCATAAATTCCCATAAAACAATTAAATACATTAAAGGGATGGTTTGCCTAAAAATGAAAAATGTGTCATTTACTCACCCTTGTGTTGTTCCAAACTGTATGATTTTCTTTTAACTCAAAAAAAAGATATTTTGAATAATGTTGGTAACTAGACAGTTGACTTCCATAGTAGGAAAACCATCAACTGTCTTGTTACTAACATTCTTCAAAATGTGTTCAACAGAAGAAAGAAATTCATACAGGTTTGGAATAACATGAGGGTGAGTAAATGATGACAACATTTTTGGGTGCACTGTCCCTTAAAGCTATTTTTCATACCACAGCCCTAAAATTGACAGCTAGCTTTTTCATCACATTATACTATGATGCCTCTAACAATGCAAGGCCAACTGATAAGACAGGAAGAATGTAAAAGACCAAATAAGATAAACCAGCACATGAAACATGTTATGTGTCAGTAGGGATGCTTATGGTTCACCGGCACTAAGATTCTTGAAAGAGACTCTGGACTTGGTAGATTAGACAACGTCTTCACCTGAAAAAGACAGGATGTCACTGACAAATAGTCAACATAGAGTTTTATGAATTTAGCTTTATGAATGCTTACCTTGAAGTTTATGTCAGCCAGCTATACACCAGAGAACCACCGATGACCGCAAGAATTGTGCAACACAGCATGATCATCATCTTCTTCTACAAAGTTGGAAGTGAGTGGACAGTGACAGCATGATAATGATATAATAATAGCAGAGGAAAGCAAGGGAAAGGATGATTGGGAAGGAGAGATTTAGAAGGTGTAGAGAACAGACATATAGAGATGGGGATGAGGTAGAAACCGAAATATAGAGAGAAGGAAAACAGAAGAAACTCAAAGGATGATGAAAAATAAAACCTGCTGAACATAAAAAAAAATTGCTGCAAGAAACATAAAACACTATTTGAGATTCATATAAATGGTAGTCTGCATTTTATAAATGAATATAAACTATAAAGTGTTGTTTATTATATGACACAATTGTTTTACTCCTCATAATTTCCAAGCTCACCCTGCGTGCTTCCTGTTGGAACTTGGCAGCCTTTTTAGTGTCAGCCACGGCTCTTTCCACAAAACCCACGGACTGGTCCATGTTGCTCTCAATTCTCTCAATCATACTTCCCTGTTGACAGATTAGAATAAAATGCTGAGGATATATAACAGACCGGTGTTAAACCTGAATCAAACAGCAGCTGTGCAGCTGTAATCATAAGGCCTCCGAAATGGGGCTATATCTCTGCTTTATTCTTTAGAAAATACAAACACATTTACCTGATTCTCCACCAGCATTGCAATGTCCACGAACATGTCATGCAACTCTTTTATGCTGCTCTCCAGTCGCATAATATCTTTGTGTCGCGCCTCAATCTCACTCAGTGCCTGTTTTGATATTCCAGAGTCCATAATCTATAGAAAAGAAGAAAGTTGTTTAAAAAATAAACACACACTACTGTTCAAAAGTTTTTATTTGGTCTCTTATGCTCATCAAGGCAGCATTTATTTGAACAGAATACAGTAAAAAAAATATATTGTGAAATATTATTACTATTTAAATACTGTTTTCTATATTTTAAATGTGTTGGCACATTTGAATTTTCAGCAGCATTACTCCAGTCTTCAGTGTCACATGATCCTTCAGAAATCATTCTAATATGCTGATTTGGTGCTCAAGAAACATTTCTTATTATTTTAAATTTTGAAAACAGTTGTGCTGCTTAATGTTTATTTGAAAATCGTAATAGTTTTTCAGGACTCTTTTATGAATGGAAAGTTTATTTGAACAATATTTATTTGAAATAGATATTTTTTGTAACAATGTAAAAGTCTTTACTCTCACTTTTGATCAATTTAAAGGGGTGGTTGATTATGATTTCACTTTTCTTACTTTAGTTAGTGTGTAATTGAAATTAATCTGCAAAGTTACGACGCTCAAAGTTCAAAGCAAAGGGAGATATTCTCTTTTACAGAAATCACTTTTTTAAGGACTACAACAAACGACAAGAGCTTCCTTCCAGGTTAGTGACATCACAAACCCTAAAATTAACATAATTTCTTAAAGAAAATAAAAATCTTACTGACCCCAACCGTTTAAACGGCAGTGTAAGAAAAGTATATTTTAGCTCAACAACATTCAGACAAGTTATGTTCTAAATATATAGAATAATACTCACTCCTGCTGTGAATACTGCAGCGTTACCTCCTTCCAGCATTTCTTCCAGTTCCTCATCAGTAGTGACTTTGCCAGCTGTAAGACAGAAGCCAACATTAGCTTTAAACATGCATATAACATTGCAAACACTGATACTTTAAAAAGATTTGTCACTCACTGATCTCCAGCTGTCTTTGGATGCGCCCTTTGCTCTTATCTTTAAACTCCATTTGGGCTTCATTGTATTTGGTCATCACCTCTACAAACTTCTTAGCAAGAATGGCATGCTAAAATGTAGGAGATAAACACTGTGTGAATAAAAAACGAACTAGTTGAAATCCTTGTGGGCTTGAGGTAGAGCTAGTGGTTACCTGAGATTTCTTTATCCGCATATCTGCTGAAACCCTCTCCTCGGTGTTAGATGCCAAGCTCTGCTCAATGCCTGTCATCAGAAAATCAGAATTTATAGACAAGAGTGCTGTGGCATATTGTCCAAATATTGATATACTTTCATGAACAAGCAATGCAAGAGCTGAAAACTGACTTTTGAGTTTGTTGCGAGCATTGTTGGCCAGTTTCTTTATCTCATTTGTAACTGCCTCCAATTCGTCCTGCGTCTCTAGTTGAGAAATGAGATGAGAGATATTTAAAACCTGAACATGGTGGGGAGATGACAGAGAAAAATGATAAATATTTAAAAATAAAGGTAAAAAATGATTAGACTAACTCTGGTCTGATGTAGGTGCAGAGAGGATGACAGAATACAGTCGCTTTATCTCGCCTATATTTTCATCAATCTTGTCTATACTGCTGCGGATTTCCTCAATCTGTAAACACATACAGATGACCCAATTGTGACCTTCAAATGACCACTTTCATTTTCTTACAATGTAGTTAATTCGCATATACCTGAGTGAAGAACTCATCCATAAATTCTTTATTTTCCATTGGAATTTCCACATCATCAGGAGCTTGGTCCGACTTCTATTTTGACATACAGGAACAAAGCAGAACGTTTATTAACTTGGCAGAAACAGTGTTTTTTCTGTGTAAAAACATATTAAACCAGTTTAAGATGAACTGGTTTGGTCGTCCAGGCTGGTGTGTAAAAACATATTAAACCAGTTTAAGATGGTCTTAACTGGTTTAAGGTGGTCTTCCAGGCTGATCAAGTCAAATGGGAGACCGACTAAAGATTAGCAAACTACATTAGTCTGGTTAAAGTTTTTTTTTCAGCTTTACTTGCGTTTGTCAGTCAACTTATAGATTGAATTTATTGCAGCGCTTATCTTCAAATATTCAAAATGGAACATTACAGAATTTGACATGATATAAAACAGATTTGGCACTTATGACAAGTCAGGATGATGTGGATACTAAGCGAATCTCAACTACAATGTCAGACGCGTTTTTTGGCAGATTAATATGTTGTTTACCTTTTTAACCTATTTGTATCATCCTGAGTGTAATTACTGGTAGCTAGATAATCTACGCGTAATTAACCATAACTCCCTAGTTAGTCAATATTGAGCTCAGGACCTCCCAGGTAAAGGTCAAACAGTAGCAATTCAGCCCCCAGACCGCCGTTTGAAATCATAACTCATAAGACAAATCATTTTACCGCTTTTAGTTGTTCCAGTCGATCCTTCATCTTCGGTTCAATGTGATATGCGACTTCAGATAGCTGTAATGGTCAATATAGAGGCAAAAAGATTCCAGCGACGCTGTTTTCAGATTGGACAACTAGTAAACATGTTAACTACAGCATGAATACTCCCAGTTAAGAGTTCCAATAGAATCGTTAAGGATTATTTATTTAGACAAAAATATCCTATTTTAACTCAAAAATATTCTTTTTTATTGCAAAAAAACAAACAATATGGCAGTATAGCTTCTGTCTTGTAGTTGTCCTAAGTCTATCCTCTCAAAGCGGATTAGAGCAACAGTTGTATGCCGGGTAGCTAATCTTCCTCTGCTGAGGTGCTTCAGTTTCTCCATTAACACAGAACGATGCAAACAGCGCTTGACACTCAGATATCACGCAGACTGGAGGACAAGGAGTGAAAATAAAATTTAAAAATAAAAATGAAATTAAGGAGTTATCAATTCAAACATAAAAATGCTTTAAAAATTGCTTTTTTAAACAAATGAATATACATCTGTTTAATTCATGTTTTAAAATGCAGTTAAATAAATCAAAATATTTATTTTAAATTGAACAAAAAATTAACATATTAACTAAATAAAAAAAGTTTAATTCCATCCAACAAAACAGTTTAGGTGGGTAGGACCAAGTTGAGGGACTTTTGAAGTAGGCCTACTGAATGTGTATGGAGACATTTGGTAAAGCCAAAGGGAAGTGTGGGTAAAATGTGCCTTATGCAGTCTCTGGACCCACCATTTCACATTAATTTGTGGCTCTGATTGATAATATCCACAATAGACAAACTCACTCACACATTGGCAGTGCTTTTTGTCAGACCTACATGTTCTTTATTTGGGTACACTAAAGTTGAGTGTTCATTAAACATAAATACTGTCAGTGTGTCAGTGTCATTCAGATTGAAGTCCCCACCGGGATAGAAAAACAAGCACACATGTGTTACAACAACAGTTGTAACAAAGCACACCATGTATCTGACATCAAATCATAAGAGCTGTGATATTCTTGCAGGGGTTTGAATTGGTGCCTTTTATGGTAAACAAATGTGATTACTTTTTATGAAAGTGTGAGCACTCAACACCTCTTACTCACTATTTCTCTCTCAACATGGGCACAGAAGAGCTGTCAGTCAATAAATGGGAAATCAAAGTAACTTGTGTTACTTGAAAAAGTAACTCAGATATTTAGTGTAAAAAAGTAATGCTTTACTTTCTAGTTACTTACATAATTCACATTACTTGTAATGCGTTACCCCCAAACACTGTGTGTATGTATTTGCAGCAGCAATAACAGCGTAGCAGATTTATTCTGCCAAGACAAAACATAATTCCATAACATTGTCCATTACCAAGCCAAACACTGAGTTGTCATGACAGAAACACATAAAGTAGTAAAACACAAACTAGAAACACAATATAGATGTAATGAAGACCAAGTTCCAGTGAAGAATCTTCACAATCCTCTATGTCTTTAAGTCCATCATTTTGTATGAAACCAGTAATGAGGTGGCTTTGACGGTTACAGATTGTAAGAAAAAAAAATGGCTTAAATAAAGAACCCTAAACTATTTATTATAAAACGGTTATTCGTGATGATATGGCTCTAAATAGAACTGTTACTACGTGTAAATAACTATTTTTTAAATAGTTTTAAGACAACAAAAATTTCACATCCCTTTAAAAATACATTCAAAGAAGCAAAATAAAGATATGAAACCTTCATCATTTTTATAAAGCTGTCCAAAAGATTGCACTATAAGAAGAGGCAGGAGATTGTGAAAGATTTGGACAGAGCATTAATTTATTATATACGGTACACAATTATTTAGTCTTTGTACAGTTCTCACAAGGACAAATAAAATGTTTTACCAGTAAGGATACAATGTGAGAAACTCAACACTTGCTGAAGTGCTTTTGTTTGTTACAACTCTTTCTTCATTTAAACCCACTGGATGGTCAAAATATGAAAGGAATAAGGAGGAAAATGGGGATGATGTATCAACTGCTGCAAAATGAGAATATAACATTGGCCTCAAAGTAGTGCGTCATGTGGTTTGAGAGAAAAACTTGGTTCTACTGCCATTAGACACTTTTTATTACACAACTGACCTCAGTTTCTGTGTGAGGTTGTGCACACGGCACATGTTCAAAATCAAAATGACAGCTGTAGATGTACAAAATGACAGTTCTAGATGTACAGAGAAATGTTTTAATGTGAGGCACCACTTCAAGGCTGCTGTATTTTATTTAATTTTTTTAAAAGTGTGAACTTAAGAACTGAGCATCTATATGTATGCCCAAGTTGAAAGAAATCGAAAAAGTATGTGCATCTTCAAGAAAGAATTCAGTCCCTGGGCATTGAAAAAGGTGCACTCAGCACAACTGTAACTGTCTAAAACCAATTCTTCCTTATGCAATTGAAACTGTGATTATTGGTAAGAGAGCATGTTGAAGACTATATTGTCACTGTGTTGAGATGAGACAGTCCATGATGCATGTTTATCTGTAGAGATAGTCAGCTTGAATGTTGGCAGCGATCTCAGCCTCCCACTTATCTCCATTGTTGAGGAGCTTCTCCTTATTATAAAGCAGTTCCTCATGAGTCTCTGTGGAGAACTCAAAGTTGGGGCCCTGAAAAGACAGAGGAGTAGAGGTAAACATTACTTTCAGGGAATCTGGTCATGTACAATGTAATATGGCAAATTATAGGCCTGTACACACCGGGACGAATATCGGCTCGCGTTATTCGTCAGCGTTTTTCAACGCGTTTTTTGTGTTCACACCCAAACGATTTTCGCTGACGATGAGCCGAGTCAACATGCAAATTCATTCCCTGACATTAGATGGCGCTAAATACCCCGGTCCACAAAGTGCTTCTGACACTCGCTTGTCACTCAGAAGAAGAGAGCAAGTTTGTCGCGTTTGTCATATAGTTCTTTATTCTCGTTTGTGTCTCTTTATATAGACAACAACAAGACCAGCAGCTCTACATTCATCTTGCCTTGCATCTTCCTCGTCTTATTTCTTCCCGGCAGAGTGTAGTAGACGCTGTATATCTTCTTCGGCGCTACGTATGTGTGCTCGGCAAGACCGTTTTGTGTTTGAGCGCCCCCAAGTTGTGTTTTACTGTAACTTCAGAAGCTCCAGACACGTGAGCAAAAGCGCCAATCTCATTGGTCAGATAGTTTTTGACGCGGCGCGTCAAACAAAAAAAACGAACCCGAGGCGTTTTAAAAAAAATTACGCTTTTACGCGTGGCGTTTTACGCGGCGGTGTGCACACTCACATTGGCGCCCATTGTTTAGTCACGAGGCGTTAAACGTTGACGAATATCGCACGCGAAATTCGTCCCGGTGTGAACAGGCCTTAATTCATGCTTCATCCTTAGCATGTACACTGCTTATTTTCTAAAATATTTACACATGCTGTACAATATCACAATACTTATCCAAATAATTTAATGCACATTGTATAACATATACACTAATGTTCAAAGGTTTGGGGTCAGTAAGATTGTTTACTACAAATTAATGCTTTTATCTATAACTTTTGACGCACAGCGGTTAATAAACAGAACTGCATGCGTCTTGCAGAAGAACATTGTAGCCGGAGCTACATCTCTCTGTTTATGTCTATGCCGAGTCACGCAGGTACTGGGCTACTACGCAGTCTAAAATAGTCCGAATATAAAAGCTTATTATAGGTGTTCCATAGTGATTCAGGATAAGACAAAAAACACAGTTTGGAAAATGGATTCATGATTTACTCACTTACAAATTTTGAACACACAAAAAGTTACGGACTGCAGCTTTAAGCAAGGATGCATTAAATTGATCATTAAAGAAACAGAAAATAAAAGTGTTAAAATAATGCTGTTTTTTTTAACTCCTAAGTATCACTGTTTTCCACAAAAATATTAAGCAGCACAACTGTTTTCATCTTTGATAATAATAAGAAATGTTTCTTGAGCAGCAAATCACCATATTAGAATGATTTCTGAAGGATCATGTGACACTGAAGACTGGAGAAATTATGCTGAAAATTCAGCTTTAACATCACAGGAATAAATTACATTTTATTCAAATAGAAAGTTATTTAAAATTGTAAATAACACTGTTTTTCACTGTATTTTTGACCAAATAAACGGCCTTGTTGAACATAAGAGAAGACATTACAAAAATCTCACTGACCCTAAACTTTTGAATGGTATGTATATCCTCTTAGTTTTTTCTTTTTTTATTTGTTTATATTGTGCTGTAGTATCTCACTGACAGCTCTAAAAATACATTTTGTAAACTTTTGTCCACAGATCTCCTAGAAACCAGTTCGAACACCTCTGCCTTAAGGCATGTTGTCTGAAAACCCATTAAACAACCTACTAAGTGATGGGATGATCAGTTAAAATGTGTGCTGCTAGATGCTCACCTCTACAATAGCATCCACAGGACAGGCCTCCTGGCAAAAGCCACAGTAGATGCATTTGGTCATGTCTATGTCATAGCGCGTTGTTCTCCTGCTGCCGTCAGCACGAGGTTCTGCCTCAATTGTAATAGCCTGAGTGAGAGAATTAGGATGTCCCCTTGCATACATTACTTTTATTTTCTTGTAATTACTCTTCCTATTTACATGTGCAAATAAATAAACATACATGTAATTACTGCTTGTTATTACAGTGTGATGATATATCAGGATGAACAAGGGCAGTTAAAGAAAGAAAGTGTACCTGGGCTGGGCAAATGGCCTCACAAAGTTTACATGCAATGCATCGCTCCTCTCCAGAGGGGTACCTGCGCAGAGCATGTTCGCCACGGAAACGGGGAGACAGAGGGCCCTTCTCAAATGGGTAGTTGATTGTGGCAGGTTCACGGAAAAGATAGCTCATGGTCATTCCCAAACCTGCATCAACACAAATACTTTTTCGCGTTATCGGGATCATTTCTATGAAGAATTTATGGATGAAAAAAGGCTTATGTTGTTACTGACCTCTGAACAGCTCTGTCCACAGAAGAGTCTGTGCTGCACGGTCCGTGATGGACTTCATATCTGTGGCATCTTCCTGATTATTGACATACTCTGCGTACAGAAAAAGTGAGTTATAAAATTCAAATTATGAGATATAAACTCACAACTGTGAGAAAAAATTGTGAAATAAAGAGTCACTATTATCTTTATTTTATGCGGAAACATGGTTCCATAAAAACGTGATGTGATAGAAAAAGGTTTTATTATTAAGAACATATAGAGTGACTCCTGTTTCTGTACTATGAGATACTTACTTATCCCTGCTCTGTGTGCGGATAGGCTGAGAGGACGTGCGAGACATTGACTGGCCAGAAATGACCCTAAGGAGTAAATACATAACACATCTGTGAGCCAAGACTTTATTTTGATCACCACATATTAAGATATACATAAATGTCACTGTATTCATATGCTTCTATTTCATAACCCCACCTGGCCTTGATACGGTGTAGACCACACGTAACGCAGCAGACATCTCAGTGAAGGGCACTATGGGTAATAGGGACAAGAATGAGGTAGAATTGTTTTTTTCATGTGTATTTGCTCAGGTTACAACACTAAATATTCTGGTGGAGATCTACTGACAATTTTTTTAAACATCTAGTTTAAAAAATAAATAAATTGGAAGTTACACAAAATAGTGTGCCATGATTTACTTCCCCTTACAGAAGGTAAACAAAAACCCCAAACCATTGGTTCCGCTCATATCGCGCGGCAGCAGTTAAGTTACATAAATGTGGTTAATTAAAGGACATCACATCAATTATCACTAATTAATCTTTAGACATCATGTATCACGTCCATATTAATGCATAAAGCACTGTTTGGACTGTAGTAGGACTGCAGCAAGTGGCTTAGGACACGAACTCAAGCATGTCAAGCAGATTAGCTTTCGACACATTTGTTACACAGTTTCATTAAGACATCAATATGTATGAACATATTTAATATTTGCATAATTATCTGTAACTCAGTGTTATTTATTCGAAGGCAAATGTTGCCCGTGCAGTGTTTGTAGTTGCTTAACCACAGGCTGATTTCTCAAGGACTTTCAATGACTATACTGCTTTTATTCGTATAACATTTAAACCAATATTTGACTTCTTAATATTGAATTGATTACATCGGTTGCACAAAATGCGTTGCGTGCTCACTCAAAAAAAGGACAAAAAATACAGTTGAGATTAAAAATCAGTTCGTACTCACCGGACAGTCGCTATTTGGCCTTCTCAACCAGAACAGCGGACGATTGAGAAAATGCACACGGAGAACGCCGGAAGTGAGATTTTCTTACATAATATAAGACAGAACAGAATCACATATAAAGATACAAATTTAAAATATTATAATATAAAATGAAAAATAATGCAATTAATATAACGGCCTTTATAAAGAGATTTAATTGTCCCACTATCATAGCCTATCCAATAATTTAGTTAAGGATTTGTCACTTTTTAAACAAATATTTTTTTTTAGAAATTGTATGACATTTTATTAAAATGTCTTAACAGATACTTCACTCAAACATTGGATTTTTTTGGGTCAACATTGTTTCAGCATTGCACAATGATAATGGGTTATTTTGAAAATATGTTCAGAATTCAGACAGACACGAGTTATTATAGCCTACACTACATTTTGGGTTCTGCAGGTGTTTAAAGTCCTAAAATGAAGATTTCTGTGAAAGGATTAAACAATTTCTCTTATAATGCTCTGTTGCACACAACCATTAGTGCTGCCACTGTGAAAACGGCTGAATAAGTATTCAATGGTCAAAGCTTAATGAAGCAGGTTAAGTTTAATTAAAGAAAGCTGTGACGTCTGTCCTCATGTAATCACGGTGTTCAGTGCTCTCGTATCACACATCCAGAAAACAGCCGACTGTGAAGCTTTCCTTTTTTTAGGCTAATTGTTGGGTTTATCTGTAGGTCTCTGCTTCGGTGACAAAGTAAGTCAACCACCTTTAAACAAAATTATATGTACCCTAATGTTCTGTGAAGGATAAATAAAAAATAAATGTGATATGCTGTTCTATACACTTAAAAATAATAATAAAAAATTATTAGCATTGATGGTTCCTTAAAGGACCTTTAACATACATGGAAACTATTGCACAAAAGCTTATTTATCGTGGAAAAGTTTCTTTAGATTATAAAATGTTCTTCACACTAAGATATTTTTAATGAAATTTTTAAGTTTCTTTGGCAAACTCAAAATCACTGTGAAAGGCTCCTTTTGAAACTTGTATTTTTATTTAGCCTACGGTCGATGTAGACTCTAAGCAGGGCTTGACTTTAACAACACAAATGAGGTTGGATTTCAGCAGTGGCATGTAACACAGTTGTCATGATTGTTCTTAGTTTCACCCTCATGGACTTTTAGTTTGTATCATTCAGTCTCATTTGTTCTCAGTTTCCCACCACTTGTTTGTCTCCTTGGTTACTCATTGCATTCTAGTTTATTTCTATGCTATCAGTTCCCTCATTTGAATCACCTGTGTTAATCAATCATCTTTGTTTTCACTTAGCATACTGTGTTTTAGTTCTCATTTGTAGGTTCTCGTTAATGCTTATGTTTAGTTTGGTGTAGTTCTCTTTCGTTTATTAAAGTCAGTTAACGTTTATCTTCATCTTCGCATATCTACACCACACTCATCCAAAGAGGGACAGCAGTCACTACTACTAGCCTCTTTGGCGAGTTGAATTTTATATATAGCCTACATTTTTTAATGGTAGTCTTTTAAAAAGGTATACGAAATAATAAACTACGTGCAATGTGGTGTTGTCAAAAATATTAGATGCATAAATATTAGGGATGCACCGATACCATGTTTTTCAGAATCGATCCGATCCGATACCCAAAATTCTGAGTATCGACCGATACCCGATACCGATCCGATACCAGCACAGTTTTTTAGTAGAATTTCTATAACTCTGTGTGTTGAACTGATATTCACTCTTTTGTGTGTTAAACACAATCTACTTTATACAGACAACTTCATTATAAAGAAAAAAAAATATGATCATAATCTATGACAAAAAATGCTATTATAAACTAGATAATTCAGCAATAAAATGTAGTCTAGAAAAATCATGAGTGCACAATTATTGTATAAAATCTGAACATTTAGTGAAAAAAACATTTAGTGGGGAGCAAATAAGAGACAATTAGTGTAACAATAAATCTGGTAAAACGTTACACATTGCTCTTTGTATTGTTGTAAAATACATTAATGAAAAACAAGATAACAAAAATCAAAAAGATATTTTAGATATAGCCATACTATAAAATTGAGAAATGTTTTAAATGTATAGCACAGCTGTTTAATGAGGC
Source organism: Chrosomus eos (assembly GCA_036326025.1). Classification (NCBI taxonomy): domain Eukaryota; kingdom Metazoa; phylum Chordata; class Actinopteri; order Cypriniformes; family Leuciscidae; genus Chrosomus; species Chrosomus eos. Next base: position 13,069,010 of record CM070819.1, on the reverse strand, counting down.
AGCAACATATAATAGATAGGACAGAACAAGAAAAGCTATTCATATAATAATCTTCTTTTATTGCGTCACTGCACTATGATATGAACGCACAAAGCGCTTATGCGCATCTCGAGCGCAGAATGATGAGCTTATGCGCATCTCGAGCGCAGAATGATGAGCTTATGCGCATCTCGAGCGCAGAATGATGAGCTTATGCGCATCTCGAGCGCAGAATGATGCGCTTGAAGCCACATGGAGTCACAGCGCCAGCGCGTCGAGTCCGCATTGAAAGGTTCAAAGCACAAAGGAAATACATATCGATGCGTACTAGTGTATTATACAGTATCTACTTATGCAATAGTTTATTCAGCGGTTTCTTATAACAGTTTTAAATTTCAGTTACTGTCCGCGTTAAGAACAATGACAGTGCTCTGACTCTCTAGTGTTGTGATCTAACAGACACCCGGTAGAAAGTAACATGATTAAGTTACAGCAATAAAGTCCAGCAATATAAAGTTGTTTTATGCGAAACCATAGAGCTTTATCTACAGATCAAGTATAATAACAGCTAACATTGAATCATCTTGGAGAGAGTTTTATTATTGTTGACTGTCGTACCCGAACGCGACGTGCTGTTTGCATGCTGAATGGAGAATGACTGACAGCCGCAGCGGAGGGAAAAGTTTACGTGATCTTGAATTTAATGACTTCATTATTAATTTCTATCTCACATTATACTATATAATGGCTTCAGAACACTTATAATAAGAGTGCACGGAAACTTTATGGTGCTTTAGAACGTTTTTGTGCCGTTTGTGGGGGTTAACAATATTACAGAATAGTAAACGCACAATATCGGATTTGGATCGGCCTCATCTGATCGATACCCGATCCGACAAAAATGGCAGTATCGGAGCCGATATCCGATACAAATATCGGATCGGTGCATCCCTAATAAATATAAATATCTATACTAGGGTGACCATATTTTGTCCTGAAAAACCAGGACACTCGGCCCCGGCAAACCGATAGGCCTACTCAAATGATACTCGAAGTTTACTCAAAGAAACCTTATTAATTTCAATACATTTAAAGTAGGTTATGCCTCCTCTGTATGGATAGAGATTTGTTATATTGTTATATGAAAACAGGACATGTCCTGGGAAAACAGGACAGTTGGTCACCCTAATCTATACTGAAATATCTGAAACACTTCCAAAAGTTTTCCGCAGAATCTCCAACAACGAGTTGACACACAAACCCGTGTCCCTTTACTCACTCTTTTAATTTGCTCCGAGTGAATATTGCTGGTGTTACACGGCTTGAATTTCTGTGTGGGATTGTGCATAATTTTAATAATTCCCACAGATTTTGTGTGCACATAAAGGCGCCTCTCAGTAATAAATTGAGTTTTTTTTTTTTTTTTAAATTGCACTTAAACAGTCCAAAAGAACGACAAAATGCCATGTGTAACAGTATAATGGGTCCGTGTATCAGGTCTTAAAGTGGCAGAAGCTTAATATACCTGCTGCCAAATTTCCCCACATTGTATCAATGTCAAAATTGTGGCCAGTGAATATATAATAACTTTGAAAAACAGCTATAGCCACAGTCGCTGGTGAGCAAAAAAGCTAATGTCAAGCCCTGGCTATGTAATTTTCATTGCTAAATGATACTTGATTCCAAAAAAATGTGAAATTATGTATCTTATTCCTTTCAGTGAACACTTCAAATAATATAACGGAATCAGACGAGAATTATTGGTCCAGAATTGAGAAGTCTGTTCTCGCACCCATTCTAGCAACTGAGATGGTACTGGGTGTTTTGGGAAATGGACTGGTTTTGATAGTTAAAATAGTGGTAAGAATAGTGTATAATTTTGTTTTTTCTTTTTAATAATGTTTTGTCCCCCCTTAGAAAATGTTTTAAAATACAACGACCTACCTCATGCCTTTATTTATTTATTTTCTGCTTTCTCACAGTGTAAATACCATTATCAGAGTCTTTACTGGCTGCCACTTTTCAGTCTCACGCTCTCAGATTTCTTCTGCTCCATCTTCATAATCTGTGGCTCCCTCTTAGCTGTACTGGGGGATGGTCAGATTTCACCTTGGTGTGAGGTGGTGAGCCTGCTAAAGTTCACCTTCATCACCTCTTCCATTGGAAGTATAGGTATGGCTGACATTGAACAATTTATGGAGTTAATTATAGCTCTATGGGATATCTTTACAAATACTGCTTTCATTGTCATTAGTAATAAAGGACGATATATAAACAGCCCTTTGTACATCTGAATAGCTGGAGACAGGTGCGTTGGACACAGGATATATTATGAGGAAAGATTAAATAATCTTGCACACAACCATAGCTTTCATGAAACCAACTATTTATCTAACAAAAGTAATGTGATCTTCTTCAGATAGTCAGAAAAGTTGCTGTTTTAATGAATACTTCTTACATGCAATACCAGTGTTTGAGATTTTTCTTCTTTCATTAAAATAATAACATGTTTATTATTATTTGGTTATTTAAAAAGGGTACTTTAGTTTCAAAGATTGATTAAAATATTTTTTTGTTTGTTTAAATTAAAACAAATTAGATTTATTCTTAGAACTAAACTCCTGTTTGAGCCTTATTTTTCATCTATAAATATTTATATCTATAAAATCTATTTGAAAAATTTTCTAGAAAAAGAGTTATGGTAGAGGGGGGGGGGGGGGGGGGGAATAAAATCCTTAGAAGTAGTAAACAAAATTATTCTGAGAACTAAACTCCTTGTTTGAGACTTTAAAAAAATCTAAATTATTTATATAAAACATGTTAGGTCACATTTATACAATTCCTTTTCTCTGTCCTCGGCTTGGGATTTTTTCTTCTTTCATTATTATTTATTTAGTTATTTAATTTTTATTTGGACATTTAAAAAGGGTAAAATTCTTAAATGATTAATGCAAGTCTGTGAACTTTAAATGTCAAAGTTAAATTTTTAACTCTAAATGTAAATCTAAACTCTAAGGACTAAAGTTTTGTCACAATTATAGCATTTTTTCTTCTTTGTCCTCAGCTATTCTCTGTGTTCAGAGATTTATGGGCATTCCTTCCAAAGGTAAAAGACTGTCTATAGTCATGGCAGTTGCATGTGTGGCATCATGGTGCATTGGATCTATATTTGGAGCAGTACCAATAGTCTATGACTGGATAAAGTGGGTAAAGATGCTCAGAGATACTCCAAATACTGTATATGCATCTACATAACTTCTCACTCTGCATCCCATGTTCAGGTATGATCCAGCTGAAATGCTGTGTGCAGTGTTTTGGGAGAGCAGTTACTCTGACATGCTGGTTTACATCCTCTGTGCCGTCTCCATCTCCATCTTCATCCCATTCCTCCTCATACTCTGCTGCTCCATCCTCACTTATGTAGGCTTTGGGAAAGAGTGTTCCAGGTTTGTTGAGTTGGAAGTGGTGAACATAAGGATTTTAAGGTCATTTCCTGTGATATCAGTTTGCATGTTTTATCTGTTTGTATAGCCAGGATGACCTGTCCTCTGTCACGCCACTACTGGTGATCTTGTATCTGTTCTGCTATGCTCCATTTGCTGCATCTGAGGTGAGAAAAGAATGGAAAACTCTTCTGTTCTGTGTGTTTTTCAGTGGCCTCTCTGTCAAAGGAAAGGATCGATTTGAATGTGTTTGTCCATGATAAAAATTCTGATCATTCTTTTTGTCCTAGTTGGTTCTCCTTGGAAGGCTTGATCTGTCCCCTTCTCCTGAATGGCTGAGATCACTATCATCAGTAATGGCGTATCTGGACTGTTGTTTAAACCCAGTCATCTACTGCACAAATAAAGACTTCCGAGGAGCAGTATTCATACTGTTTTGGAAAAAAAGGAGATCAACTTTTCCAGAGCCAGTGCTGACTGGGATTACAAAGCTTGAAATATGAAGATTATTTACAAGCAAAAAGACGAGAAAGTTTAATTTTTCTTGCATCACTTTGTAATTCATCATATTATGATTTTTAATTATAACAAATGACACACTTTTTTATGACTACATGTGCTGAGATACCAATATTGTTGTGTGTTTTTGCTCATTGTTTTAATGAGTCAAGTTAATGCAAGAATAATACTATAGGCTGTTCATTTGTATATTGTGCATTTACATTCATTTTTAGTCTTCAACTTAACTGGAAAATGAGACTTAGGGATATTAGGAACTTGCATCACTTTTAGCAGTACGACATACTGTTTATATTTTAAGAGAGAGAGAGTGTTACTTAAAAATTGAGAAATGTATTATATATATATATATATATATAAATATAACTATATAAGAACATACAATAAGGTTTAATAATAGGGCCTAAAATAGTTAACATTAATAATAAACTGCACTTCTACAGCATTGAGTAATCTTTGTTAATGTTAATTTAATAATTTACTAATACATTATTAAAATTAAAAGTTGTATTTGTTAATGCACTGTTAACAAACAAATAATGAACCGCTTTATTTGTTCATCTTTCTTTGTAAACGTTAGTTTATACAAATAGGCTACAGCTGTTCATTATTAGTTTGTTACTTAACAGTGCATTAACTAAAAAATACAGCTTTTAATTTTAATAATGTAGAGATTTGGTAATAAAATACTGTATTATATAGGCTATATAGGGATTCAGTCAAAATAGTCTACATGGCTCATGTGTTAGGAATGATATGCCCCCTTTAAAAAAACAACAAACAAGGATTGCTAAAATGAATCAGGAGGATGAAACTGGTCAAAGAAGATCATCAGATCAGTGTGTATTTACAAACTGGTTGATCGCGATAAAATCATTAGACATTTAATCTGTAGCCTGTCAGTGTGACATGATGTTACTGACAAATAATACAAAATATAGCATATGTTCATTGTCTTATTATTCGCTTGTATTGTGTTCACAGTACGTACTTATTAAATCACATGCTTGAGCATTTATGAAGAGCGTTTTTGTGCATTCTCACTAAGGCGAGTGAGAAAACAAAAACTGTAATGGAACTGCAGAATGTCGCAAACTTTGGACCAGAAATGTCCCGTGAGATTTTGAAACACCCAGTACTCCGCAAGAGAATGATCCAGAAGCTTCAGAACCACGAAACCAGCGCAGGACAGCACCGCCAACCACAGGTAGCGCATGGACTGCGAATCTCCGTGGCTCATCTGCACTCGGACACCTTTGAACACGGCGCAGGAGACGTGAAAACCCAGAGCTACTTCAAACCCACTGTCGTGAAAGAGCGCCAGGCCATAGCTGAGGATAGAGCACGATTCGACCATAAACGCGTAACGAGATGACCAGCCTTGGTCAATGGCATTACACCACACCAGCACCCACGCAAAAATAGGTAAAGTGAACCACTGGTCCAAAACAGAGGGCGCGCGCCGCAAGGTGGCCAAGCGGACCCACTGCACCGGTCCATATGCGATTGCCATGAGCGCAAACACGTCTTTGGTGTAAGCGGCTCCTCTGCTGTTTTTACTGTCTGACACCCGTTGCAAGATCCAATAGATTCCCAATACTATGTATCCTGAATTTATCAGACAGTTAAACGGCATGGCCAAGAAGGCAGGGAGATCGTCTACTTTCTTCTCCGCATAGTGATCATAAGTGACATCCACCAAAACTTTGTCGAAAATGTGAGTGTTTGCAAGCGCTATGCAAACCATGAAGGGCACAAGAACGTGGGCGATCGCTGACATCGTCATTTTTTTAAAATAAATACGATTCCGTTTAAAGCGACAGCGAGAAAACATGTGGGATATTGTGTACAAAGTACAAAACAGTGGTTGTTTTCCGCAATCTAAATCACGTGACGACCACTGTAGGCTTTCATTGGTTGCCACAGTGACCTTGGAACTCTCTGAATACTAGCGTTCTACTATTTTTTTTTTTCATGTAGGCCATTATAAATAAATCTATTTATTATGTCGATGGGCTATACTGTGTACACTGTACAGTAGGCAACTTTTCTATATGGAATAGCCTTTACCCTGATGAGTCTGACTTGCTGCATTTGCCAAAATATGCAGCCAAGAACACAGCCAGAAAGCAGCCAGAAAGTATACTTTCACCACTTACAAAAAGATGATAAAGACAATTTACAAAAATTTGGATTGAAAATTGAAATAAGCATATATCATAGGCTAATTATAGCTAGGCTATGGTTTAAATAATACGGTCGCCGTGATTTTGGCAAGTAAGACGCTTTCCCTAGCCCTATATGGGGCGCCGTTTGTAAAGCGGCTCACGCTGAAAATAACAGCAAAATTTTGTCACATTTAGCTTCAAACAATGTTTAAAAAACTGGTATGAATTTTTGATGGTCACTTTTTAGCACATTTACAACAATATTTGTCAACTTAGAGATCACCTGAAGTGATCTCTCGCGCGTGTACATCACTCATTGTTTACACAGAACAGAGATTGTAGGTAAGACGGCTAATTAAAAGGGTACTAATTTGCGCTTATCCGGGATGTTTAAACCGTCGTAAAAGAAAACAATAAAAAATTTTTTTTTTAAAAATTGTATGAGTGACGTACACGCCCGAGAGATCACTTCCAGCGCTTTCCGGAAAAGACTGAAGCGCCGGCGCCCTCAGATCACTTGGACGTGGCTGTGTTTACAAGAGGTAAAAACGATATAATACTGTTCGTTTTCTCACACAAACCGCTCGTTTCCGGTCTTAGGCCATCAATGTGTACTTACATTTACGAGTCATTAAATCATGTTTAATTTGGACTTCTCTGTGCATGCTCTTTGAGGTGGACCCCATAGACCTGCATTATATGACTGACAGACAAGAACGGTTTGACCTAAAAATATCAAAATTGAAAATACTGTGGACACAAAGACACCTACATCTTGGATGCCCTTGAGGTAAGCTAAAACATATCAAAAATTAATTTCAAACTATCCGTTTAACTGTAAACCTGGCCCTCAAATCTGATTGGTTGATTGGAATGTTATTCCAGTATCCTCTGAATGGATCCTCCAGAACGTTGTACTTGGTGAAATCATGTTTATCTCTGAAATTACACATGCCAGTTGATGTGGTCATATCACAAAATTCCATAGAACAGTTTTCCATTTATTCATTCATTTAGTATGTCAGGGGTTCTCTCATGACTTACAATTTTCTTGATTGCTTAAACACTATAACCAGGCTTCTGAACTAAAATTTTAAAAACTTTATGCATTTTATCAAAAAGCACACCCATTTCCCTAAACTATAAACACTATTCCCCTGTTTTGACACACAAGTCAGATTTGTTGAACTGTCACTGCAAAACTCTAGTAAAGTCAAGTCGTCACCTTTATTTAAAGCAGCTTTACAAAGATAACAGGAAAATAATGTTGTAATAGTATTGTTAAATTCAAAATGAAATGTCCCCAACTAAGCAAGCCAAAAGCCAATGGCGAAGAAAGGCGAAAAAGATAACAGTGGCAAGGAACCAAAACTCCATCAGGTGACAGAATGGAGAAAAAAACCTTGGGAGAACCCAGGCTCAGTCAGGGGGCCAGTCCTTCGTTTGGCCAACGAACGAACAGTGTGTGATTATGATTTAGGCAGCATAATAGGTCAGAAGTCAGATAGGATCGTAACTTTCGCAATATTTATCCAGTTCATCTGGTTAGGGGTCGGAGTCATCACACCCATATGGAGATGAGGTTTGTTGGGGTGTCTTAAGGTGGCCGAGAGAGTTCAACGTGCTGCAACCTAAAGAAGACGCATGCAAATAGAAAAAACGCATGCAAATAGAAAAAAACACCCGCAAATTAAGAAAACATCTTCATCAGTTTCACAACACACGTGTGCTCCAAATACTCACAACACAACCAAATACAGAAACGCGCTGCAAAAGTTCACAACACAACCAAATACAGAAACGCGCTGCAAAAGTTCACAACACAACCAAATACAGAAACGCGCTGCAAACGTTCACAACACAACCAAATACAGAAACGCTGCAAATAACACAGACCGCAACGGAAATGTTTCCGGGGAACCAAATAAGTGACGGACCCGGCTGGGACGTGATAGACAGGACGTGCTTACAGCAAAGAACGTATATTTACAAGAAGTGAAAGCCAATAGAACATAGACATAATATAATACATAGACGCCCTATTGGCCGCTGGAGCGCACGTCAACGGCGCCGCCATATTGGGGATGGCAACTTTCCCATACCTCTCATACTGGGAATGAGAAAAATGCCTGTTTTGTGCGCTGCTTGGGGCTGTACAAGTCGACACACAATTGAAAACCGCTTTCGAGGAATTATCTTTCACAGGCAAGACTGAACGTTTGTTTTTGGTTGTATTTGGTCATTATTTAATTAGTAATAGTAACGTTCAGAGGATAAATTAAAAAATACTACTGTTATTGTGTCACGAAATGTAGTTTTAATAGTTTTTTAGTCGACAATGTAGTTGTTTAAAGCTTAAATATGTGGTTTGTTTATAAAGATAGCGCCTATTTAAAAATTTGATCTGACGGTTTCGGAGTTGTACGACGCGATCACCGGGCGCTCGGCGCTCATTAAGCCCGCAGAGGACAGCCTTACCTCGGCCAGAGCGTCTGAAGTTTGCCGCCGGCTCGGATGTCTCTAGTCTAGTGATTAAACATGAGATATTATTCGTCTTGTGTATATCTAACGGGCGATCTTTGGTCTCATTAATCTATAAATGGTTCCCTGGTAAATCGTTTTGGCTGAGGGCAAAGTGAAGTTTCATAACTTTATATTTAGGCTTTTTTAACGTTGTATCCTGCTGTATGGTTGACTGAAGCTACTTCTGCTATTACTGATCAATAAAACTGAAATTTAACAAAAAGAGTTAAATATTAAATATAAGTCACTATTTAACTTATTTTTATTGTGTATATTCTGTAATTGATATTTCTTATTCTATTGCTATTGTTATAGTATTATTAATAAACCATATGCTATTATCAATATTTTTGTGATTGTATTATTGTATGATATTATATAATTATACTATTCATTACTATTTTATTTGCTGTATACTATTTGTTTATGTTATTGACTAAACTATTTACTATTACTTCTCACAAATGTTAGTTGTACCATAACATATGTATTAGCATGGATCCATCAGTTATCTTTGTTATTGCTCAAATCTGGTCAATCACAGAAAATGCTTTTTCCACAATAAGAAAACTTAAATTATATCTCAGTATGGAGGTCTTCATCATTCTTATCCAAGAATAAAAAGCCAGATACATGACAAGTCTGAGCTTTGACCATTCTTTATTAAAACAAATATTTTACAAGTGTAACTATTGAGATTTTAAATAACTAGAGATGGAACTTTTTGTACACCACATACAAACCACTGAAATCGGTTGATAAATATAAAAACAGTTTTTGTTTTTATCCAGAAAAAAACGCAGCTCACCCTTGATTACAGTGCAGTCTTGCCCTCCGCAAAATGGCGGACCCGTTGACGTATCGCAGCAACGTTCCAAAGCGGCCAATAGGGCGTCTATGTATTATATTATGTCTATGCAATAGAACGTTCCATTGCAACACCAGCGCCCAGCAGCAGCGCTACGCTTCCGCCATTTTGGGGTGAAAGCCACTCGGCAGTCATATATTATACATATATTTAGTCCAGTTCAGAGGTCATTTTTAGGTTGAAATAATTATGTAAAAAGAGGGGGCAGCGCCAGATCATTTTTAACGCAGGTGCCGAGGGGGTGCTCGATCATTGACAGGGGGAGCTGCGCACTTTTATAGCCTATATTGTATACTATTATTAAATGAGCAAAACTTCAATATTTAATATTCAATAATTTTAATTATCACAACTAGAGTTTTAATTTTACTAAATCGAATAAGCACAACATTCAGCATTCAATCAAATATATTTAAAGATTTATTATTTATAATGTTATTTCGACATAATATCTCGTTATTTCGACATACATAATATGTGAGTGTGCAACATAATCAGAGAGTAGCCTATTTCTTCTCGTTTGGAATAGTTTCGTTTAAAGATTTAGTTGCAAGCTTTCTATATTTCTCATGTCTGAGGCATATTTCGGTTAATTTATGATGGGATGCGCTCAAGTTCACGAGCAATGCAAGTGACCGCGCCGTATGTCATGATTATATTGTCTGCAATTTTTGCTTATATATCCAGGTAATTTGTTGATTAATTTTTTTTTAATTAAGATACAATTTACACAAAACGAAATTAATTTTAAAGAAAGGCTTTCTACAAAACACAACGTAGGCTAATGACTCAAAATCATGTATGACCCACTTCATGTCTCCCGATATCATATCCTACTCTGTTCACTTTTCATAATCAACATGGGGAAAAACACATTATAATATTTGAACAAATATGAAACTAAATGCGCTTATTTAATGGCTACATCAACACGTAGCTAGTAGGCATACAGACTCTCTATTTACAACTATTAGGCCTATATAACAGCAATAGAAATAGCTTTACAGAAAACTTCTTATATCGTATAATGACCGTTAAAGCAAGAGTATGTAAACAAAAACACAGCCACTGTACAAAATTTGTGGCAATTATAGGATAACGGACACAGCAATGCATCATAAAGATCATCATGTTTGTAGCATGATCCAGGGGATTAAAACGTACAAAATATATTTCAGCCAAGTGGAGTTGGTAACTAATAATAGTAGTAAATGTGTAAAGTTGCATAAAATGGAAATATTCAATAATGCAACAAAAAACTACCTCAAAAAACTGTTATCTGTGCTCTTGTCCAGTAACTCCCGTTGGAATCTTCATCCCAAAATGGCGGCCGCGCTGCCGAAGCGCCACCTAGTGGCTGTTACCAGAAAAGCATCAGAGTTTCGCCTCTTGTGCTTCTATACTCTTTGCTTACAGCAAAGAACGTATATTTTTTTTTATAAATTAACTATAATTTTAAAATAATATTGTAATATATTGTATATATAAACAATATTATAATATATTGTAATATTATACTTTTTTATAGTTCTTCTATACTCTTTGCTTACAGCTCAAAATTCTACTTTATTTTATTTTATATAAAAAAAATCTTTTACCCCGCAAAACACACAGAGATTCATTTTTTATGACATACAACTTGTATACAGTATACAAAATGTATTAACAATATGTTCAATGTCATCAGAATACAAATGAGAAAAGAACAATGAGCTGGAAACTAAAATATAAATAAAAAAGATAGAGAAGACGAACATGAAGGCAAGATATTAATCTATACATCAGTTACACTATACAAATTGTTTCATGTTATGTTTAAATTTTCATAAAGAAAAGTTTCATAAGAAATGTTAGTTAATGTAGGGTCCAAAGTTTAAATAAACGCATATTGTAACATTTCTTTTTTGTAAAGGAAAAATAAACAAATACATTTATTTGCAACCGTTATATTAACAGCAATATATTTCTGTCGTCAGAACAGCAGTTCAGCTGATGGACAACTGCTGCGTTGTCATGGGAACATCCCAGGTGAAAATCATTACGTTGGAAATTACGTTGTCTTTCGTTGCTCCCTTCATCAAGTGCGTTCTAAACGGCTACATAAATGGGACACTAGTGCCACGCTCACTCCAAAGTCCCACTTGAAAAGCTCTGCCATCTGCCCTCCGAAGGGAGTAGGGCATAGGGATCATAGAAATCATATAGAGACTAGAAGCCCTATTGGCCGCTGGAAACCGAGAAATCCGTCCGCCATCTTGAACCGGTCATATTCCTAGTTTCGTTGCGTGGCAGCAGATAAGATGCCAGAGCATTGTGGAGTATTTTCCTGTTCTAATCGCCGGACGATCGAAAATAGGGCTTTTCAAAAGTAAGTCTTAACATTACCGTACTATTGGTTGTATTTTGTGAATAGAATATTACCAGATAATCGAGAAGGAGCAAGGATATTTGCTATTACTGTACTGAAATCGTTGTGAAATGCTGTTTACTGCATCAGCCGGTGTTCACCCGGCATGGAGAGGTGGGGTAACTAACTGTTAAAGTAATAATTACAGCTTCTAGTTTTATCAGATAAGCATTCAACTGCGCTGTTGTATAGGTTATTTGTGTTTGCGCACATGATATCAGGAGCAATGTAGCCTAATACACGCATGACAGCGATGCTTATTTGAGTTACCCCTCCAACTTCTAGTTTTATTGATAACCTATATCTTATCATATGCGATTTGGCTATTGATATTACAGAAGTCCTGTGGTAAAATTACATTAACTTACTCCATCTACCCTTGTAAAGAATCCGAATAGGGCTTTAGTCTCGACATTTTCCCCTCCCACATCCACATACAATAAAAAAGGTATAGGCTTAATGTTGTCCGAATTTAATTTTTAGAAACACGTTGAAAAGCTTCTTCTCACTTTTTATTACAGGTACTGCGTTCGGTGGCTGCGTTCTGTGTGTGTGTGTGTGTGTGTGAGAGAGAAGAGAGAGAGAGAGAGAAAAGAGAGAGAGAGAGAGAGAGAGAGAGAGGAGAAGAGAGAGAGAGAGAGAGAGAGAGAGAGAGAAGAGAGAGAGAGAGAGAGAGGAGAAGAGAGAGGAGAGAGGAGAGAGAGGAGAGAGAGAGAGAGAGGAGAGAGAGAGAGTGTCTGTTCGTGTTTATGTGCGTGTCACAAATCATAAATTGTTTCTTCAACTTATTAAAATATCTTACTTTACTGCAACTATGTGTTTCTGCTTCTTTATTATATTTATAGTGTGTGATTTATAAAATACATTATATCCTTCATCACACATATTGTGTCTGGTCACTTTATATCTTATAGCAGAATATTATATTACTGTTAAGCCTACTATGGATATTAAAATACGCCGAACCATGTGTCCTGTATCATAGCTACATGAATGACCTTTGCAGCAAAAAAAAACCGCGTGAAAATCAGTTCAGTATTCAGTGAGATATGATTAATTTAATGCGCTGACAGCTCATTTCACCTGCCATTCAGATTACACTGAGCGGAGCGGATGACCGGTTTAAGATGGCGGCTCCAATTCTCATCCGTGCCAATAGGCAGTAGCGGTCGATAGGGCGTCTACCTATATGATGTCTATGATAGGGATGCTCACGAGCAATAAGCACGTCCCAGCCGGGTCCGTCACTTATTTGGTTCCCCGGAAACATTTCCGTTGTGGTCTGTGTTACTTGCAGCGTTTCTGTATTTGGTTGTGTTGTGAACTTTTGCAGCGCGTTTCTGTATTTGGTTGTGTTGTGAGTGTTTGGAGCACACGTGTGTTGTGAAACTAATGAAGATGTTTTCTTAATTTGCGGGTGTTTTTTCTATTTGCATGCGTTTTTTTTTCTATTTGCATGCGTTTTTCTGTTTGCATACGTTTTTTTCTAATTGCATGTGTCTTCTTTAGCTTGCAGCACGTTGAGCTTCACGATTTCACTGACACACCGTGCTGGTTTGCTTGTTGTCAGTTGCCATGACAGCGGCAGCTGATTAGCTAAACAGTACCAGGAGCGGGTGTTTGGTGTGGGGATTTGTGATTGGGAAACACGGCCTAAAGAAGCAGTTAAAAAGAAAAGGAAAAGGCATTCGAGTGTGGTGCTCCCCCGGGAGAAATCGTTCTTTGACAGTGGCTGAATTCACTGAGAACTTTGGAGAGGGCTGTGAGGATTTGGCTGGCTTAAGGGTGCAACGGTGATTTGTGTGAATACACGCTGGAAACGTGAACTGGATGGAAAGTGGGAGAAGTGTGGAGATACAGTCAAGACTGGAGAACGCCATCATTCCTGAGAGGAAGTTAAGTAATAAAGCATCGAATCTCTGTGAATGCATGCCTTGCACTGAGTTGAATACGGAATTGTGAAGTGTATTGACCACAAATATAATTACCACTAAGAGTGTGAACTGATTCATCCTTGAAACCCTGATATCTTCTTCTGAGTGTGAAAGAGTGTTGAAGACGCTGTGTTCCATGCGGTGTGAAATCCTCTACATCTCTTCAGCTTCCGGGTGTTGATTCACTGCAACAGTGGAGGGATTGAACAGTGGGTGAGTGCTGGCCTTATTGCACTAAGATTTGAGTGGATTGCGGTGCCTGAATTGAAGTGTCACACAGTATTGGACTTGACGTGAAATTGCAGTGTGTGGATGTACATGTTTATTTAACCGCCAGTACTCTCCAGTTCACATCTCTAGTTTCCCCCCAGTAGTGGTTTGCGGCGGAACGAGAGGCCTCTGTTTGAATGTGTTATGTTCTCTTCGGCACAGTCTGTGTATGGGAGAGGAGGTTTTTTTGTTTTGTTTTTTGTTTTTTTCTGTTTAACTTGCTCTGTCTATTTAAATAGAAGATTCTTCGGTCTCTGCCTTGTGTGCTGCCTGTTCAGAAGAGAGACACATCCCAGCAGCAGCGTCTGCCTGTTCAGAACCACCCGCTCCAGCCGTAAGCCCGATTCCCCATTATACGAAAGGATCATGTTTGTTCTTGTATCAAAGGCTCTGTCTATTTAAATAGAAGATTCGTCGGCCTCTGCCTTCTTGTGTGCTGCCTGTTCAGAGGAGAAAACACACCCAGCCTTAGTATTGCCGTGGGGACAACCCAGTCCAGCCGTAAGCCCGATTCTCCATTATACGAAAGGATCATGTTTGTTTTGTATCAAAGGTTCTGTCTATTCAAATAGAGGATTCTTCGGCCTCTGCCTTCTGGTGTGCTGCCTGTTCGGAAGAGACACATCCCAGCAGCAGCGTCTGCCTGTTCAGAACCACCCGCTCCAGCCGTAAGTCCTTGCTTCACCGAAATACAATTGAACCTGTAAACTTGTCTCTGTCCTGGATTAGAGGGTACCTTTGTCTCTGGCTGGAGTCGTCAAGGGCGGAAAGGCATCCGGAGGACCTCACACCTGCTGTTCAGTGACGCCACGGGGGAGAGCACCCTCCACGGAGGAGACGTACCTACCCGGCTACCTACCTGGCCGGCAGCGAGTCCCCCTCCTGGACTCCATCGCCCCCTGTGCCGATCATTTACCGAATAGCTGACGCTTGGGAAAAACTTACCTGCTACCCACCTGTCCTGTGGAGAGAGTCCCCTCCTGGCCCGTGGTCCGGGCCCTGGTCTGCCTGGACCGCTGCCCGCCTGTATTACGCCGAAAAGAGTCTACTTACCACGTTCCTTACCTGCACGCCGGACGGGCGTTCGGCTCCCTCCTTCTCTGTGGCTGCCAGTAACCCGGGCCCTCGCAGTGAACCCCTCGGTCTCCTCCTCCCTGGAAAGGGAGACAAATCCCGCATTAAGACTTTTAATTCTTGCTTTTATTCAATATTGTTACTTTTAGAAATTCTTCTTGTCTGTCTGGTCTCTGGTACGCTCCTCGAGGTGGTCCTGGGTTCGAGGGGTGGGCACAGTCTGGCTTGGTCCCCCCGACCTGTGACAAATGCATGCCTCACATACAGAGTTTTCTGAATGATTCCATTTTGTAAAAAGGATGTTACAGTTTCTTCTAGGACACCGAGACGAAATGGAAGAAGCCTGCCAAATATTTCAGTTGATGCGTGCCAGCGGGGAACAGGCATGCAAGAGGACTTTACCCACGCTGCCTGACTAGGGCCAATATAGCCTGTGATGTGTTTTTTTTTTTTTTTGGGTGTATTGTACAGTACATTATAAGGAATAAAAAATGTGCCAATGTATCCATTGGTTGTGTCTTTTGTGTTAATCATGTGAAAAGGTTTGTGAGAACCACAAGCAACATAACTTACCAGTTTTGGAAATGTTTTGAATTTATTGCACCAGTGTGTAAGACTGTTAGTTTGTGTGTGACGTCTGAGGGCAAAGTTTGGTTTTTCAGCAAGAGTGAATGGTTTTGAGTGTAGAGCTTCATTTTGACCTGAAATGTTTGGGGAATTGGGTGAGGCGTTGTGGATTTGTGTTTACTGTTTTGAGAATACGAGGCATATATATTTCTTATTTTAATTAAAACTGTCAAAATTACAAAAACGGTCTTGAACAAGGAAGCCTATTTTAAAATTGTGATGAATATACATTTTTATAATATTGACAAACTGATAAATATCTTAAAGGAGCTGAAATGTACAAAAATACAAAATATTTTTTAAAATCCTTATAAATCACAACAAAAGTCACTGGGCCTTTGAATATTGTTCTGGACAAACAATTAGGGACCTTGGTGTTGAAAAGGTTGAGAACCGCTGCAGTTTACTGTTGTGTATGCAGTAAGCATGTGTTTTCACTGGTGTGTGTGTGCGAGCACATATCTATGAGTGGAAGTCGGAAATTATAGGGACATCATTTACAATCAAGGATGTAGTTCAAAAATGAAGTTGAAAGTGCTGGAAGGAATTTCTCAGATCACTAGACTTTCCTGTTTGTCAAGTTTGTCTGACCAATGTTCTTCCTTCTAGCTAGCAAGATCCTCCTCCAAAGACAGAAAGATTCTTTAACATTTCCAGTAAGGATTTTTTTCTTGAATAAATATTTTAATGTTTCCTGCTTACAAGCAGTCCAGCAAAGATTAGAGATTATGTTTAATTATGAAAAACACATTCTGATGCATTCTGTACGTTATGGAGTTTGCTTCCTCCATGTGATACATTTGCACATTTTGAAATATAAATGATATATTATAGCATAGTCAAAAACATTTTTCAAGTCTCATTAGTATTGAAATATAAATTATCTACAATCAAAATAAAAACATTTAGCCTAACATTTAATGCAAAAGTACATTCATGAATAACATTGCAATGTTGGGGAGGAATGGATTGTGAGAAGTTTTAGAAAACAGGTTTTGGCGGTATAGAAATGTTAGACTATAAAAGGAAGTTCAAAGACAGAGAGAAGGCAGTGACTAAGAGGGAAGCACAGAAACAAGGTGCCTCTGGTCTATACAATAGACTCTGGTTTAAAGAAAAGAGAAAATAAGTTTTATCACACTTCAAAATGATTAGGCAATGCAGGATATGTAAAGGATAACCGAAAATGAGAGACTATGGAGGAACAAACAGCAAAGGTATGAAAAGATTGTTAAAGACATAAGAATTGCAAAAACACATTTAAGTTCTTAAAGAGCGCAAAAAGATCAAATATGATATAAGGTTTGTATAATATATTAGAGTAAATATGCTATGTCGCTATATTGTACAATCTTATAAAGTAGTACTAGTACTAAGTTTTAAGAAATTGTGCTTCAAAAGGTAAATAGTCACATTAAATCATTAATTTTCTTTTTTCATGCAGAGTGATGTGAGGGATGGAGATCAGAATGACGTCCCATTGCTGCAGTCAATGCTGCTGAAACTTGTGAGCTCAAAAAATCGTGTTGACCGTCCAAATAGAAGTACTTTTAAATCAGATGCATCTCCAGATACAACCTCCCAAAGTCTGTTTTACCTATCTCTGGAGTCTGAAGAATCTACAGCAAATGAAGACGATTTGGATACCACAGTCAGTTTTGATGGTGATGAGAAACAACCAACAAGGAGTTCTAAAACAGAAGATGGAAATGAAGGGGTTGAAGAGTCCAGAGGGCCTCCAGATGAGTTTCATGAATGTGAGAGAAAGAGTTCTCCTCCTATATCTTTATTTATACAAACACAGGCAGCAGAATCAAGTCAGGGGCCAAAAGAAGATGAATTGTTGGAGGACAACAACAACAAAGAGCCAAGTGTGGAGGAGCACATGACTGGAGCTGCATCACTGCTTAACAATCCGTCTCAACAATCATCTGCATACATGTCTCTCCTCTCGATGTCCTCAGAGAGATGTGACACTGCACAGGTGGAGTTTAAGCAACTAGATGAGGCTTGTGGTGGTCCCTCTAAAGCAGTTGGTATGGACACAAGCAGTGGTCTAACCGATCAAACTGCTGTGAACGTTACAAGCAGGACAGCAAGATCCGCTTCAGAGCCAGTAGCCCAGAGGCGTAGAGAGGAGAAAACCCTCTCAGTTCCAAGTATGTCAAACCTCCAGGAATATGAAAACATTGCATCAGATATGAGTTTCAGGGGGATGGAACAGGAGAATATCTCTCTTGTCACAATGCAAAAGAAAGGAGTGAAAAACAAGATGAAGAATCTTACTCATAAATTGATGGAAAAGTTGAAAGAAAAACATTACTGTGAGCACGCCGACAGCAAGAGCTTACAAGACAGTGGGAAAGAAGAGGTACAATTCGTATGTTTACTTTATCATACTTCTATTCTCATACATCTTAAAGCTCCAGTCCGTAACTTTTTTGGGTTCAAAATAAATTTTTGAGCAAATAGGCAAGGCAAGTTTATTTATATAGCACATTTCATACACAATGGTAATTCAAAGTGCTCTACATAAAATAAATTAAAATAATCAAAAGAAATAAGATTAATTAAAACAGTTTAGAATAAAACCACCACACACCAGCTTACTGGTGGAGAAGCGACAGAGTGATTAAGTCAGTTAATACATATAGGGGTTATAAGGAGGCCATTATGGACAGAGGCCACTGGGCAAATTTGGCCAGGATGCTGGGGTTACACCCCTACTCTTTCAAAAGACATCCTTGGATTTTTTTGTGACCACAGAGAGTCAGGGCCTCGGTTTAACGTCTCATCTGAAGGACGGTGCTCTTTGACAATATAGTGTCCCAATTACCATACTGGGGCGTCAGGACCCACACAGACCACAGGGTGAGCGCCTCACTAACACCTCTTAGTTTTGAGTCTGGATTTGAATGTGACTACTGTAGGAGCACATCTGATCTCTTCTGGAAGCTGGTGCCAGTTACGGCTGGCATAGTAGCTAAAAGCAGACTCTCCTTGCTTAGAGTGAACCCTTGGTATTTCCAGCTGGTGTGATCATAATGATCTGAGTGATCTGTTGGGTTTATATTCAGTGAGCATATCTGCAATGTATTGAGGTTCTAGGCCATTGAATGATTTATATACCAGTAATAATACTTTAAAATCAATCGTATATTTAACTGGCAGCCAGTGTAAGTGAATCCTGGCAGCAGCGTTCTGTATGAGCTGCAACTGTCTTATGGTCTTTTTAGGAAGGCCAGTGAGGAGTCCATAACAGTAATCCACCCTACTGGTGATGAAAGCATGCACAAGTTTCTCTAAGTCTTGACTGGAAACAAAGCATCTAATTCTTGAAATATTTTTCAGGTGATAGTATGCTAATTTAGTTACTGCTTTGACATGACTACTGAAACTAAGGTCTGACTCTAGAGACACACCAAGATTCCTGACTTGATTTTTAGTTGATTGACACCTAGAGTGAAGGTATGCATTCACCTTGAGAACTTCATCTTTGTTTCCAAATGCAATGACTTCAGTTTTGTCTTTGTTTAACTGAAGAAAGTTTTGGCACATCCAACTGTTTACTTCATCAATGCATTGGCACAGGGAGTCAATGGGGCTGTAGTCGTTAGGCGATAGGGCTAAGTAGAGCTGTGTGTCGTCTGCATAGCTGTGGTAAGAGATTCGGTTCTTTCTCATTATTTGCCTCATTGGGAGCATATACAGGTTGAATAGGAGAGGCGCAAGAATTGAGCCTTGAGGGACTCCGCATGTCATGGATGTCCACTCAGACTTATGGTCTCCTATACTCACATAATAACCTCTCCCTTCTAAGTATGACCTGAACCATTTTAGGACTATCCCAGAAAGACCCACCCAGTTTTCCAGGCTGTCAAGAAGTATGTTGTGATCGACAGTGTCAAATGCAGCACTGAGGTCGAGTAGTACCAGCACTGATAATTTACCTGTATCAGTATTTAAGCGAATATCGTTTATTTTCTTTTTGAGCGCTGTCTCTGTGCTGTGATGCGATCGGAAACCAAATTGAAAATTGTCAGAGTATCCATTTGGAATGGATTGTGAGATAAGTTTTAGAAAACAGGTTTTGGCGGTACAGAAATGTTAGACTATAAAAGGAAGTTCAAAGACCGAGAGAAGGCAGTGACTAAGAGGGAAGCACAGAAACAAGGTGCTCCACACAGATTGCACTACTGTTTTACAAGTGCTATAGACTCTGGTTTAAAGAAAAGAGAAAATAAGTTTTATCACACTTCAAAATGATTAGGCAATGCAGGATATGTAAAGGATAACCGAAAATGAGAGACTATGGAGGAACAAACAGCAAAGGTATGAAAAGATTGTTAAAGACATAAGAATTGCAAAAACGCATTTAAGTTCTTAAAGAGCGCAAAAAGATCAAATATGATATAAGGTTTGCATAATATATTAGAGTAAATATGCTCTGTCGCTATATTGTACAATCTTATAAAGCATAGTACTAGTACTAAGTTTAAATAAATAGTGCTTCAAAAGGTAAATAGTCACATAAAATCATTAATTTTCTTTTTTCATGCAGAGTGATGTGAGGGATGGAGATCAGAATGACGTCCCATTGCTGCAGTCAATGCTGCTGAAACTTGGGAGTACAAAAAATCGTGTTGACCGTCCAAATAGAAGTACTTTTAAATCAGATGCATCTCCAGATACAACCTCCCAAAGTCTGTTTTACCTATCTCTGGAGTCTGAAGAATCTACAGCAAATGAAGACGATTTGGATACCACAGTCAGTTTTGATGGTGATGAGAAACAACCAACAAGGAGTTCTAAAACAGAAGATGGAAATGAAGGGGTTGAAGAGTCCAGAGGGCCTCCAGATGAGTTTCATGAATGTGAGAGAAAGAGTTTTCCTCCTATATCTTTATCTATACAAACACAGGCAGCAGAATCAAGTCAGGGGCCAAAAGAAGATGAATTGTTGGAGGACAACAACAACAAAGAGCCAAGTGTGGAGGAGCACATGACTGGAGCTGCATCACTGCTTAACAATCCGTCTCAACAATCATCTGCATACATGTCTCTCCTCTCGATGTCCTCAGAGAGATGTGACACTGCACAGGTGGAGTTTAAGCAACTAGATGAGGCTTGTGGTGGTCCCTCTAAAGCAGTTGGTATGGACACAAGCAGTGGTCTAACCGATCAAACTGCTGTGAACGTTACAAACAGGACAGCAAGATCCGCTTCAGAGCCAGTAGCCCAGAGGCGTAGAGAGGAGAAAACCCTCTCAGCTCCAAGTATGTCAAACCTCCAGGAATATGAAAACATTGCATCAGATATGAGTTTCAGGGGGATGGAACAGGAGAATGTCTCTCTTGTCACAATGCAAAAGAAAGGAGTGAAAAACAAGATGAAGAATCTTACTCATAAATTGATGGAAAAGTTGAAAGAAAAACATTACTGTGAGCACGCCGACAGCAAGAGCTTACAAGACAGTGGGAAAGAAGAGGTACAATTCGTATGTTTACTTTATCATACTTCTATTCTCATACATCTTAAAGCTCCAGTCCGTAACTTTTTTGGGTTCAAAATAAATTTTTGAGTAAGTAGGCAAGGCAAGTTTATTTATATAGCACATTCCATACACAATGGTAATTCAAAGTGCTCTACATAAAATAAATTAAAATAATCAAAAGAAATAAGATTAATTAAAACAGTTTAGAATAAAAATAGAATAAAATACAGTACAAACAGTCAGACAAACAGTGGCACAGTGCTCATTCAGTAAATGCACAGCTAAACAGAAGTGTTTTAATAATTAATTAATTAATTAAATTTATATTGCGCTTTTCTCTGCACTCAAAGCGCTTTTACATATGGGGAATCTCCTCAACCACCACCAGTGTGCAGCATCCACCTGGATGATGCGACGTCAGCCATATTGCGCCAGAACGCCCTCCACACACCAGCTTACTGGTGGAGAAGCGACAGAGTGATTAAGTCAGTTAATACATATGGGGATTATAAGGAGGCCATTATGGACAGAGGCCACTGGGCAAATTTGGCCAGGATACCGGGGTTACACCCCTACTCTTTCGAAAGACATCCTGGGATTTTTTTGTGACCACAGAGAGTCAGGGCCTCGGTTTAACGTCTCATCTGAAGGACGGTGCTCTTTGACAGTATAGTGTCCCCATTACCATACTGGGGCGTCAGGACCCACACAGACCACAGGGTGAGCGCCTCACTAACACCTCTTAGTTTTGAGTCTGGATTTGAAGGAGCACATCTGATCTCTTCTGGAAGCTGGTGCCAGTTACGGCTGGCATAGTAGCTAAAAACTGACTCTCCTTGCTTAGAGTGAACCCTTGGTATTTCCAGCTGGTGTGATCCTAATGATCTGAGTGATCTGTTGGGTTTATATTCAGTGGAGCATATCTGCAATGTATTGAGGTTCTAGGCCATTGAATGATTTATATACCAGTAATAATACTTTAAAATCAATCGTATATTTAACTGGCAGCCAGTGTAAGTGAATCCTGGCGGCAGCGTTCTGTATGAGCTGCAACTGTCTTATGGTCTTTTTAGGAAGGCCAGTGAGGAGTCCATAACAGTAATCCACCCTACTGGTGATGAAACCATGCACAAGTTTCTCTAAGTCTTGACTGGAAACAAAGCATCTAATTCTTGCAATATTTTTCAGATGATAGTATGCTGATTTAGTAATTGCTTTGACATGACTACTGAAACTAAGGTCTGACTCTAGAGACACACCAAGATTCCTGACTTGATTTTTAGTTGTTAGACCCCTAGAGTGAAGGTATGCATTCACCTTGAGAACTTCATCTTTGTTTCCAAATGCAATGACTTCGGTTTTGTCTTTGTTTAACTGAAGAAAGTTTTGGCACATCCAACTGTTTACTTCATCAATGCATTGGCACAGGGAGTCAATGGGGCTGTAATCGTTTGGCGATAGGGCTAAGTAGAGCTGTGTGTCGTCTGCATAGCTGTGGTAAGAGATTCGGTTCTTTCTCATTATTTGGCTCATTGGGAGCATATACAGGTTGAATAGGAGAGGCGCAAAAATTGAGCCTTGAGGGACTCCGCATGTCATGGATGTCCACTCAGACTTATGGTCTCCTATACTCACATAATAACCTCTCCCTTCTAAGTATGACCTGAACCATTTTAGGACTATCCCAGAAAGCCCCACCCAGTTTTCCAGGCTGTCAAGAAGTATGTTGTGATCGACAGTGTCAAATGCAGCACTGAGGTCGAGTAGTACCAGCACTGATAATTTACCTGTATCAGTATTTAAGCGAATATCGTTTATTATCTTTATGAGCGCTGTCTCTGTGCTGTGATGCGATCGGAAACCAAATTGAAAATTGTCAGAGTATCCATTTGAGCTTAAGAATTTGTTCAGCTGATTGAAGACAACTTTTTCAATGATCTTGCCTATGAAAGGAAGTACATAACCAGCCAGTGTTCAAAACTATCTGCTTGCCTTAGCTCGATTCAAAACGGTATACTGTAATAATGTTTTTAATTCCAGTGGTACTGGTGAATATCCGTGGGAAATTCGAGCATGTCTTTGCATCATTACGTCACATCTGTACACATAAATAAGGAGTCTCGGCTAGTAGATTATATTGCGTGTGAGGAGGTTGGAGGTGGAGAAAAATTCTGATCCAGAAAGGTTCAAACGACAATCACCAGTGACAACTGGAGATTCATCCATTGTAAAAGACTTTGGACTTCGGAGTGGCTACAGAAAAAAAGAGACTGCAACCGGGCCCATGTGAAAATAAGTATAAATATCTGAAGGGCATTAAATGTAGTCACGCAATGCTGATGTTGTAAACATTAACAATTTAAGAACAAAGTATAATTTGCACGGTTTGACGTGATATGATAACGATCATTAGATTTAATCAGCGTGATTTACTGCAATGCTTTTTTTCTCTTAGTTGGTCAGAACAAAAGTGGATGCTAATTACTTGTTCAGATTACATTTTCTGGTGAAAATTCCTATGTTGGTCATACTTCCAGTAGAATCTGTGACTCTGAATGACTGTCACAGTATCCACACCGGCGCGGTGACTGATAGCCACACATTCTCCTCAAAACATTGGATTCATCCACGCTGTGCCGTGCCGAGGCACAACCCACGTAAAGTTGATAATTCCCCGAATAACTGCAATTGCAGATTTCAAACAGAGATGGCGACAAAGAGAAAAAACTACGGACTGCAGCTTTAAAGTATGACACATCTTTAATTTCAATGAATGTTGGAACTGATAATTAACCTTTTTCTTAGCTGCGTTTTAACTATTTAACTTTTCCCTGTCCTCTTTTTTCAAACTTAAATCGCAATGAACAGCTAAATTCTATGGAGATGGAGGTTGAGGTTCCACCACCACTTCCACCAAAAAAGGGGAAATATGTTTTCTTAAACAGGTGGGATATGCTAAACATATTTACCAGTGTTATTTTTATATTGTTTATATACTATTATTGTATTTATTCATATTTTGTGAATTGACTTTTATTGATATTTAAGTTTTAATTTGAATCTTTATTTTTTGTATCTTAAAGGGATAGTTTACCCAAAAATGAAAAATATGTCATGTCGCTCCAAACCCGTAAGACTTTCGTTCATCTTCAGAACACAAATGAAGATCTTTTTGATTAAATCTGAGAGATTTCTGTACTCTTTATTGACCGCCTACGCAACAACCTCTTTGATGAGACTCAATCGCTTTATATGATGAACAGATTTATTTTAGGCTTGTCTTCACTTTTCTTTCAATAAATATTGATCAGTGACCATAAACAGAAGCTCAACCGAAACTGCTTGACATGCGAGAACAAACCTCATTAGTTCTCGCTGAAGCTCAAATGTGCTGCGTAACACAAAAATGAACCTCATTGGTTCTTGCGGAAGCTTAAACTTGCTGCTTAACACGATAATGAACCTCATTGGTTCTTGCAGAGGTTCAAATGTGCTTCCGTTACCAGATCTGATGTGTGAGTTGATAAATGTTTATATGCGAATAAAAGCCTAAATTCAATCTGTCCATCATGTATAGTCTTTTCTGAAAATTTGGACTAAACCCCTCAATTCTAATGGATTAGTTTTACGATCTCTTTATGAACTCTTTGAAGCGTCAAAGTTTCAGTTGCGTAGACTGTTAACAGAGGGACATAAATCTCTCAGATTTCATCAAAAAGATCTTCATTTGTGTTCCGAAGATGAACGAATGTGTTATGGGTTTGGAACGACATAAGGGTAATTAATGACAGAATTTTTATTTTTGGGTGAACCCTTTAAATGATTCATGTGGGACCGATGTACATGATAATCCAACACACCTTTTTTCAGTTCAAGGGTCTCAACCTCAGTTCGGGCCACTGTCCTGCAGAGTTGAGCTCTAACCCTAATTAAACACACCTGAATCAGGTAATCAAGGACTTCAGGATTACTAGAAACATCCAGGTATTTTGGAGCTAAACCCGGAAGCTGAGTTTGACACATGTGATATAAACCAGGGGTTCTCAACTCTGGCCCTCGAGGTCCACCTTCCTGCAGTTTAGCTCCAACCTTGATCAAACTTACCTGCCTGTATCTTTCTAGTAATCCTGAAAACCTTAATTAGCTTGTTCAGGTGTTTTTGATTACAGTTTAACTAAAGGTGATTTCACGCCATATCGTAATCACTTAAATTACATGATTTCAACTTGTAAAAAGATGGGAATTGTTTGAGAGCCCCTACGTATACCACGTGACCCCTGCATATTAATTTAGGCATTGATAGTGGTGCCATAGAAACGCATAATTCCCAGTCCAGAATATAACATTGCATGTTGTCATCTTGAGACGGTAACGACATGGAGTGAATGCTGCATAAACTCTGCAGGAAAGTGGACATCAAGGGCCAGAGTTGAGAACGCCATTTGTTTAAACGTTATGCACATTCCTTTTTTTGTTTTTCAATTGAAACATTGTTTTTCTTTTTAAAGCACTTCCTTATTTGTAGCATTATCAAGTCCACCTATTTATAACTCATTTCTAGTTCTGTGACATTCCTTTCTTGTGAAGTGATGAAACAAATCAAACATAAACATGTTGTACTATAGATCTGCTACGGCTGCCCCTTAAAAACTGCTGAATGACTAAACAATGACTAAGCACTAAGCACGTTTGAGCTTCAGCGAGAACCAATGAGGTTTGTTCTCGCATGCCAAGTTTCAGTTGAGCTTCTGTTTATGGTCGCTGATCAATATTTATTGAAAGAAAAGTGAAGAAAAGCCTAAATTAAATCTGTTCATCATATAAAGCGATTGAGTCTCATCAAAGTGGTTGTTGCAGAACCTCCTAAACATGATTTTTTTTTTTAAGTTTACACGGGGGTTGGGGGTTGGGGGTTGGGGGGGTGGGGGGGGGACACTGCAACTACAGGGCAACTAGAGGTCATTAGAGTAGACTGCTTGCTTAATATCTGCTGACTGTATCTTTTGTAACTGACTATATACTTTGCAAGTACATCTCAACCTATTCTACGAACCTTAACCCTTATGTAAAAGTCTACAAATACTAATGAGAGTTGACACGGAGAGCAAATGAATGAGAGTTGGTTGAAATGTAGTTAAAAAAAGTTACGTAGTTAGCAGAATGTCTAAAGTGGACTATCAAAATAACGTGTAACCCAACAAAGGTTTGAATCTATGGTAACACTTTACAATGAGGTCCCATTTGTTAATGTTATAGTTAATGTATTAACTAACATGCAATAAACGATATATTTGTTACATTAATCTTTGTTAACTTTAGTTAATACAAATACATTCTAATATATCTTGTCTTTCTGAGCAGAACATTTACCTTAAAGGACTTCAAACTCAATCTTGAACCGATCAACTTAATGGAGGAGATATTCACTGGAAACGAATGGCTCAGTTACCTGCCCAGCAAAACCAGTCCAGCAGAGAAAGACACTAGTGATCAACCAAAGATATATGATGTTCTCCAAACAATTCCACCGTTGACACCACAGCAGGACCAATCAGAGGACATAAAGAACAGTCAAGATGATGTTAGTGATGCTCAACAGGACAATGTAGCAAAAGTAAACAGTGACTTGCATTTAAGACAGGATGCAAATACTTTTGCTATTCCTAAGGCACTGCTAACAAAGAAATCAGATGACATCTATGACTGTTTGGACATGTATATTATTCCCAAAAATGATTTACCATTAATGAAAAGAAAGTCATTGGATGCTTCACCGACGGACTTTTCAGCAGTCAAGGTGGGGAATGCTTATCTATTTCTGTTGTTAAAGTAATTATGTTAATTTGTGAGAGACTGTTAATTATTGTAACTTGATTTTAACTGTAACTTGATATAAAGTGGAATAAATGACAAATACGATTTTTCTCTCTCTCAGTCATTTGAATTGCTGGACAACTCTGCTCTCAAAAGTCGAATTCGTCTCAGCAATAAGAGACCCCACAAACCACCCAAAAAAGGTGAGAAAACGCTTTGGAGGGTTGGGTGGAGTGAATGCACTAAATAAGAGAAATAAACATGTGCAAACCTCTGACAGATTTGTTGCTCTCGTTTTTTCTCAGTAAAAGAAGAAACGTCAAACACAAAATTCTACGAGATTCCCGGAGTCATCCTGAATGAATCCCCTGTCAGTGCATCTCTACCATTTAACAGCATCCCCTTTTCCAAGTCTCCTCCTCATCATTCACCACAGTTTCTAGATCACAGCTGGCCAGTCTCTCCATGAATGCTCTATCATCTGCAATAATCAGATCAATAAAATCACAAGACATTAATCTATAAAAAAGTACAAATAGAGGAAGACAATTTTGTATTAAAACAATTGTATTATTTAATCAAGTAATGATCATTGTATTAATGTTATGTTTAATTTTCTACTTTCTCAGCCGATTAAAGAACACCTTTACTGTAAAAACTGGAAAACTCAAAACTGAAGTTAAAGGACATTTATTGTATATTGTACATTTATTATATAACAATATTATAATGTGATATATCATGTGATTTTCGATTTTGTGTGTGCTTTGCTTGCTTTTTGATTTCACTCACGAACTGTAAATCAACTAGTTTGATTGTTTTTTTCCCTTCCACCCCTTTCCCTTTTATACTACTTCCTGAATTCAGTTTTGTGCTTAATGTGAGAATTCTGTGAGAAACCTAATGAAATTCTGCAGTATTTAAAACCTGGCTAAAGGTGATGACTTAAGTATTCAAGTATTCGTAATTAGTGGTTCTTAATCAGAAAAACACTAAATAAATAAAATCAAGTGTTTGTTTTGATTGCAAAAGTTTTTTATTATCATTTTAAGAAAACATTTTATTTTTTCGTTTATTTATTTTTTTGTTGATGCAGAGAAAATTATTTTATTCGGAATGTTTTATGGGATGATACTCAGATAAAACCGCTCCATCTACTCCTGGTCTACTTTCTGCATGTCATGTCGTTTGAAGGCGCAGATGTAGTTTTTCTTGACATCACAAGAGGCGTCGTTCCACTTGCCAACCTCTGAAAATGTGAGGGAAAGTGAAATGTACCTTCATCTATCATCGTCATCCTATTGTCCTCACAGCATCATTATTACTATAATAAATAACTTCAAATAACAGCCAAACATCAAGGTAAAATTGAATGTGATTATCCCATGATATAACCCATTGTAGGATTCCTCTGTCTTTCCATCCTTACCTTTCCAGTTCATCTCCAAGCATTCCTCCGTGCCGGTGTACATGTGGTTGGGTTCACCACTTGTCCAAATTTGATAATTCCAGAAGGTACCATCAAGCCAAAGAAATTTACCAGTCTGAAAAAGTGAGAAAGTAAAAAAACGGAAGAAAGAAAGTCAGAAGGTGTTTGATTGGGTAGTAAGAAACTAGTGGATGCATGTCAATGAAAAACAGAAAATAACAACTCAATCAATTCTCTTTGCTCTCCCCATTTGTGAACCTCTTCAGACTTCTGTCTTTTTACCTTGAAGAATTCAAAGCTCCGAGCCAGAAGCGCAGGTTTCTTGGGTTTTATTTGTTCACAAGGCAGAGCAAGTAATCATTATCCTCTTTACTATGCACTGACACCAGATGTGCACCAGGGGCTTTGGACCTACACTTCAACTGGGTAACAAGAACATTTAATGACTACAAATCTTTTTTTCTTTTTTTTTTAAATGAGGCAGGTAATAATGTGGAGATTAATACAATAGAATTTTGTAATGGAACAAATAATTTTTTTTTTTAAACCAACAGTGCTATAACCTACCTCGGCTTCAGTGAAGTTAGCAGGGTTTTTGAAGTATTTGACACAGTAGCGGCCCACTTTGAACCAATCAGTGAAGCCATACACATCACAGGCTTTAGGCATACTGCACCACGAAGTGACATTAGTATGGTCAACATCAAAACCTAAATGACAGTCACACACATGACTATTACTTTGAGCTCTATGGCATTTTAAAAACATGATAGGTTGGTAGTTTTTCTTTGTCTGTTTGAAGGGTAACCTTGGAATATATCACTCTGCTAATCTTAATATACTAATGCTGTCGATACTCAAAACGGGTCATATCAGTGAGCCTAAAAAAATACTATAAACATACAGAAAAATAAGTATTTGTTCAGTTATTTAACTGAACCGTCAAAACTGAATTAGCTGAATTATAAAACTTAATTACTACAGCTGCTTTACAGCAGAATTTGAAATGGTGTCATATTTGATTATGTTTGCATCATTAATTCTGTTTATTATTGTGAATCTAATTTTAAGCTATTTATATTGTAGCCTATACAGAGCAATACAATTAAATTACACTATGTACCTTTTTTGATTATCACAATTTAAATAAATGTCAATCCATCATCAATCCTTCTTCAAAAATGTGTTTCCATTTCGATTGGGGACTAGCCCCAGGCCCATTCATTTGTAATTGTTTGTGTGTAGGTTGTGAAATGCTTGAAAACTGCAAAAAGAAATTCTCAAAATCCAACTGAATCAAATGAGGTCAACTCAGAAATTACGTCAATGAATTCACGTCTTTGTCGCATGCACAAATTATGATACACTAATACAAAAAGAAAACATTTACATTAACAAAAATGTCTCTATTTGTACAAATTGCAAATTCATTTAAATCTTAATTTTAAAATTTTGCACACGTTGTCGATAGTAAAACATCTGCAACGTTTATCAAGTTCATGGATAATTGTACATGCATGTGTCATTTTAACTAAATGTATTCCATATGAGACTCTCTTAATGTGGGTGCATGAAGGTGGAGGGTTTGAAAATATTTTTAAGAGGGGACCGGCAGAACACATGTTGGAACAACTGCATTAAGGAATGGGTTTTTTAAGTAATAGGTATTTGTACATTTTAACAAATATATTATTGCATGAATTAAACGTTACCTCTCTCCATCGTTAAGTCACCACACCCAAAAAGAAGAGTCATCAACAGAATGCTAATAAATCCTGATTTCCACTGTGAAAAAAACATAAGGGAATTGAGCATAACCATAATAACTTTTTTGATATATGTGTGTAAATATATATATATATCTTACCCCAAGAGTCTATAATTTAATATTTTTACTTCAAAATAAAAATTGAATAAATAATATCACTTTTACTACACAAATCCAAAAACATTGTTGTGTCTACAAATCCCTCATTAACAAAATAGACAGAGAACCGTTGATATTCAACATAATACAATGTTAGTATAGGTAACTTTTCCAGGGACACAAAATTAGATCAATTAACTTCAAAACCGTTTCGGCTGACTAAATCTCACAAATGTCGATATTCAGCTAAAAAAATAGCGTAGCCATTCACCAAATGTGCTGAAATGATGGTCAGGAGAAAAAATAAGGTGGATATTTAATGTATGTATAAATATACAAAGTGTTAATTTAAGGTCATTACTTACCATTGTTGTTCTTGCACTTTTGTCTTCTGTCCTCACAGTAATCATTGTCTCATATTATTCCACTTATTTTCACAACTCCTCCCCTTCTCAATCTTAATATCTTCAGTTTTTTTTATTCTTCATCAAGAAAGCATTTCACACATGGTGCCTGAATTACTAATCAATTTACAGGGGCATTGCTACAAAGGTAACATTAATAGTTCCATTATATCTAAATATATCTTAAAACAAGTGAAATCAAGAGATTCAGAACTAAAAAGCTGTTAATATGGCATTTTCCATACTGATTTTTTACAGCTGTTTTACCTGTATTTTGATTTGTGCATTGCGTTGTTTTTTAGGGTTAAATTAAAATGTCTGTAAACTTAACAGATCAACCTGTGCATTAAAATTTCAATGGGTAAACAAATAATGCAACGACTGAGAAGATAGGATAAGTTTCCAAATGGGTTCAAACATGATTACTCGTATTATTTCCTCAAGACTTGATGATGTGCATGTGCAAGCTTCTCATTGCAAACAGGGTCATAATGCATTTTTGAATTTACTTAAGGTTTAAACTAAACAAGCAGGGGCGTAGGAGCAATTCTGAACCTGGGGGGAACAGTAAATGCTAGGGGGGTCCGGGGTGAATTTTTTTTTAAAAATAAACCATTAAATGACACTTTCTGGAGAGTTTTGTGCAAAGAAATGGAGAAATTGAGTCTTACATGATATGTGAAAAACTGCAAGGTTAAGAGCATATAGGCTACTTTGCATTGTTGTAGTATCAACATGTATTAGGGCATTTAGCATTTACATTACTGTTAATCAGCCATGTACTGATTAACTCAAATAAATGGTTGATTTGATTTCCATTAACTATAAAATACTAAAAAGTAAAATCAATCTATCCCTTGTGGAAAGGTTGCTTGGTAGCTAAAAGTAGGTCTAGGTCTTATATTTCAAGTAATTCACAGATCAAACACAAATACTGACTGAATAGATTGCTAGTTTATTTTGAGTAGCCAGCTAGCAGTTCTCTTGGCAGATAATCCGGTGTCTGAAGTAAAATGCTCAAAACATCTCCTGAGAAAAATACCAACCAAGTCTTGGTTGGTTTAGTCTTATTTTCCTTACACTGGCCGTTTCTCAATATGCGTTCTTGTCTGTACTTGTGTTCTTGTGGACTTGTGAAACGTCATCAGTCGCTGCCCAAGTACTGTCCCAATTCAAAGTTCACATCTAGCCAAGAACAGTTCAAATCCCCGGATGTGTTCTTGATCCGCCCCGTTTACCGAGGATGCATCGAGAGGTGACTTGTGCGGACTCGAGACAGACAGTTATCCCAGAATGCATCTCGCACAAACCAGCAAGCGTCAATAGCAGAGGAGAAAACCCGCGTAATATCAAAATACTACTGTTATTGTGTCACGAAATGCAATTTTAAGAGTGTTTCAGTCGAGAATGTAGTTGTTTAAAGCTCAAATCTGTGGTTTATTTATAAAGAGAGCGCCTATTTGAAAAATCTATCTCCCAGATAGCACAAGTCTCTTTGATGTCATATTTACATCTGGAAGACGTATTTTTAAGAGTGTTTGCTCATCTGCAAGACGTCTATAGGACGTTTCTGTCAGATGTCAAATAGACGTTTATAAGATGTCAGTTTAACATGCATTCTAAATCATTACATCTTAAAGACATCTTCTAAACGTCTATTTGACATCTGACAGAAACGTCCTAGACGTCTTGCAGATGAGCAAACACTCTTAAAAATACGTCTTCCAGATGTAAATATAACATCAAAGAGACTTGTGCTATCTGGGTGACGTTTTCGGAGTTGTGAGATCCAGGCAATCAGCGGGCGTTCAGCGCTGATCAACCCGACTGGAACAGCTTTTCCTCGGCTTGTGCTTTGATGTTTGCCGCTGGCTCTGATGTCTCTAGTCTAGTGGTTAAACAATTCAACTATATAGATTAATATAAAGTTTGTAATCTATAGTTTGTTCCATGGCAATTTGTTTTGGCTGAGGGCTAAGTGAAGTTTCATAACTTTATATATTTAGGCTATTTAACTTTAACTTTAACTTTGTAGCACTATTAGAGAGCTGACTTATGTTTGACTGAATCGTTTGCTTTATTTCTCGTTATATAGCTTCTTATACCTTTTAGGCTACTTTTATACTGCATTGATCATTAAAACTGACATTTTAAAAAAAGAAACAGGGTTGTGTAATTTTATTTCATATATTTTAAAATAATTCGAATATTTTTAATATTTATTTTACATTGTCTTCACAGACTGTATGAACATGTATAATAAAATAAAATGAAACAACCCTGTCTGTTTTTTAAATGTCCGTTTTAATGATTCATTATTTTTTTTTAAATGAAAACAAAAAAAGAAGGGTTGCGTTTTATATTTCGTGTTATAAATGCAGTGAAGATAATCAATGTACGTGTAGCCTGAACCAGATTTGTGTGGCCATTAATATGTTTAATATTTTTGAGTGGTGTTTTATAACATATTTCGTTTTATTGTTGCCTCAAATATACATAGAGAGATAACCGGAGTAGCCAGAGCGAGCTGACTGACGCGAGCAAGAACGCACTGTTCCATTTGCAGCATAACCCAAGTACAGCTCGCTGCATCCTGCGGTGGATATCCAACCCGGCCCACATCCAAGTGTGATGTCAGAAGCCACGCCCATCCAAGTGTGACGTCAGAAGCCACGCCCATGTCCAACTACAGCACGTGACTCGATTTGTTGTACGCATGCGCAAAAAGGCGCTGCTTCCTGACGGAAATATGTTTACGGTTGTTATCATTCATAGTTATTGGTTTATAATAAAGATAAGTTTATTTGTGTAGAGGTGTGACGCTACAGATTATTGTTGCTGTTAAATTGTGACGCTTTGGCAGGCTTGGAATGGTCTAAATCACGATCACTCAAGACGTTACCTCTGCATTGCTCACTGGTTTTGTAAGTTAATGAAATGGTAGTACAAGTAAACAATGTACCTTAAAACGATATTTTTGTATTTCTCTTATATTTCTGTTACACAAATGGTAATCAATAATCATGGTTTTGCTATAATAAACGTATAAGGGAGCATCTATACTTAAACTAAAACGAGTTTTTGTCACTTTCTTAATTAAATGGGATCCAAACTGCACTTCTAAATAAAAAAAATAATGTAAACTTTTTTTTACATTTCTTTCTATGTGGTTATAGAAATATTGCATTTTTACAACCAAATTAAGAATCCACTTATTAGTTAATGCCTGTTATAGCAAATGACTTTGAAATCAAATAATAGAACAGCATAATGGAATTTATGTAAACCTTAAATTAAAGAACCAATATGGTGAAACTCGAAAAATTAGAATATCGTGCAAAAGTTAATTTATTTCAGTAATTCAACTAAAAGCTGATACTAATATATAATATAGACTCATTACATGCAAAGTGAGATATTTCAAGCAATTTATGTGTTATAAATTTGATGATTATGCCTTACAGTTATGTTGAATTACTGAAATAAATGAACTTTTGCACAATATTCTAATACATAAAAAAACAGTTAATCTCTCGTCTTCCCCTTCTGTACAGGTTTTATGAGTTTAACATATCAAAATATCATCATAGTTCAAAATATCTTGGTCACAAATTAATTTTTTTATTTAATATTTTGTGTTAATACATCAAGTTTACACACATGGGTCTAAAATGACCCATCTATGCAAGTGTGATAACTTTTTGTTAAAATAACCAATGTCACAGTTGTTCAAAGCAACAAATTCACTATACTACTTAAAATCAATAGTATATTCCTGCACAATCGGAGGCTTCAGCTTTAGGCCCCCGGTTACAGGACCCTCGTTTTTTAGTTTGTACATACATAGTTCGAAAGACATTTAATCTCAGGAGTATTTTTATAAAATGTGTTTTTTTTATTCAAAATGCATCAGAGGCATTTTGAAAAATGTATAAATTTACACAAAACAAAATTAAAAATGTATATCAATCTTTAAACAACTGAAAAAGTGGAGTGAGTTAGTTTCTTGAATTATACTGTATATTGATTAACCTCTTTAAGTTTAACTAATTTGCTCATTATCAGGTAAAATAACGATAGAATCAGCACATGCAGTCACTAAATGATATCGCCAGATATCAGAAGGCAAAACTCGAAAATTATTCAAGCATGAATTTATTTATATATACACATGTATTTATTTATATTATATGAAAGAACAAAATTATTTGTGCTAGAACAAAAGCACCAAAAAGATCCCCTTTTCCACCAGTTGCTGCAAGAATGGCTTCAACTCTAAGAGAGAGAGAGAGAGAGAGAGAGAGAGGGAGAGAGAGGGAGAGAGAGTGAGAGAGAGAGAGAGAGAGAGAGAGAGAGAGAGAGAGAGAGAGAGAGAGAGAGAGAGAGAGAGAGAGAGAGAGAGAGAGAGAGAGAGAGAGAGGAGAGAAATTTGTTTTTAACATGTTCAACTGAAATATATATTTCTGATTTAACACTTATGAAATGTTGGAGTTTTAGAGAGAGAAAGTCAAATAGAATATTCATGTTACTGACTTCTAATTCCAAACTCCAAATGTGTAAATCTACAAACCAAAGTTTATTTTTACTTACCGACATGGCAAACAATCACTTGCTTTCAGAATTGTAGTACTCCTGAAAAGAAGTATAATATAGTTAGGAAAGGCTGATGTGATGGCTGGCTTGCTGTCACTGTATTTACTATGAATTAATAATAAAACTTATTCATATTACAACAGTTTATCATCACATTACATTATATAAACATGTATAACTTCTTTTCATAGCAATGACTGAACAACTTCAAACTTTTTCAATATGCAGTATTTACAACTGACAGAGTGACAATCAAATCTCATAATCTTTACAAGCAGAATAAGATTTACAGGATGTAACGTCACACATAAGCACTGAAATATATTTTTCATATTTACTCTTAATCCAAATAACAACATGAAATTGGTGATATAATAATGCAGTTAGTATAGTAGGCTATAATAGTAATAGTATACAATTCTCAGTTGACAAACTAACGTTTACTGATACGAAATTCACTCAGCCAAATATAACACACAACTCAGTTAAGAGACATCACAGGGGAGTTAAATGACCAAATATGTAAGTTAAAGATAATTCATAGCTCTATTTCAACAGGTAACATCTCATTCTCATACAACTCATTCCTATTATGTTGAACAGTGTTTATACTAAAACCGCAAGTGTGTTTTGTGCATTTTGTTTCGCAGTTACCTTCGTCTTCTCTTCTCGATGCTTCTTCCTGTTTTTATATTAACGTTAATGAGAATGTGTCCAATTTGGGCATGGGCGTGGTGGCTTCTGACGTCACACTTGGATGTGGCCGGGTTGGATGTCCACCGCAGGCTGCAGCGAGAGGCTACTCGCATAACCGGACTCGCGTCCTCCCGTCCGCGGGAGTTCGTTCTCTCGAGTCGAACTTGCAAGTCCGAACTACCAAGGACGCAAGTCCGAAGTTTGCGTACTTGGTATTGAGAAACGGCCCTTGTCATTCAAGGCCAGGGCAATTTGTGTACATTTCTGGAACTTTTGCACGCTTCCACATCCGGTGCAATACGGATCTCCCAGGAATATTGATGCCGCTGCGTGCGTACATTTATCCGTGTCACCTAGATGCGCATGCGCGAGCGGTGCGCGATCATGGTCGACTGACGACATAAGCAGCTGAAGAATACGGCCGTTTTTAAAAATTGAATTATGTATTTAAAAGTTGCAGAATGGATTCATTGGGAGACTCCGAAATTGGCAGAGATAGGCAGGCAATGCAAAACAAAATCTTACATTGGGAAATAGTGGGGGGGACAAAACTTAGATTTTGAAATGTGTGTGGGGGGGGGGGGGGGGGGGCATGTCCCCCCCACATATAATGGCTCCTACGCCCCTGTAAACAAGACATAGAACGTCTCGGTTATGCACGTAACTGTTCCCTGAAGGAGGGAACGGAGACATTACGTCAGATGTCGTCTTAAGAATTGGGATCTCACCTGAGAGTAAACTAAACAAGTGTAAACTAAACGAGCCATTGCACATTACGGGTTTACACATTGCAGCGTGGAACACACATTCAGGTTTTCGCTGAGGAGCCGATGACCCAGCCGCTCAGCGGTGGTACTACAGTAATTGTGGCGACAAGACGTAACTTCCCCGTTCCCTCCTTCAGGGAACGAGGGTTATGTAACCGAGGCATTCCCTATCAGTCAGTCACGTTCAACGTTACGTCAGATGTGATCTGACGAATTGTGATCCCTATCAAAGCGCCACTTTTGCTGCCCCTTCCAGCGCTCCGCGAAAGCCACCTGATCCCCCCGCACTTCTGGGGCAGAAGATGGGACTGGGCTTTACGCTGAGAAAGTCGATCACTGCTGTTCCGCATGACCTGTTAGATTATTGTATAACACTGGGAAAGCATGACTTTTCCAGGCAGAAAGGGACACTACGGAATCCACATCCTGCCCGTAGAGAGGTATCATGTGGAAATTACACAGGCCATTATGGCAGTGCAACACATGGATTGTCTCTGAGGTAGCTCCGGCCTTGTTTGAGGGGAGTGAAGAACGGAAAAGACTCGGCCTACCATGGAAGAATACACATATGGGATCACTGTAGGGATCACTACATGGCACGTAACCTACAGTAGCACAGGGGTCAACCATTGGGTGTACTTACGAGTGTGAGGCCTGGTGTCGGACTTTAGGCCACATCTGACTGCCGAGAGTGCTGGGGGAACTCAACAGAGCTCGCCAGATGGGGAACTTAACCGATTAGCAAGATAAACGCACATATCCGGTCAATAGGAGGGGAATGGCGCATCAAGTGAGACACCCGGCTGGTCCCCGGCGTTCACTGGCCACTTGGGGCGAGTGCACGGGAGGACACTGGCTCTACACGAAGACCATAAAATCTGGCAAAGTGTCGGGTGTCGACCAGCCCGCAGCTCTACGCTCATGTATTATGAGGGCTTTTGCCTTGTAGACTTGCAGAGGCAGCCTGTTCAATAGCACTGTAAGCCCCAGCAGCCTTGATGGACACCCCGGCAGAGTAAAATGTATCTAAAACTGTGTAACTCTGATCTAAGTTGGATTGTCTTGTATAAATAATGAAACCGCTACATCTTGTATTTATGGATACAGTTGTGATCTCTTAGTGTCAATCTCCACTTAACGCTGTCAGACAAATTTGCTGCAGCTCAGTCTGAATGCTTCATAGATTTTCTCTTTTTGCATTTTTACTAATCAGATAGCTACACAAATCTGTTTTCTTGTCATTATGGGGTATTACCCTGCTGAAAAAAACAGCATAAACCAGTATGATTCCCATGTCCACCAGCTTTCCTGCTTGGCATGCTGGTCCCACCATGCAAAACCTTATAGTTTAGACCAGTGAGGCTGGATTTGTTCAGCAGGATAAACATATATGTGTCAATTTTAGCATAAGGCAGCAACATAACAAAATGTTAAAAAAAAATGAAGGGTACTGAATACATTCTGAATGCACTGTATGAGAGTAATTTAAGCAATCTGATCAATTATCATGTATAAATTGTATATAAGCCCTAAAGACATTTAGTATAACTAACTAAAGTAACTAAATTCACTGCATCTTAATGGCCTAAGAATTTAAATTTCATTGTAAAAATGTTTCTATTAACTTCATTTTTAACATAAAAATGTTTCATTTTTCACTTTATACCAGTCACTCTCTATCTCTTTAATTTTCACAACCTCTCACAATTTTTTTTCTCGCGTTTCGCTTTCAGAGTAACCCATCACACATGAAACGCCTTTAAAACAAATGCACTCTGAGGATAACAAATAGCTGCTTTTATTATACAGCAATATGCTGCAAGAAGAATTAGTTATCTTATTTCTCATTCACTTTTACAGGTAGAAAAAAATGCCAGAAATATATGTTCACTATCACTATCTTGTTTATGTCAGTTTCAGATGCTTAAATAATAATGTATTTAGGCAGAGGTTAAAATGAAAAGTAACATTGTTAGGACATGTTGTAGGGGAGAGGGTGTGACAACCTAACGCTTTTTGACTTTATCAGTTTGTGTAAATTCACTTGGGGTTCAGAGTATTTTTTCACATTAATTTCACACGCCTAGTACAATTATGTGGTTTTGTTTCATTACTACAGTGTATACTTGTTTCTTTATTTACCACAAAAGAATGGAAGTGAAATGTGACAACATACCCCATGGGGCACATTGTAACATGACCATATGGCAGCTAATTTGATGTAATCCAAAAATATACAAGACAAACTAAACATTTTCTAAATAAAATACAATTATTAACTTGTTCATATAAAATAATGATAATTAAAATTAAACACATTTGAGTTTTATAACAAACACACGGCAAAACACAGCTAGCATACTACAGCATAGTTCAAAATATAATACTTATGAATAATTTCTGAACATTGATTCTCAGTCTTTATTCATGGTTTCATGAATAGAATTCATGAAAAGTTGTTAATTGTGAATTATATCGCTAACATCATAGAATAGCATAGTTCTAATAGGGGCTAATTGTAACGCATTGTTATAACATGCACATCTGCACGACCGGAATGTAAACCTAGTGTTCTGCTGGTTAGATTAGCATTAAAGAACTATCTAAATAACAGATTGAAGATTAAAATATTAGCATATTTGTCTCATTTTATAAAAACGAAAAAATATTTAAATTTAAATTGAATTTTGGCGAATTTTTTCTCTCTCTACGTAGTGCTGATATGGCAACTAAATACACTACGACAGTGACCAAAGTGATATCAAAGATGGCGACGTCATTAAAACAGAAAAATCTTATCACTTTTGACTCAACAAGAGTCCAAATGAATCGTAAGTTCATCCATCAAATCTATGATATTTCTTAAAGGGATACTCCACCCAAAAATGAAAATTCTGTCATCATTTACTCGCCCTCAAGTTGTTGCAACCCTGTATAAGTTTCTTTCTTCTGCTGATCACAAACAAAGATAGTTTGAAGAACGATTGGAACTTTGGCACCATTGACTTACATTTTTCTACTATGGAAGTCAATGGTGCCAAACAACTGTTTGGTTCCAATCGTTCTTCAAAATATCTTCCTTTGTGTTCAGCAGAAGAAAGAAACTCATACAGGTTTACAACAACTTGAGGGTGAGTAAATGATGACAGAATTTTCATTTTTTGGTGCATGTAAACGTGAGTTGTGTGCCAACTGTGAAGTATGCAACCCCACATGCTCATTCAGTGTTAAAAGGTACTCCCGCAGTAATGCACGCACCCCCGAACATGAGCGCCGCTCACATAGCAGCGTGAACATTAAACAGCTGGGTGGCCGGGTCCCTATGACACAGCGGCCCGTCCCCAGTTTTCATTCAACCCTTAGCTATTCGTGCCGAGGCCTGGCAGGCCATCCCCGGTATATCAGAATGGGTGTTGAACATTTTAAAACGAGGCTACTCGCTACAGTTTGCTCGCAGACCCCTGCACTTTTCAGCCATGGTCGAGACGACAGTGAGAAGAGGGGTGGCTCACGTCCTTCGCACCGAAGTGTCGAAACTGTTAGAGAAGGGAGCTGTGGAAACATTCCCATTATCACAAAGCAAGTCGGGCTTTTACAGTCGTTACTTCCTCGTCCTAAAGAAGGATGGCGGTCTCAGACCCATCGTAGACCTCAGACAACGGAACAAAGCGCTTATGACGCGACCATTCAGAATACTGACAACCAAACAAATCCTTGCGCAAATTCGCCCCATCACAGGCCATTTCTCAGATTCGCCTTTGAGGGGCAGGCTTACCAGTACACAGTACTACCGTTCGGCCTATCATTGACATCTCGTACTTTTACGAAGTGCCTGGACACAGCACTTACCCCCATCAGAGGAACAATTGATAACTCACAGATCCTGGCTCCTCAACCATATAGAAAGCTTGGGACTCAGGATCAATGTTTCCAAGAGCACACTATCTCCCAGCCAGAGTATCTCTTTCCTGGGTACAGTGATAGATTCAATACAAATGAAAGCGTGCCTCACATCAGAGCGCACGCTCACTATTCAGCGCCCAGTGGCATCTTTCAGAGCAGGCATGTGTATCAGTCAGGAGTGAGTATGGGTGTGGTTACGAGAAGAAAAGTGATCTTGACAGATGCCTCCAATCTAGGTTGGGGGGCCCTTTACGAGGGCAGGCCCGTCTCTGGCCTATGTGCATTCCCTCCGGTCACGATGTCACCACAGGTCATCGAACGGATCAGGGAGAGCAAGTGTGCAGTGCTACTGATAGCACCTCTCTGGAAGACCCAATTATGCTTCTCCGAGCTGGCACAGCCCATGGCCGATTCTGCTAAGTAGAGACCTCCTCACGCAGGCAAACCGATTAATCTGCCATCCCCGTCCCGACTTGTGGGCCCTTCATGTATGGCCCCTCAACGGATACCCGGGTGTCTCCCGGAAAGAGTGCTGAAAACGATCACTGAGGCAAGAGCGCCGTCAACTAGACGCCTAACCGCTCAGAAATGGGCGGTGTTTTCTGGCTGGTGTGCTGCAAGGATCCTGTACCCTTATTCGTTTTAATGTATCGAGTGTACTCGTATTCTTACAAAGGCTTTTGGACGCGGGTCGTACCCCCTCCATGCTCAAAGTATATGTAGCGGCCATAACAGCTTCTCACGCTCTTGTGTCAGGCCAAATGCTAGGAAGAAATAACACAGTCTCAAGAAGTCATATATTGACGTCTTGGGACGTCTTTTGACCATACGTCAATATCCGCCTTTTTAGGGTACCCTTAAACGTCGGTAAATGACGATCCTGGGACGTCATACAACTGACGCTTTACCTTTAACGTCAGTAGGTGACGGGGTAGGTTTAGGGGTAGGTTTAGGTCTGGGGTAGAGT
Organism: Chrosomus eos; assembly: GCA_036326025.1. Lineage (NCBI taxonomy): Eukaryota > Metazoa > Chordata > Actinopteri > Cypriniformes > Leuciscidae > Chrosomus > Chrosomus eos. Next base: position 13,027,264 of record CM070819.1, on the reverse strand, counting down.
TAGGATCCGATAACGTCATCTAACTGACGTTTAAGGGTACCCTAAAAAGGCGGATATTGACGTATGGTCAAAAGACGTCCCAAGACGTCAGTATATGACTTCTTGGGATGAGACTGCGCTGGAAGAAACGACCTCGTCGTACGCTTCCTTATAGGGGCAAGGAGGCTGAACCCTGCGCGACCTCCTTCTGTGCCTATCTGGGACCTCTACACGGTTCTGGAAGCACTGAATGGTGCCCCATTCGAGCCGCTGCGGTCTGCGGACCTGAAGCATCTCTCGCTAAAAAGCGCTCTCTTACTGGCGCTCGCCTCAGTCAAGAGAGTGGGTGATTTACAAGCGCTGTCAGTAAGCGCTTCCTGCCTTGAGTTTGGGCCTAACGACTCTAGAGTTGTCCTTAAGCCAGGGGCGTCGCACCCGTGGGGGATGTGGGTGTTTTAACACCCACACTTTTCCCGGTGAGAGGGTTCAACACCCGCACTTTTTCTGCAGTTTTTCCGCAGTTTTGCACAAACGCGCTACTACAGTCGCTCCTCCGTTTCTCTGGCGCACTGTGTGTGCGCTCGCTGCGGCTGCCTCCTCTCAAACATGACACCGGCTTTGAGTGTGAGCTGCTGATGATTGGCTGTTATGCCTTAAGTCCCGCCTCTCTTGATGTGTTAGATTTATCGGTCAGCTCGCTCTGAGGAGGCGGGAACTTATGGTTATTTACATCTCCCTTTTCCAGGTAGGCCTACTTTGAATGAGTGTTTATGCTTTGAACGAGTTTTTTAAATAAGCTTGATATGTGTTAGGGAAGATGTTATGTTTATGTTTTGTTGACATGTCGAGTGTTTTTGTGCTCTTTGCTCACACGATCAGCATGGTGATCTGGTGTTTTCTCCTAAATAAAAGCTCAATGGTTTATTTCTTACAAGTGAAGAAATTAGGACAAAAGTATTGTAATTTTCCTATTCTATAGCATAATACAAAATATAATGTAATGTAGACAGAGACTCTATATCATAACTAAAAAGATGTTTGAGCCCTTTAGGTAGGCTACAAGTCAATGCTTTTTCTTTGTTCAATGTGCACAGTTCATGGGTCGAAGCCGTTTGAAACTCTTAATTTTGAGCTCTCAATGTGCACCAGATTGATGCATTTAACCTTAAAATGTACAAAATTTTCTTCCGGGGGGCATGCCCCCGAACCCCCCTAGAGGGACAGAGGCCCACACAACATGGCAAAATTTCAATGTCATATCCATCCCCGCACTTTTGAAAAGCTTGCTACGCCACTGCCTTAAGCAAAGGCATGGTTATATTCCTAAAATGCTCTTGACTCCGTTCAGAGCGCAGGTTATTTCACTGGCAGCTCTTTCCTCACCAGAAGACGAAAGAGTTTACTCTGTCCCGCCATTCAGGCAGTCAGAACAGCTCTTTGTATGCTTTGGCAGCCGCACCAAAGGGCTCGATGTGACGAAGCAGAGATTATCGCGCTGGATAGTGGACGCTATCGCGCTGGCTTATGAGTCTAAGGGCCTGCATTACCCCTTAGGCATCAGAGCTCATTCCACAAGAGGCATGGCCTCGTCAAGTATTGCGTAACCCGCAGTGCTACTGTGCTTTGATCAGGGGATCGCTTCAGTCGACTCAACCTGATTTCCTTTTGGTTGAATGGGCCAATATCGCCATAGGTTCGTTCAGTTGCCACAGCAAAGTCAATGGCCATGCTAGCCGCTCATCTGTGTCTACTGTGCAGCTGCAATGCGTTTTAAAATTTTTGCTTCAGTATTCTCGAGAAAAGGAGTTCTCCCATAGCGTAAGCTAGCCTAAAGCCCAATTTATACTTCTTCGTCGAACTCACGCCGTAGCTACGCCATAGGCTGTGTGTAGCGTCACCTCTCCAAAAATGTAACAACGCGTCAATTCTACGCGAATGCAAGCGCTGTGATTGGTCTGCTAGAATCCCTCCCTCAGATTTCTCATGTTCCCTCTGCATGTGTAATTGCGTGTCAACGCGGACAACGATGCAGAAGTATGAATAAAAACCAACGCGTAGTGTATAGCGTAGAGGCTCTGGCATAGGTCCGACGCAGAAGTATAAATTGGGCTTTACCTAATACGAGAGACCTCTCGTAGGCAATCGAGGTTACGTAAGTAACCGAGACGTTTTGGTTCCCATCAACATCCGTAGTATAGAAAGAAAAAATACAATGGAAGTCAACGGGAACCCAAAACTTTTTGGTTACCAACATGCTTTAAAATATCATTTTTGTGTTCATTTTTGGGTGAACTATCCTTTAAATCTGACAAAATCAGCTCAACCTAAATTCCTGAATTCTGTATGTGATTGACTGCCTGTGTCTGGTAGATGCTCTGAGCCACACTGACTCTGACTAGCCTCAGGTAGGGAGCTGCTCTGGGGTCTGTTTGCACCTGATCTGCCTGTTTGTGCTTCTTTAAAAAGAACTCTGATATCTCTCCCTTTATTTTCATGTTTAATTGATCATGCAAAATTTTGACAGCCTATGATTACATCTAATCATCCATTTACCAACATTTTTATCTCAACTCTTTCCCGCCAGCAAGTTTTATTCTAGTTTCGTGCATTTTTTATCAACACTTGAATGTTGGTAAGTTTCATAAAAAGGAACATGAGCAAAAAGCTAAGAAAATCGCATTTTTATCAAAGCTTAATACAGATCAGATTCAGAATGATGATCAAAACACAGATGAGTAGATCGAGTCCATCAACACCCCCAAAACGTCACAGTACTATAGTGATCGCATTCTGATATCACTTGTTGTTTCTGCTTCTTTGCCTGCATTTTGATATGGAGGTACTTGTTTAGAAAATGCGTAATAGTGCCACCTGCATTATAACAGTGAAAACACAGAAACATGTAAATTCGTCAATGGCGGAAAGAGAGTAATTTAAATTACATTCATTAAAAACTGTACATTAAAATCAACTAACGTAACTTAGTTACCAATTTGATCATTGCTAGCCCTATTCTGAATTGTAAGTTAACTGAGCTACCTAATCGATTTCAAAGTACCAAATGTTAACTCTAAACACTGACAGCCAGGGGCGGATCTACAGGGGGGCAAGGGGGGGCAGGTGCCCCCCCACTCTAGAGCCTTGCCCCCCCAGCTGCCCCCCTAACTTTGGTGATCCAAAAACTGTACTTGTAAAAACAACCCGCAAGCTTCTCAAAACAGTGAACTAAACGATACATTTACCAAAAGTGAACAATTAAATTTTTATTAAAGCCCGTCCCCCCTGCCCCTCAAATACTTAGTACGTCCCTGATTCAAACGTGCAGAGCGGCGTTCGCTCAGTCACGCGCGCGCGCACACACACACACACACACACAGCGAGTCTGCTGCGGTGCGGTGGCCCTGCAACCCGACTGGAGAGACTGAGCTGCCCCAGAGCCTGAAGGTGAAGTGAGTTTCCCCATGTGTAGTTAAACAAATGTTTAACTTAAAGTTACATTTGTAATGAATGTATTGTATGCTAAAGACGATTCAGCATCAGCAAAACAGCGAGTCTATTACGTTAGCCAAAATCAGCGGTCAAATCGCTTCCTCGTGATTTGTAAGAGCACTCTTCCATTTGATTGGCCTAATTTTGATTTTAGTAAAGACAAGAACAGCTTAATAAAAAATATAAATTGTTTGTATCCATAATAACATTTACTGATGGTCGCTGTTACGCCGACGTTACGTTACAACACACAATACAGTGCCAGTTAGGAGATCGATCATTTGATTAGCTAAGCAAATCCAATTCCTCTCAGATATCACAGCAATGAAACCAGGTTAAAACTGGGGAAATAACTAATAAAATCAGGATTATTATATTAAGTAGTCTAAATATAACTGCGTGTGTGGATGTGATAAATATTTCTGATTTTATATTTGTTATAGGCTACTAATAACAAATTATTAGCTGGGTCATTCCTGGTATGCGGTGACTTTTCCTGTCCCAATTGTTTATTTACACATATTTCTCTAAAATGAGTCACATATTTATAGTAAATGGCTTAAATTGTAGATTTCAGTATTATTTACCATTTAAACAGAGATAATAGACATTAAAATAATATTTTGTATTTTACACAATTTAATTGATGTATGCATTCAATTATATCATGTCCTCAGTGCACAGTAATCAACTTCTGCAAGAAATATAAACCATGAAATGACAAAAACCTCAAAATATTTTTTATGTTATAGACTAGGCTAAATTGCCTCTAATCATACATATAAATCACGTGAAAATATAGGTCTTTTCTTAAAATTTTCTTCAATTACTGCGTCCCTGAAGTCATTCCACCCTGTTATTATGTACTTTTTTGCCTTCTAAATCCGACTGCAATTTCATTGAGACCATTTTCAAGAAGTGACTTCATTTCTTTATCTGCTGGAATTCAACTGTACAAACTGAAGTAAGCTTCAACTCTCACTCGTAACTTTTTTTTTAGTTTTTGAAATGTTATCCTGCTTGTCCCACCCTTAAAGTTCCACCCTGTTAGGCTATTTTATGGATAATGTTTGTCCTATCAAAACATTTAAAAACAAATCTGACATAGTTATAAAAGTTATGTTCATAGAAGGTTAGCTAGCTAAATGTTGATCACTCAAAGAGCTATGGCTGACTTAGCTCAGAATTTTCCACTCTGTTAGGTCTATAAACCTAACAGGGTGGAATGTGAAACATATTCTATTCATCAAAAATTGTTTTGCTTGTTTCAAGAAGAAAAAAAAATCTAAGATGGCATAAGGGACATATACTATGCAAGAAAAGCTCATTTTGAAGAATTTTGAAGCCAAAATGTCACCACATACCAGGAATGACCCAGCTACTTGGCCCTACAGTGTAGCCTAATGTAATACAAGGATAAAATTCACATATTGACTTTTGCTGGCAAGAGTAGTTGAAAAAAGTAGCTGGAGCATAACCATTAGGGCTAAAAGTCCCTGGACACAATTATTGTACTTTTTTTTTAATATTTTCATTTTGCTTTTTATACTTTTACTTTTTAAAAGATGCAAAGTTTTGTTTTGTTTGAACACTGCACTGGGCTTTTTCCTGTTGTGAATTAAAAACCTTTGTAGTGTGTAAGGGCACGATTAAACTAACTACTGTGTTTTTGTGTTTGTTATATTAAAGCAATTCACATAGGGATTCCCACCGTCTACCCCTGCCACCCTGCTAAGACCTCTTGCCACCCCTTTGCCCCCCCATGCAAAATTTTCTAGATCCGCCACTGACTGACAGCTGTATCCTACTTCCCCACGTTAGCTAAACGGATTTTGTGCTAAAATGCGAACCGATCTCTCTAGTGATTAACTGGTAGCCTATTGCATATGGAGTGAGAATCATGCCAAAACCTCACACACACACAAAACGTGTTTTACTCACACCGAACGATTCACAAACAAACTCACAAACTAATGCATTTTGTTCTGCAAATAAAAAAACGTACCTATCAAACAAATACAGTATGTTTTACATATAGAAACGTATTTCTTCAATGACAAAAATATCCTCTAAGTACAAACTAAAATCTTTCAAGTACAAAACAAAATTCTACAAGTACGAAAAACTGTCACGTGACTTTTGGCACTAATTTATCACCTTGCTGATCCACACCATATAGACATCATATAGAGACTAGATGCCCTATTGGTATTTTCTTGGGTGCAAATCCCAGTGTGGCGTAGTCAGTGTTATCTAGATTTAATTAAAATACCGCTCTGGTAACACCTGGCAATCATTCTGTAAACAATAACGTATTTTCGCGAAAATAGTTTAAAAACTTCAGATTTTGTTGTAAATGTTTATTAATTATGGTGGGCTAAGCGTGGATTAGTGGTGGACAGAGACACCATGAAAAACTCCTGTTTCTCCAAAAATACTAAAGCCGGATTGAATCACCTCTGTGCACTTGCACAGACAAATGGCATTTCAGCTCACCAAAACCACTACAATTATGATCTCGGGAAACTAAATCAGTTTCTATAGCCCCTTCTAGTGGCTGATGAGAGAACTGGGATAATGCCAGTGCACTGTTATGACAATACTTTTAAAAGAAAAAGGTAGGCTATAGGGATAAGAAAATCAGGGATGACATCAAAACCCGGAAGACTTTTCCTATGGGGTTTTATAATGGGTTTTTTTTGTGTCAATTTATAATTAAAATAAGGTCTGTGCTAAACATAATTGTATTATATGCAAACATACAACATAGTTTACACCCATCTCGAAAAACATGAAAAACATGAATTTTGAAGCTATTTTTATTAAAAAACAAAAGAAAGTTTGGGGTGTTAGTTTGTGTTTACATTGTAGTGCAAAACGTCCAAGTATCAAGTTGTTTACCACAGACCTTATTTTACTAATAAGTTAAAAAAAAACCTATAGGAAAATCAAGGGAGACCAGTGGCGAATTTGTCTTCAGGGTTTTGACATCATCCCTGCACCAATGAATATGTACCCAAAATATGCATTTATACTGTATTTGAAGACAATATCCACTGGTAACGGTCCATGCAATACAATCTAAAAACTCGAAATAACAAAATAATTTATATTATAAAACAATTTTTTTATTAATGTTTTAAAATGTTGTTTTCACAATTGTGAACACACAGTTATGTTTAAGGTTCATTGACAGATAAAACAGTTCAGTCTAAGTCAAAGTTGTCATCACTTTGAAGGCGCATACGTAGTTTTTCTGCACATAACAAGCATCGTCATTCCATTTGCCAACGTCTAAAAGAAAGCAGAAAGAAGGTCAAACCAACATAGAATGTGAAAATAAAATAATCATGATAGATTACATTTTATACCAATCATGCAACCAATGATTTTGGTGATTTTACCAATAAATACTAATAATTATTGGGACAGTGTCTCTTCCTGTTACGCATATTCAAATATATGAAAAGTTTCACAAGTGAATTTTTGGCTTTTCAAAATTGCATATTTTTCAAAATGAACCCTTTTGCTTACGACTCCAGTTCATTTCCACGCAGTCCTCCCTGTTACTGAATTTGTGGTTGGGCTCACCAGGTGTCCAGATTTGATAGTTCCAAAAGGAACCGTCAGTCCAGACAAATCTACCAGACTGAGAGAGTGAGAAAGATCAAACCTTTAAGGGTAAAGGTTATAGGTAAAATATTTATTTACTTTTTAAATCACGTCTGTCTCATTTACCTGAAAAAACTCAAAGGCTCCGATCCAGATGCGCAGGTTATGTGGACTATACTTGATCACAATGCAGAGCACGTCACCATTAGCCATTGTGTTGTGCATTGACACCAGGTGTCCACCAGGGGCTTTGCTTCTGCAGCTGAACTGTGTGCGGCAACGAGCAACAACATCAATAAGAAACATCTTTATAGAAAATGAGGAAAGAATCATTTGGAGAATTACCGGTACATATGTCAGTTTCTGTTGTCTATTTTGTCCCACACTGACACTACTTACCTCAGCTGCAGTGAAGTTGAGAGGATTGCCAAAGTATTTGACACAGCGTGATCCCACTCTGAACCAACTCTCATAACCAGTCATTGGACAGGCTTTAGGCATAACGCAGCCTAATGCAGAGGGATTCATACGGCCAGCAGCCTCATCTAAATGTGAACATCACACCAAAATGTACCCTTTGGGTTAAAAACTTTCTTTAAAAATACTCTTGTGTATATAACATGAAATATTTAAATAAATGAAATAGCCCAATTTTAATCAGCACCTCTCTCCATGGTTAAGAAGCTACCACTTCCAAAAAGGAAAGTCATCAACAAAAAGCTAAACATCTCCATTCCTGCTGCACACTGTGAAGGAGAGAACATGATCGGTGGAAGCTTACAATATTGTTTTTATAAAATAGTCATTTAAAAGAAAAAAAATCCTTCTTTTTCTTTTTTTAAAAATTTAAAAATAATACATGGTTACCAAAAAATGGACTTACCACTCCTTCCACTCGTCTTCCGTGTCTCCTCATAACATTTAGTCTGTCTTATCCGTCACTTTTTTTTTCACAACTCCTCCCTTTCTCTTACTCAGCATTCAGTGTGTCTATATGGAGTTCCACATGAAAGCTCATAGCATAAGTTTAGTTGAATACTAAAATTGTCAGCAATGATATAAAAATGTACACTTCCTTTTTATGTAATATTGCAGTATTTATTATAAATGATTTATCTGTGTACATCATTATTTTTTGAAAATAACTTATGTTCCCTCCAAATCTTTAATCAGAATAACTTCCCCTCCCTCTTGCAATGTAGTTTACTGCCGTGAGGGTGGGACAACCTGTCATTCACATGAGGTCACAGCAAAACCACAACCAGTCAAAAATCCAAACATCCAACCAATTAAAAACCAAGCTACATTTTTTCTTGTTTGAGAAGCTGTTTCACTCAGAGATAAATGTCACAATAGGGAAGATAAGACCAAGATAATGTGGATCAGATTGACCAAATAGGCCTAAAGATATGTGGATGCATTATTTTGGTTTGGAAAACACATTTAACATATTCAGTATGTAACATAAAACCATAATTGTGATAGAAAAAAATCTTTGTTGTTGATGCTTCCTTTAAAATGCAGTTGACTCAAACATCTGATCCCAACTTGAATGAGCCTAATGCTTCTGATCTACTAACAAGCTTGCTCCTTTACCACACTAATAGACCGTTATACCACTGTACCATGTGGTTACAGACACTGTTGCTGATCTCTTTAAATTTGAACTTCACTTTGCAACTACAGATGATGGAAATCACATTCTGAATGGCTGTACTGTTAGTCTGACTCAATACTTTAATGTTATAAAAGACAGATTATTGTTCAGAAAATGACTGCAGAGCATATTATATACTTTTTTAAGCTTAGTAAATGTATATGTCAGGATTATGTTCTGTGTGTTTTAGTTCTCTTTTCCTGTGTGAACTATAGTTTCCAGTTTGTTCCCTTGATTAATCCTTCTGAAAAAAATCACATTTTTTTCAATTAATTATAGCTCATTAGTTCCCTCATTTTGTCTGGTATATATTCTCCCTATTTTGTTCAGTTTTTTGTCCTGTCTTGTCAGTTTTACGTGGTTGTAGTATTCTGTTTCTTGAGTTTTCCTTGCCTGTTGGATTTAAAGACTGTCTTTGCTGATCTCCTTTGTTGTTGTGCGCTTTGTACAGCCACACATGACAATATTAGTATAACAGTTACACTTTATTTTACAGTACAAGCACTAACACTTACAGTACGAGTTCTTAAATATTATACAACTACATTGGCTAGGGTTAGGTAGGTTGGTTAGTGGCTAGTTATTACTGTTATTGCCATCTTGTACATAGTATGTACACAAGGAACAGGACTGTAAAATAAAGTGCGAGTGGTTTAACACTTTAAAAAAAATTTTTTTACAACTACTACTTCACACTTTTTCTTGCTGCTTTTAAACTGTAATACTTATTCAGCAGTCTTCACATGCAAAAACCAAACACGCTCTTAAGAACATTTGCTTGGTAACTTATGGTGTCAAAAAAAAAAAAATGTTAAGGTACCCTCTAGTTAGCCAGGGACCTTATTTTACTTCTAAATCCAATTTTTAGTCGTTGATAGACTTGTCAGTCTTGTTTCTCTGTTGTAAACCATTAGTTCAAATAAGACAATTTATATCAGAAATGACATATACATGTTTTTTATTGCCCTGCATGAGCATCAATATTTGCAAGCAAATTAGAATTGGTAGTATAAATAAAGTATTAACAATGTGTGTATAACGATAGGGAAATGACAGAAAAACTATTTATTACAATATAACTCGGAAAATGCAGGAGACCTCAGGTATCAAAATAGAAAACAAACATATAATACAAAAACGAGACCGAACTAAGGGCTAAAATATACATAAATATTTACAGAACTAAGAACAGGTGTGCTAATGATTAACCATGGAAACAAACTAGCAGAACGAAATCGGTACATCTACACGACAACGATGAACTAAAAATGGAAACGTTTTTCCTTTGCATTTTTTGCGTACTGACGACAATGTTGTCAAAACAATTAAAAATGGTGCATTATGCATGACTGGCCAGTAGTTGGCGAGGTCACTTTGTAAAGAAAAACTACGCACCTATAAACTGAACACGTAATACACATGACCTTTTTCATAATTTTGCATTTTTGTTTTCAATTGTTTTCAAAAACCTGCACTTTAAAATCCGTTTTCAAAAGTTTGTATTTTCAGGTCCCCAAAATACTGTTGCCATGTAAATGATCAGCCAAAACGCTTAAAGTTTTCAGTTTTTTTTTTATTGAAAACTGTGTCGTGCAAACGGCTGCTCCGGCAAACCGTAACAGGGAACAGAATGAACCAAAAATACTCCTGACAGTGTTAGAAAAGTGGCCAAAAGTTAGGGTGATACTCTTTTACAATAACTTATATTCACAAAATGAAAAACACATACAGTTGCATAGCTACATTTTGGGAGTCTACAAACAATCACTTGAATTATTAAATATTTGTAAGTTATTAATAGTTGTGTAAAGGCCATGCTAACACTGTGAGCATACATATCAGAATTTGAGTATTTACTTAATAATAATATTTACAAAATATAGAAATGTTTTTTGATATTTGATCAGTCAGGCAAATTTTGAAGTTTAATCTGATTTGAAGATGATTCTAAAATATTCGTAATGGCTAATGGGGGGAAATTTTAATATGTGTGTATATATATATAATTACTGAATTAATGAACTTTTTTGCAATCCTTCCCAAGTGCTGTGGTGGGCACAATTAACTATAGCGTTCAATGGAAAATGCTCCGGAGTCAGTTGAGAACTTCTCATCAGGTTTGATTGAATGCTGGCTGTGGTCTCTGGACCTGTAGAATGAACTAGTGCTCTGAATATGTGAATCTGAAACCTAGAAACAGAGCAAGAGAGAGGCAGTGAGACATTCATTGTCATCATAACTGGATCGGTGTAACGTTGTTGGCGACTTGCTAAAATGCAAACCTCTTCAAATTTCTTGGCCTTGTACTGGTCAGCTCCTTTCAAGAAGTTCAGCAGAATTATATCACAAAGCACTGTACCCTAAAATAAAGGAAAAGTCTGAATTTTGTCTACTTAAAGAGGTTCACAGGTATGAATTTTCTATTATGAATTAATTTCATTATTAAAAATGAACAATAATAAACAATAAATGATGAATACATTACAAATACATATACATCCATGCTTTAATGGAAATAGATGCTAATGCTTTAACATGCTTGATATGAGGATGGAGATGAAATTCATGTCATGAATATTATAGTCACATGTATATACAAAGGTAAATATATATTACACAAAAAAGGGTAGGTTTAAAATTGTGTGATCAATAAGTTAACATATGTTTTTTACATTAGTAAACATATTTTTTTTACATTGCTTTAACTCATCAAAATAAGTTAATAACAATACATTTTTACAAGTTATACAAGATTCAACTCCTTTTTTAAGTCAGCTTAACGTAATTAAGTTGAAACGACTTAAACATACAAGTTGATTATACTTCAAAGTGTAAGTCAGCAACTTTTTTTTTGTTTTTTTTTTTTACAGTGGTATATTATGTCTATACTGATCGATCGTTCTTAAAGGCCTGGGGCCAGCCAGGCGGTTTGCTCACTTCTCACTTGGGTCATATTTCACATACTTAAAATAAAAAAATCTTCATTATTTGACTTACACTGGTCAGAACTATGGTAAAACTTTTGTGCTTAGTGGCAGGACAGGCCAGGCCAGACATTGAGTGAAAGCGTTTTGCTTGAATTTATTGATATTTTAATGATTTTTTAGAATGTTGTACACATTTTTTTATAAATATATAGTAGCCTTTATATAGCTAATAGTGAATAAAGCAAAAAAGCACTTTCTACATTGAATAAGTTAGTTAAACTTCAGAGTAAGTTTAACTAAAATCTAAATATCTTTAATTTTCCTTGCTTTTATTTTAATTCCTGTGTAAATCACTTTGACTTGCCATAGTGTATGAAATGTGCTATATAAATAAACTTGCCTTGCTAAACGTGAACTTAAAAATATGAAACAAATATTACATTTGTACTTGATTGAAATAACTATTGAGTATAATCTACTTAACTTTAAGACAATATGGAATGAATGTTTTTGACTAATGCCAGCAGTGCAATGTGAAGTGACCGGCATCTCATTAATATGAAATAACAAATTACATCTTAAATAGTTGAAGCAAATGGTGAATTTGACTAAGCCACTGTTTATGTCTTTGGTGCTAGTGTCACACACTTAATAACGGATCTCTAATTATCTATTATGGTTGCACCATTTTACTATTTTCTAGTTTGTTGTTGATTTTATTATGTTTTAGCTGCCATTTGGAGTTGACTTTCTACAAAAATAATTGTCAAAAAAGTGACATTTATATTATCCATTTTGTGAAAATGAGCTGTTTTATGTTAATGCAGATTAATGAAGACACATACCACACCAACAGAGGTGAAGGCAGCAACCATGTTGATTAGAGTTGGTATCATGTCAAATTTCCCAGCCTTTAACGAGAAAATGTAATGAGCAACTGTGCCCAGATGCAGAAAATGCTCGAAAAAACACACAAACAATTTAAAATGAACTCACATCTCCATTAACCAGCACATCGAATCTGATGGCGTAGGCTTTCAGCAGCGTGCGGTACTCAGTTCCGTTCTCCATTTGAAAATACTTTGCGTACCTAAGGACAAAGATTTAGACATGTTAGCAGATACAGATTATCCAAGCTATCAACTTCGAATGATTTGGTGCTTTTTTGTAATATTTTATAGTATGTGTCCACTACAGTCTGATAAACATGTGGATGAATTGGACAGATTGGAGGCATTTGTTTGTGCAGTATATCATTAGAGGCCTGCAAAATGCAACATTCTTGATTTAAACTTTAAGGTGGAAAGAAAAGGTTCTCGAACCTGAAGTTGTATCCCGGAGACACAGTGGTCTTCTCTGACATGGCGTCCAGACGAGTGAAGGAGTAGGCGGGCTTACACTCATCATCTGCCTTGTCTAAATCACATATCCACGCTATTTTTATCCCTATCACTCCTCCCTGAGAGAAAGAGACAGAGATTACTTACACAAATCCAATTTGACTTTGCACTTAAAGAGAAATAACGATGGTGCAATTTTTTTCACTGTAAAAAGTGATCAGTTGACTTAACTTAAGTGAGGAAACCCATTGCCTTAAAATGAATAAGTAATAAATTTCATGCGTAATTGAAAACTTGACAATTCCACATAACTTATTTTTTTCAATTATTCATGAAATGTATTCACTTAATAATTTTAAGGCAATGGGTTTCCTCACTTTTTTAAGTCAACTGACTTTTTACAGTGTTGAAAATAAAAATAAATAAATAAAAAAAAAGTCTGAAATGAAATGTTTACTAATGTAATGTTTGCTAACAGTTATTAGATACTTTTATGAAACAGTTATTATTTTATACAACAAGTATTTCTTTGACTTCTTTTTCCATTGGTGGATGAAAATGTTTGAACTATAAGTGGCCAAACTACTTCTGTTTATTGAAATTAACTTATTGGTAACACATTTTACAATAAGGTTTAATTTGTTAATACAAGTTAATTGCATTAGTTTATATATTTATACTTATATATATAGAACTGTTGTATAAAAAGCCGTGCTTGTGAAATATTTCTTACATATGTAAAACTAGATGATGAAAGGAAGAAATCAAGGTAGTAACAAAAAAAGCCAAATATTAAAAATAATTAAACAAACACTCACTTGTTTAGCAAGAGTGGTGAAGTCTTGTTGTGCAAATCGGATCACATCACCCACTTTGAATATTGGACAATACATGTTACTCTCAGAGTCAAAGTTACATTTCTTTATATAGGTACTATTGATATTGGGCAAAAAGTTTCCCCTGAAAGGAAAAGAGAAATATTTAATGAAAACCATAATTTACAGAAAAGGAGATCAAATTATGAAACAATGAGGGTCATTATTTAAAATAATAATAATCCAAAAAGGTTTACTGATTTTGATTGGTTTGATTTAAAAGGTTTGATTGCATTTACTTTGTGAAGTTAAAACGTGGGAAGCGAATGCTGTTCTTGATGAAAATGGTAAAGTTCTCCACCTCCATCATGGGGTTTCTTAATAAGAAAAAAACTCCATCAGTCCTTTTATATTCAATCACAAATCAATTAATTTGTTTATTTAAAAGTGGACTCACGGTTGAATTTCATCAATCTCTGCAGGACACCATCCTTTGATCTCACAGGTTTTATGGGTAGTATTGAAGTTCACACATCGTCCTGTCAGCAACCCTTCGAGATACAACCAATAGATCAAAACATAACATATAGACTGTAATATTTGTTATAATGTTAGTAGTTTATTGGTTTTTCCTTGATCATTTCAAGATACAAAACAATCCACAATGAAACACTCAAACTGTTAAAGTTCCCCTGCAGTCAAAAATGTTATCCCTTTCCTCTCCAATGTGTAAATGATGATTGTAAGAAAACAAATAAATAATTGATCACAAAAAAAAAGTTATCCCTTAAAACTCATCTTTGATAATCATAATGACAAATTTAAATGTTTTTCCTGTAAAAATTCTTCATGCCTTGAAATGTAACTCTACACCCTTGCTTCATTTAGCATACTCGGACCCATGAATATGCAAATGAGTTCCCGCCTCCACCCAAGAGCACCCTCAGTTGATTCTGTAATATCATTTTGACAAAACAGATTCAATCAGGGGCATCTAATTTAGTCAAAATTTACTCAAATGTTAAAACGCCAGAGTTTTGGTTCGGCACTGAGTTTTGCACGCTCGTAAATCCTCTCAAGTGTACGCATGATGTAAATAAGAGATTCATAGTGCAATGTAGAAAACTTGATTGATTATGACGGAACTTTGTGAAATCGCAAACTGAGATGAGTGATGGGATTTTAGTGATTCTAAGGGGGTCTTTGTGCTTTCTAGACTATATAATCCATTCAGAATTTTAATAAAAGTTGACGCATAACGGTAAAAGGTTTGGGTGATTCCTCACAGATACCTGATAATAAACAAGGTGAAAGAAGTGTCTTTCAGAATAATTCACAGGTATTACCTTGCTAATCATTACATGGTTAAATTTAAAAGAGACATCAATACAAAATGTTCTTTTTGTGAAGACCACCCAGAAACTCTTTGCACCTCTTTTGGTATTGCTCACACACCGGAACATTTTGGCAAAATTTCAGCAGATTCATCATTGACCATATCTATAAAGACTTTGCCTTATTATGGAATAATGTTGTATTTTGCTTTTATAGAAGTCAAACTAAAGATAAGATGTACTTCATTATAAATGTATTAATTCTTTTGGCAAAATTTCACATTCATAAGTGTAAATTCAGCGCTAAAAAAACTAATTTTGTACTTTTTCCCCATGAAGTTGTACATTATATTAAAATGATATACCACATATTTAGACTGTCTTTGGTACACTGACGTTTTAAAATAGTCAGCATTGGACTGATGAATTTGTGCATGTTTTGTCTTAAAGCATATTAAAAACACCACATAGATATATAAGCATTAAAAACTTGATTTTCACCACAGGGGGTCTAACCAGTTTTAAAATAGTTTCCTTTAGAATTATTCATTGTAAAAATATATATATATATATTCTTGATATATGATCCTTCGATAAAAATATTTATCTCACAAAGGATATAAAGAACATTAGAATTTTACCATTGCTTGATGGTTTTGACATCTGCTTCTTACAAGTACTGTCATTGTCACATTTGAATTTCATCTCACTCTGAAGAGTTACATAGACAAACACACAAACACAGACAAGAGTCAATGAAATTAACCTTGACAGATTTCAGTAGGCTACTTAAAAACACACACTAAAGTAAATCAAAGCAGTGTCCTTGGTGGAGGACTCCTCACTCACCTCTGGACAGTTTCCTTGAACTTGGTTCTCTGTCGTGATGAGCTTTGTTATGACGCAGAAAACTGACGCCCCCTGGTGGACACATGCACACACAGACATTGTGTAAAAAAGACTGTATAATAAAATGCTATTATTTTTAAAATTACTATAAACTAACCCACACCCTTTTAGAATTTAAAATAGTATAAAGTATTCACTGTATTTATAATTAGATTTTCCATGTAAGAACATTGGAACGTTCTGGCAAGGTTCTCTCAAAGTTATGACTTATGAGCAAGTATTCTTTTAAGTAATGTTAATAGAATGTCCATTCAGAGTTATCCAGTCACCCTAAAACGAAAAATAAGTCATTTCACCCTGGTGTTTATCTAATGCTGTATGCCCTTCTTTCGTTTTCGGACCACTAAAGGCAATTTTGTTTTTAAAATGACCCACCCGCGCCTGTCCATAACGTCTTGAAACTTGTGACAATGAATATTTGTATGTTGTTGGGAATGTTTGTTTCGGTCTTCACTGGCACTGCACCGGCTGGTTGGGGCAACAGTCTGCAGCGAGGAGTAGCTACTTGGCTGGTTCGGCTCTGCTCTCCCAGCCCCACCCCACGCGCATCCACATTTGAATTCTCAAACCAACGGTTTTCGTCAGGCACATTTTGCGCATAGGTAGGCTATGTCTAAAGGCCAATTTATACTTCTGCGTCGAGTGTACGCCGTAGTGTAGGGCGTAGGCTACGCACGTAGGCGATGCCATCGTGAGCATTTATACTTCTGCGTTTAGGTCTGCGTTGCTCTGCAGTACAGCGCCGAAACACTAGTTGGCAGCGGAGGGTTTTAATGTTCCACTGTGTTTAGATTCCGCGCGGTTCCTAGAGAAGAAGAAGATTCCTCGCGACTGTTTTGAGTTTAGGCTACTACAAGCAATGGCGATTGAAAGAGAGCGGATCACATTGGAGTTGGAGCTTATCGAGGTGGAAAAGCAGTAAGTTTTTAGTTTTTTTAACAGTTTCGCTGTACTTAGAATTTAAAAATGGCGGGCGGTGCAGAAAAACACGCCGGAAATGCGTAGGAGGAAACGCGATGCTACCAAGCCGACCAATCACAGATCTTGCGGTCCGCGTCGCCGCGACGCGTAGTTACATTTTTGAGGAGGTGCGCGTCAGGTTACGGCGAAGGGTACTGCGAAGGGCACGCGTCTGTGCGTGTGCTACGCCGTACCTACCGCGCGCACCCGACGCAGAAGTATAAATTGGCCTTAAGGGCTATACAGTTTTTTGGACGTAGGACTTGTTCAGCTAACACAGTTTTTACAGTGTATAATGGCAGTGAATTATGAAAGCTTGTTTCCGCCTGTAAGAAATGTAATTTCTGTATCTCAGTTATGTCCATAAAAGGTCAGAGCTGTGTCCAGAAGTGAAACTGCTTTGCCTGCACATTCATGTATGTGAGTTAAACATCTGTTTTACATTAGGACCCTTAGACTCAGAGAGAAGGGGGAGCGTTGTGAGTTCTATATAAGGTGTGGCTGAAGCCTCTCTGGATCCCCAGGGCCCGGTTTTTCAAAAGGTTTAATCCGGATAAAATTGATCCGGATTTAGTAATCCTTGTTTTTGCGATCCGTGATCACGTAATCCATCTAACTTTTGAGCCAGTTTTTCAAAGCAACATCGGATTGGATCAATCTGATCCGGATAGGAACTTTTCAGGATCACCAAATCTGGATAACCAGTGCTCAAACAGGATAGGAAATCACAATGTAGAACTATAGATATGTAAAGAGCAACAAGTAGAATAGGCAGTGTGGGGTCAATATAAGTTTATTTTTATTTGAAATAAAAACACACATTTAAAAAAAAAAACCCAATAATGTTAACGCAAAATACGCAAAAAATATTAAAATGCCTTGTAATAGGGACGCAATAGTATAGACACTATTTCTGATTTGTTTTGGATTTCAAAAATCAGTGATTGCCATTCTTTGCATTTTTTTGTTATTCTGTAATGATTGCATGCATCACTAATAAATATTCTAAAAACAAAAATATTTTCGATTTTGATGAATATATATATCAATTAGAGACAGAATAAAATGTATTGTTTTTGGTCAATTTTGACAGCTGTTTGGGGGATTATTTGAGGCCAAATGCTTTCTACTTTGCCTATACTGAAAGACTGAATACGTTAAAGCCTACCTAATCACTGTAGCCTGACGGATGAACAAATAAAATTTAAACCTTATGAATAAATAGGATATCTTGTAAGATACTGCATGATCCAAATATAGTATTATTTGATACATTTTTAAAGTTTTCATTACATTTTGGGCATGAAATCCATGCTGAATCCACCCTTCTGATGGGATCAGTTTAATCCAGATTTTTTGGATCAAAGTGATCCAAATCCTACAAAAAAGTTCTGAAAAACCCAAACTAAAGATTTGATCCGGATCAAAACCAAGATTGGATTACATGATCTAATCCGATTATGTAATCCGTTTTTTCTTTTGAAAAACCCATTTTCAAGATTTGATCCAATCCGTTATCCAAAATCCTAGTGGATTACTTTTGAAAAACCGGGCCCAGGATTCAGAGGAGATCTGATCGGATAATTACCAAATATGGACTTATTTTTCAATGTCTTATATAACGTATATATGATATCTGGTGAAGTAATGTATAGTTCTATTGGTCAGAATTGTGATACTCCCCTCAAACTTTCACTATATATTCTTATGCCACTTTGGAGGAGGCGGAACATTTTTGATGTTTCCCCAGCGCTGGTTTCCTTTGTACTTTGTATTTTGATATTCACACAGCCAATAAAAGGACGGAGAGAAAAAGGCACTGCGTGTTGGACAACTTTATTTCTAGCACCGCCACAGAATAAAACATAAAAGAAGGTAATTGCGACTTTTTATCTCACAATTCAGACTTTTTCTCATATTTGCGTGATATAAAGTCGCAATTGTGAGTTAAAAAGTCAGAATTGCGTGATATAAAGTCGCAATTGTGTTATGAATTCAGTATTGTGATATAGCCTACTGTCACATTATGAGTTCTGTTAGTTTAAAGTAACACCAGGTAGTTTTTTGCTCTCGGGGTCCCCCTACAGTTGGGAAACAGTATTGTCCTCTACTACTGTCCTCTGTCATACATGCACGTGCATTTGTTGACAACCATGATAGCCCTGAACACTGTAGGAGGAGGTTACATGCAGGTGTTCTGCTTGCGTCGCGTGTGAAATGTCTTCATCCCAGGTACAGTGGCATATATTTCAGCATGTCATATGAATATAATTTCATGGGTTTTATTTTTTTTCTAACGACAAATGATCGCGATGATCACGTTTACAAGCCAGCGTCATTATAGTAGCCTAGTCTATTGGTTACCATTTTACTGAATCTATATGATACTTCAATGCAATGTTTGAGTGGTAGATATCGTCAATATTATAATATCAAGCTAGCTACCATAAATTAATCTGCAAATTTCACAAATCGATTTGCATTATAGCTTGAGGCAAGACAAATAATCATTACCTGATTCATGAAGATAAACGGAGGATAAGATAGCTTCCATAACACAGTCAGGCAGACAAAAAAACACCCGAGCGGACGGGGTGTCATTGGTTGTTGCGTTAAATGTTACCCAGATACTACCCGAAACCCGAAGTTTAAAAGTACGATTAAAAACGCTACAGACTCCGTCAGGCTATGGCGGACGTGTCATTCAACCTATTGTAAGTAGATGTACCATCACAAGAGACTTGGAAATATATTATTATTTCTTATTTATAATTATATATTTATTTATATTATTATTTATTATAACATTATTAAGTTACCTGGTGCTGCTTTAAAGGTGGGGTATGTGATTTTCTTTTTTGACCATTTTTTCAAAATCACTTGAAATCCTATTCCTAACCAACTTACTGGCTGTAAATTAGAAGCACTGAAATGAAAATTAAGCAATTTAATCATCTGTGGAACGGGCAGGACACGAAAAACTCCAGCCAATCATTTTCAAGACCGTCTAGAATCATTGGACAGAAAATGCGTCACTCAAACGGTTGTACCATGAACCCCTCCCCCCACCCCCTCCGCGCGCGTGTCCCGTTCGTGCGCATACTCAAAGCTCGTGACCCAGTCACAGGAAGTGCAAGTCGCCCCGGTACAGAGAGGGATGAAGAGAGAGAGAGAGAGAGAGAGAGAGAGAGAGAGAGAGAGAGAGAGAGAGAGAGAGAGAGAGAGCGCATCTGAGTTTTCGCTCGTGCTTGATTGCGCGTCCATGTTTTTCGATTGGGTGGAGTCAGGGCCAGCGTTGGAGAAGAGAAGGTAGGACCTTATGAGTTGTGTATTTTCAAAATCTGCCGGCCGTTTTGCAAATCACATACCCCACCTTTAAGTTTCACAGTTAGTCTTCTAATCTGTTAATTACTTCAGTTCTCCTTTGTTCTCTCCCTGTTTGTTTCTATGGTTACTGATTGTCTTGTTAATCAGTCTAATTAGTTCCTCTTGTTTTTCTGTGTATTTAAGTCTGAGTTTCGTTTAGTTGTCTGTCATCGCTGTTAGCATGGTTGTTCTGTCCAATATAAGTATCTGAGTATCTCTGTAAGTTTGAGTTTATAATTAATAAAGACTGCTGCATATAGATCCTGTTTCCATCAGCTTCCATAGTGAATAGTGTCCAGGATCAAGCTTTTAAAAAAAATGCAAACGTATCACAGAATGGTCCAATGTGTAACGTGACGTATATTCCAAGTGTTCTGGAGGTAATTTATTATTTAACCAAAATCCTCACCATGGGCATTGGTCTTCTGTGCAAGGCGCATGGTTCACGGTTCGTGAGACTCTGTGCTGCAGTTCACTCCAACTCAGCCAGAAAAAGTGCAAAAGTTTTGAGAAATCAAGACTTCTAAAGTCATCCCAGCTCCACTCTATTCACTGCCAATATATATGCGAGTGCAAGCGGGATAATTTTTTTATTTAATTTCTTTGTGGTCCGAAAAAGAAAGAAGGGCATACAGCATTAGAACAACACCAGGGTGAGTAAATAATGTTTTTGTGCTAATGTTTTGAGAAAACATAAAACAAAGTCATCATTTATACATCATTTGAGGAACTTTTTTCTGAAACATTTTAGTATTAAAACATTTTAGCATTTTAAAATCTTAGTACTTGTTTTAGAACATTCAGAGAACATTAAATAATGTTCCCTTAAAGGGATAGTTTACCCAAAAAAGAAAATTCTGTCATTAATTACCCGCATGTCTTTCCTTCTAGCACAAATGAAGATCTTTCTGATTAAATCTGAGAGATATCTGCCCCTTCATTGACAGCTACCCAACTACCTTAAAGGGATAGTTCACCCAAAAATGAAAATGATGTCATTAATTACTCACCCTCATCTTGTTCCAACCCCGTGAGACCTTCGTTCATCTTCGGAACACAAATTAAGATATTTTTGATTAAATCTGAGAGCTGGGTCTCTCCATAGGTTTCTATTTTAATTGAACATTTCCTGCCCAGAAAAGTTATTAAAGACATTGTTAAAATAGTCCAAGTGACTACAGTGGCTCAATCTTACGTTTATCAAGCGACAAGAGTAATTACTTAGTAATTACTGACAGAATTTTTATTTTTTGGGTGAACTATCCCTTTAATGCTTCAAAAAGATACTAATTGTGCGGTTTAGTCCAAATTTTCTGAAGAGACTCGATCACTACTCGATCACTTCATTTGATGAACAGATTTAATTTAGGCTTTTATTCACATATAAACATTGATCAGCAAACATAAACAAATAGAAGCTCAACCAAACCTGCGTAACGTGCGAGAACAAACCGCTTGCGGAAGCTCAACCGAACCTGCGTAACGTGCGAGAACAAACCGCTTGAGGAAGCTCAACCGAACCTGCGAGAACAAACCGCTTGCGGAAGCTCAACCGAACCTGCGTAACGTGCGAGAACAAACCGCTTGCGGAAGCTCAACCGAACCTGCGAGAACAAACCGCTTGCGGAAGCTCAACCGAACCTGCGTAACGTGCGAGAACAAACCGCTTGCGGAAGCTCAACCGAACCTGCGTAACGTGCGAGAAAAAAAACGCTTGCGGAAGCTCAACCGAACCTGCGTAACGTGCGAGAAAAAACCGCTTGCGGAAGCTCAACCGAACCTGCGTAACGTGCGAGAAAAAAACGCTTGCGGAAGCTCAACCGAACCTGCGTAACGTGCGAGAACAAACCGCTTGCGGAAGCTCAACCGAACCTGCGAGAACAAACCGCTTGCGGAAGCTCAACCGAACCTGCGTAACGTGCGAGAACAAACCGCTTGCGGAAGCTCAACCGAACCTGCGTAACGTGCGAGAAAAAAACGCTTGCGGAAGCTCAACCGAACCTGCGTAACGTGCGAGAAAAAAACGCTTGCGGAAGCTCAACCGAACCTGCGTAACTTGCGAGAACAAACCGCTTGCGGAAGCTCAACCGAACCTGCGTAACGTGCGAGAAAAAAACACTTGCGGAAGCTCAAACGTGCTGCGTAACGTGCGAGAAAAAAAATGCTTGCGGAAGCTCAACCGAACCTGCGAGAACAAACCGCTTGCGGAAGCTCAACCGAACCTGCGTAACGTGCGAGAACAAACCGCTTGCGGAAGCTCAACCGAACCTGCGTAACGTGCGAGAAAAAAACGCTTGCGGAAGCTCAACCGAACCTGCGTAACGTGCGAGAACAAACCGCTTGCGGAAGCTCAACCGAACCTGCGAGAACAAACCGCTTGCGGAAGCTCAACCGAACCTGCGTAACGTGCGAGAACAAACCTATTGCGGAAGCTCAACCGAACCTGCGTAACGTGCGAGAAAAAAACGCTTGCGGAAGCTCAACCAAACCTGCGTAACGTGCGAGAAAAAAACGCTTGCGGAAGCTCAACCGAACCTGCGTAACGTGCGAGAACAAACCGCTTGCGGAAGCTCAACCAAACCTGCGAGAACAAACCGCTTGCGGAAGCTCAACCAAACCTGCGTAACGTGCGAGAACAAACCACTTGCGGAAGCTCAACCGAACCTGCGTAACGTGCGAGAAAAAAACGCTTGCGGAAGATCAACCGAACCTGCGTAACATGCGAGAAAAAAACGCTTGCGGAAGCTCAACCGAACCTGCGTAAAGTGCGAGAAAAAACCGCTTGCGGAAGCCCAAATGTGCTGCGTAACGTGCGAGAAAAAAACGCTTGCGGAAGCTCAACCGAACCTGCGTAACGTGCGAGAACAAACCGCTTGCGGAAGCTCAACCGAACCTGCGAGAACAAACTGCTTGCGGAAGCTCAACCGAACCTGCGTAACGTGCGAGAACAAACCGCTTGCGGAAGCTCAACCGAACCTGCGTAATGTGCGAGAAAAAAACGCTTGCGGAAGCTCAACCGAACCTGCGTAACGTGCGAGAAAAAAAACGCTTGCGGAAGCTCAACCGAACCTGCGTAACGTGCGAGAACAAACCGCTTGCGGAAGCTCAACCGAACCTGCGAGAACAAACCGCTTGCGGAAGCTCAACCGAACCTGCGTAACGTGCGAGAACAAACCACTTGCGGAAGCTCAACTGAACCTGCGTAACGTGCGAGAAAAAAACGCTTGCGGAAGATCAACCGAACCTGCGTAACATGCGAGAAAAAAACGCTTGCGGAAGCTCAACCGAACCTGCGTAAAGTGCGAGAAAAAAACCGCTTGCGGAAGCCCAAATGTGCTGCGTAACGTGCGAGAAAAAACCGCTTGCGGAAGCCCAAATGTGCTGTGTAACGTGCGAGAACAAACCGCTTGCAGAAGCTCAACCGAACCTGCGTAACGTGCGAGAACAAACCGCTTGCAGAAGCTCAACCGAACCTGCGTAACGTGCAAGAAAAAACCACTTGCGGAAGCTCAACCGAACCTGTGTAACGTGCGAGAACAAACCGCTTGTAGAAGCTCAAACGTGCTGCGTAACATGAGTATAAACCGCATTAGTTCTTGCAGAAGCTCAAACGTCAAACGTGCAGTGAAACAAGAGTATAAACCACATTGGTTCTTGCAGAAGCTCAAATGTACAGCGTAACATGAGAATGAACCTCATTGGTTCATGCACATCAAGCGAACATGCTTGATCTTCCGTTTACCACAACCAATGTGTGAGTTGATGAATGTATATCTGAATAAAAGACTAAACTCAATCTGTTCATCATACAATCTTGTCTCTTCAGAAAAATTGGACTAAACCCACTCAATTAATATGGATTCGTTTTACGATCTCTTTATAAACTTTTTGAAGCGTTAAAGTGGTAGTTGTGTAGCTGTCTATGGAGGGTCAGAAAGGTCTCAGATTTCCTCAAAAAGATCTTAATTGGTGTTCTGAAGATGAACACAAGTCTTACGGGTTTGGAATGACATGAGGGTAAGTAATTAATGACATAATTTATATTTTTGAGTAAGCAATACCTTTAATGTTTGGAAAATTATAAAATGTTCACATAAAAAAAAGAAAAAAGTTTTTAAAATGCTTAAAAAAACCGGGACATTTCGAACGCTCAGAGAACATTCAGAAATAACGTTTTCATAACTTAATGAGAACATTAGCAAAACATTCTTAGAACTCCTCACATGTCTCCAAAGGGAGTTTTTGTTAGATTTAATTATGTTTACAATTTTGACATCAAACTGTGTAACACACATTACATGCCATGTTACAGATCACACACACAATAAAAATTGGTCACATATTATTTTAAGTATTCTAAAACTTGAGATTTACTTGAGTTGGTGTGACATAATCAGCTACATCCATGATCCGGTTGTTATACTCTCCGAAACCTTTCACTTTAGTCATCACCGATGACTCGATAGATGTGTCTCGCACTTGATATGCTTTCTCATACAAAAACACCCAGCTGGGGAGGCGGAGAGGGGGAGATAGAGAGTTAGGAAAATAGGAAATACAGAGCAATTTTTGCTTTCTTTAATGTAAAATGCTCACAAATATATGTTTAACATGTATTTAATGTAAAATGTTCACAATATATATATATATATGTTTTAACATGTATTACGTTTAATGTTTAAAATCCTATAAGACTGTAATGTGTGTGTAAATGTATTGTAATTTACAATGTAAAGCGACCTTGAGCTATGGAAAGGCGCTATAAAAATAAAACTTCTTCTTCTTCTTAGTATATAAGTGCATGAAAATCTTACATTTTACATGCAATTTTTTTTAAGAACAAATTGTTTTAGTCTCATACAATTGCGTTGTACTTTACATCAATTAGGCTATGTCACCAAGTCAAAAGACTAAAAAACAAGTTATTTAATTGTCCAAAAATAATTATTCAAACTAACTGCAATATATTTCTTTTCTAACACTTATAAGGTCCCATAATTAACTACCATTAATCAGCATTTTATTTGTTACAGTCTTTATTAATCTTTGTTAATGTTAGTTAATTATAATACAACTGTTAGTTCATGTTAGCAGGTCCATTTAATAATAAGAACAGATGCAACTTTTGATTTTAATAATGTATTTGTAAATGTTGAAATTAACATTAAGATGAATAAATGCTTAATACATTTTTAACAAAGTTTTTAAACACAAACATGTTTTTTTTATTTTTTATTTATAGTAGGCATAAAAAATAATAGATTTACTATCAAATAAATACATTTATTTTATAGTAGGCACAAGTTTGAATCTCGCTACCATTGTAAAAATGAGTCAGCACACTCACCCAATAAAGTACGTTATGATGAGGAGTTGGACAACACGGTTGATGATGCCGATGGTCCAGCTCTTTACCACCACGGATTTGGTCGTCTCATAGGTAAAGAAATCTGTTACACAGTTCCACATTTTTCCAGAACACTGCTGCATTCACAAAAATTACACTTCAAGTGTATCAACGTATTTGCATGAATGTTTAGTTAATACTGGTGGTAATTCGGTCCAAATGCTTTATCCTGCGTTTTGTCAATAAAAGTCAAAAAACCTCTTCAGTAATCTTCCTTATTTGTCTCCCTGATAAAAAGTCTCAACATCTTGAGATCAGATGCTTTCACAGAAGAGAAATATTTCTCTTCCTCCTAGTTCCCTCCCACTCTCCTCCCTCTTTTCTTTTTCTTCGTCCTTCAATTATTCTGTCCATTGTCCAGATATAAAATTTACATTTGACATTCTTAGTAGATGTTCTCTTACCAAGCAACTTACAAAAATGCATAAATCAAATTACTGGCAAAGTTAAGGCTTAGTTCCCAACGTTCCTAACATCTCTTACTCAAGCATACAAGCAGTGTCCATAATAAAACAACAGAATCCGACACCGGGTCATAGCGGTGCAGGTATAGGCTAGATGTTTAGTGTTCAGAGAGGTCTGGACTAGCTGAATCTTGACTGACGCACATATATTATCTCACCATGAAAGCTCCATGCAGTAGTAAAAAGCGTCTCATTAGAGTAGCATTGAAGATTACATCTTTGCAAACTTTTCCCAGATGATGGACAGTATAGTCATTTGCAATATCAGTTACTTATCTAAACTCTTATGTTCTAATGTGATTGACTGGATGGTTTTTACATTTATGCATTTGACAGACAATTTATGCTTGGAGGCCCAGAATCCCTAATGATGTTTGTGTAAAAAAATAATATGAATAATATTATCAGAAATAATATTAGTTGTATTAATTTAAAATAGTATTTATAATATTAGTAGTAATGATATTAGATTCTTTTTTTACTAATGTTATATAAATTATTATTTTTATTAGGTTTTTATTTACCTTTACTCTTTTACCATTCAAAAGTTAATAGTTTGTAACGTTGTAACATCTCTTATGCTCACAGAGGTTGCATTTATTTAATCAAAATAACAATAAAAACAGCAATGACAATATTCATATAAGAAAATTAAATAACTTTTGTAACTGTTTTACAATTTTAAAATTCCATTTATTCCTGCGATGGCAACGCCGAATTATCAGCAGCCATAGTGTCACATGATCCTTCTTAACTTATTATTATCAATGCTGAAAACAGTTGTGCTGCTTAATATTTTTGTGGAAAACATGATACGTTAACCCCCTCCCATCCCCCATGTAACATCATAAAAGTCACTTTTGATTGCTGAATAAAACTATTAATTTATTTCCCAAAATTAAAGCAAAACAAAAACAAACCTTTGGCAAGCTAAAAATTTATATTTAATTTTTTTATATCATAATTTATATTTTCATTTAAATATCATTAACACTGAAGCGTCCAGTTGGATGAGAGTGCCAGACCACCATTAACCCGAATCTCAATTATGCAAAAGGGGGAAATTTTGGCTGCATCCCACAACCAGCACTAACACATAAACATTTTAACCACAACTAAGAGGCAACATTTCTTGTCAGGGCCAAGAGTGGAAACACTAACCTGTGGTTTTCTCTCTCACTATATGAGTTCAATACATCTGGGACTTGCTTCCCCACAAAAACACACACAATGAAGGAGTAACGCATGACAGAAGACCAAATCGAATGAGAGGCAGCAGAGTGGGGCTACGAGTGTGCTGTGCTCCAGTAGTGCTGGAGTTTATGAAGATGTCTATCAGTCAAGGATAATGTTAAGTGTTAGATGTCTCACGCTGATTTGATTGTCTTGAAACAGGATATTGAGATGAAGGGATGGTACAAAGTGAAAGGGGGAGAGAGAAAGAGACTGACGAGAGAGTGAGGAAATGGATGGGACTCAATACAAATTGGTGAACAAAGTCATCAATGCGCCAAATGCAATAATGAGCAAAGTGGTTTGAGAGCCATGATTGAGAGAGAGACAAAATTCACAGAAACGTAACAGATATGAATAGGGGGAGTGATGAAAAAAGCAGACTAAAGGGAAATGATAGCACCAGGAAAGATGAGGGAGAGATATTGGAATTAACGTTACATGCATTTACCAGTAACCAGCCCTATTGAAAATTAACCATGGTTACATATAGTAAAAGTGTAGTAACCATGTTTTTTGGCGGATTGATTACCATTTGTATAACCACAGTTTTACTACAAAAACATCTCGGGTTATGACTGTAACCCTCGTTCCCTGAGAAGGTCATGATGTCACTCGTGACTTAGCATGTGGCGGTGAAGCGGAAGCTATAAAAGGACACAGGAACATAACAGCGTCAGCTTCTGATTGGTCGAAGCAAGTCGTTCTCAGGAGCGCTAGAAGTGTGGCCGAGGGACGCAGCGTCTCGTTCCCTTCTCAGGGAACGAGGGTTTCAGTCGTAACTTTCCCTTTCGAGGGAACTTGCGCTGCGTCGAGAATCGTTACATTGGGGAACGAAATGCCCACTACGAGAATACGCCCTGGTGTGAAGCAATCTGGCACACTCAAGACGAGAGAACTTGTGAACCCAGAGTAGATCCAGACTGTAATGTCTTATGAAGGTGTGAGGGGAGGCCCAGCCCGCGGCATCACAGACCTCTTGAAGAGAAACTCCTGACAGCAAAGCTTTAGAGGAAGCCACTCCTCTAGTTGAGTGGGCTTTAATCAGAAGAGGCAAGCTGCACACCTTGTAAGCTGAAGATATAGCCTCTACTATCCATCTGCTGATAGTTTGCTAGGAAACAGGGTGACCCAAAATACACAAGTAGCTGGTCCGACTTCCTCCAGCCCGAGTTTCTTTGAGCATAGACCTCCAGGGCTCGGACCAGGCACAATAAATGCTGTTTAGCTTGCTCATCCTTGCGGTGGAGGATGAAAAGCCTGGATAATTATAGACCGTGCCAGAATGGCCTTTACTTTGCCGGGAGTGAACTCGAGGCAAGAGGGAGCAACCGATAAAGCCTGCAGGTCCCCAACTCTTTTGAGGGACGTAATGGCGAGCAGGAAGGCTACTTTAAAGGACATAAATTTCTCAGACACCTCATCCAAGGGTTCGAAGGGTGCCAGGGATAACCCTTCGAGGACCACTGTCAGGTCCCAAGTGGGAACTCTGGACTGGATGACAGGCCTCCTCCTCCTAGCTCCACAGAAGAAAATGTATAATGAGTGGGTGTCTCCCCAAGGTGCTCACCCCTAGAGGCGTGTGGAAGCTTAAAGCGATACTTCAGGATTTAGCATTAAGCTTTGTATCAGTAGAAAACCAGTAGTATTTTCGAATTACCGTGGTTCCCCCCCTCATATCCCCCTGATAGGAGAGAAAAATAAATGTTTAGTCTGGAAAAAATCCTCAGATGACGCAAAAATCGTCATCAGAGGATTTTTGTGCAAGAGGCTAAAGACTACAGCCAGTGTTCCACATGTTTTCACCACGCCCATATGGGGCGGGATCTCACTCACAGAATGTAAAGATAGTGTCAGCCATCTTTCTGTAGAAGCTAAGCTAACAGGCTCTTGCCTCTTGCTCTGTGTAGAAAGTTTGTATAGAAGGCTAATCACGATGGCGGAAGGTAGTTTTGAAGTTGAAATGGCAGAAGGGGATTTCGAAGATCTGTTGCAAGAATCTGATGCTCGCGGCTACCTGTACCAGCCAGAATACAGCGATGAACAGTTGCGGGAGATGGAGGAACAAGAGGCAGCCGGAGCGAGACCTGAGCCCGGCCAGACTCGAGCTGGTGTCAGTGCTCTCGCTGTGCGCCTATGGAAACAGATATAGAGTCCTATTGCTGTCGCGAATCTCAGCGATGCCATTTTCTTCTGGAGGAGATCGCTGAATCCGCAGAACTTTGAGTGTAAAAGAGTTAATATTAATTATTCTTTTATTTAAAACTTATAACTCACAATGGTTGTGATTCTTTTTATAAACCTTTAGTGTTACTAGAGTATGGATTAGCCTAGATAATGTATTAGCTTAGAGAAATAGTGATTTCAATTGGAGGAAAACAGTTCATATGCAGAGCTACTAAGCTACTCTCTTGACATGGTCCTGCCTTGCATCATATTTTTAATGTGAAATTGTAAGTTGTATTATATACATTAGGCTAGTACATCCCGGTACAATGCAATTTAGCACCATTTTGATGGAAATTTATCAAATAACTCACGATGTATCAAAGCAAGCCTAGTTGTATCTATTTTTCGGATTCTGCCGCCTGTAACCGGTAGGCGTGGTTTGGGAGTGGCCTCGTAAGGGCAGCAAAGCAAGTGCATTCTGGGAGTTGTTTTCTTTCAGCCACATAAATAAATTTCTGCCTTTTGTCAGTCTAGAATGCTTCAATTTCAAAAATAATTTCACATTTCTACTAAATAAATGATCAAAATTAAATACACATTCATCTTCCCAGAGGTGAAGTATCTCTTTAAGCGTGGACGGGGAGAGCCCGTTGGAGAAGCGACTGTGGAGGAACTCCAGCACTGAAGCCACTGGGCAGTTAAATGGTAAATGGTAAATGGACTGCATTTATATAGCGCTTTCACAGACCCAATGGGCCCCCAAAGCGCTTTACATTTGCCTCACATTCACCCATTCACACACTCATTCATTCATACACCGACGGCGGTGTCTGCCATACAGGGCGCCATCCAGCTCGTCGGGAGCAGTTGGGGTTAGGTGTCTTGCTCATGGACACCTCGACACTTGGTCAGGTGGAACCGGGGATTGAACCACCAACCTTTCGGTTTGCAGACAATCTGCATGAACCACTGAGCCACTGCCGCCCCAGTTAACTGGGTCCAACTGATGTTCTCTGCACCATAAGTTGAATACATTCCATTTTAATGCATATAGTTTCCTCGTGGAGGGGGCTCTAGAGTTTAAAATGGTCTCAGCAATCTCAGTTGAGAGACCAACCTTTATGAGTTGGTTCCCTCAAGGGCCAGACCCACAGCTTCCATATTTCTGGCCGGGGGTGAATTATTGTGCCCTCGGCCTGAGAAAGAAGGTCTCTCCTGATCGGGATTTGCCATGGAGGACCTGCTAGAAGGACCATAATGTCCAAAAACCACACTCGGGCCGGCCAGTACGGGGCTACTAGGAGTAAGCTGATCCCGTACCACCGGACCCTCTCTAGAACCCCTGGGTGAAGAGCGATCAAAGGAAATGCGTACAGACGTAGCCTTGGCCACGTCTGCACTATGGTGGAAGCGTGAGGGAGAACCAGAGTGGACAGTGAGTGTTCTCGTGAGAGGCAAATAGATCCACTTAGGCCTGTCCAAACTCCTTCCAAATTAGCTCCACAGTCTCGGGGTGGAGTCTCCACTCCCCGGGCCTCAGCCCCTGCCTCGACAGGATGTCTACTCCCACATTGTTGTCCCCAGAGATAAACATCGCTCTGACTGAGAGAATTTTGCCCTGGGACCACATAAGGACCTGATGCGCCAGTCTGCATAGAGGGCACAATCTCAGGCCCCCCTGTCGATTTATATAGGAGACCACCGACGTATTGTCTGTCCACACTAGACCTTCCTGTGTTGTGGAAGAATGGAAACATGGAAGTAGGCATCTTTCAGATCTATCATGACGAACCAGTCCTCGGACCGGATCTGACTCACAATGATAGGTATTGTTCACATTTTGAACCTGTATCTCCTCAGAGACCGGTTTAATACCCTGAGATCTATTATGGGACGTAAACCCCCATCCTTCTTGGGAACTATGAAGTACCAGCTGTAGAGCCCGGCTTCTCGCTCTTGAGGAGGAACATGCTCTATGGCCTCCTTTGATGAGAGGGACTGAACTTCTTGGTCCATGACCTGACCCTGCTCAGAGATGACCAGCATGTGTACCACCTCGCTGAATCTTGGTGGGTGATATTCAAACTGAATTCTGTACCCCCTTTCCACTGTGTGCAGTACCCACTGGGATATATTTCGAAGACCCTTCCAGGTGTCTAGATAATCTACTAGGGGGACCAGTCTCTCGGGACTGGCCTCTGGTGTTGAATTCGATATATCGGTGACTTGAAGCATTTGACTGTCTGGCAGGAGCTAACTGATTAAATTTTTCTACAGGCCTCGTGAGAGGAAGCAAACTCGGTTGGGCACTGCGATTCGTGTTTCCTGAGGGCTCCGTGAAGGAGCGAGCTGTTGATGCTCGATCACGAAGGCACTGCCTTCGGCTTGGAGGACTTCTGCCGAGATTGTTGATTA
Organism: Chrosomus eos; assembly: GCA_036326025.1. Lineage (NCBI taxonomy): Eukaryota > Metazoa > Chordata > Actinopteri > Cypriniformes > Leuciscidae > Chrosomus > Chrosomus eos. The sequence goes on along the minus strand of CM070819.1, from coordinate 12,995,188 downwards.
AGATCCTTCTGCTGCTGCAGGTGTGAGGAGCTGGCGGCTGCCTCATGGGACTCCCCCCTGGCAGCAGACCCATGAGACCTAGAACGATGGCGGGGGATGAAATGTCTACAAGCATCTGACTGTCGCTTCGTCTCCTGAAGCCGAAAAGGCCAGAAGACGAAATCGGGGCATCGAGGAGGAAGGTCCTGTCCTTGTCCCCGATGCCAGCCAGATTCAGCCAGAGGTGTCTCTCCATAGCTACCAAAGCTGCCATGGAGTGGCCAATAGCGCGGGCCGTCTCCTCGGTAGCACAGAGAGACAAGTCAACCGCTCAACGCATTTCTTGAATATAGTCAAGGGTGACCTCCCCGCTGTCGTCTACCTCTTCGAGGAGATTGGCCTGGTATGCCTGCAACAGCCCCATTGTGTGCAGGCATGCACCAGCCCGACCTCCCGCCATATATGCCTTCCCAAACAAAGCCGAGGTGGTACGGCAGGGTTTAGAGGGAAGCGCCGGAGCCCTCAGGGACGATGCAGCATCGGGCGAGAGATGAGATGCAAAAGTCTCCTCGACCCGAGGCATCGCCACATAGCCCTTCTCTTTTGCCCCCATAATTGATGAATATATATGTACATTGGGGCTAGATAGACGGGAAGAGAAGGGCTTATTCCATGATCTCGACACCTCAGTGTGGAGATCAGAAACAAAATGGAAGGCTCCGGCGTGAAGGCTGTGACCGGGCTTGAAGGAAGCGCTCATCAAGTTTACTCTTTTTTTGTCGCTTCCTGCCTTTCTGGGGGCCAATCGATCTTTTATTTACCCACTGCCCTAGTCACAACCTCCAGCAGCTCCTCAATGGCAGGATAGTGGGGTGTTTCACGTTGCCTCTATGCTCAAAATATCCAGCTCCTCAGATCCAGATAAATCGAGCACGCGGTCCTCCTCACAGGCGAAAGAAGCCGCAGAGCGGGCTTCTGACCCATGCGCTGGACCATGGGAACTGGTCGATGGCCTGATACCGATAAGGCCTGAAGATCTCCTTAAGAGGAGATCTTCAGGATCTTCTTCCTGAAGAGAAGAAATAGCTAGATGGAAAACAGTTTTTAATGTCAGAAACTTTTCTGAAACCGTATCAAGGGTCTTGAATGAAGCCACAGATAAGCCTTCTAAAACAACAGCCAGGTCCCAAGCAGGAACCCTGGTTCGAATTGCAGGCCTCAGCCTCAAAGTACCACGAAGAAAACAAGTGTCGTAGATTTTTCAGTTCCGTTCAGTTCATTTATTTATAAAGCACATTTAAAGGGTACCTATTATGGCATTTAAAATGTTCCTAATATTGTTCTGGGAGTCCCCAACAACAGTTTTACAAGCATGCAATGACAAAAAACACTTTTGTTGTCTTATAATATGCATTTATTTTTACCTGATTTGCTCACCGACTCCCATATGAATCGTTTAGCGAGTCATTTTTCCAAACCCCGCCTTTGCGTGACGCTAATCTGTGGTGATATGTTAGACACCCAGCCGACGGGGTGTCATTGGTTGTTGCGCTAGATCTTACCCAGATACAACAGTGCTATTTTCTGATTGGCTAACAACACCAGACGAACAACACCAGAGGAGACCAGGGTTGCCAGGTCTGCACAACAAAACCAGCCCAATTGCTCATCAAACTAACCCAATCACGGCCAAAAATATTCAAATAGCGGTCCCGGGTGTTTCCTCAATAACAATCATGTTCCAGTGGATAAAACAATCGCGTCAACCAGCGTGCACTACACAAACAACCCGCGGAAACAGTGCAGGCATACGGACCTGGCAACACTGGAGGAGACGCGCTTGAATCCTGCTGCCGGTTCCACAGTGAGTGAGTTTTGGGCATTGTGGCATATTAAATATATTACAAATAGTTTTTCAGCGTGAGAAATACAATGTGTGGCCGGAGAGCGTGACAAAAGACTGAAATGAGTGACTGTCACGCTCAATGCGTGATGCGTGACACTCGAGAGCCCTGTGACAACTCCATCAACAACGACAAACACTTCACATATATTTCAATACAATTGACATTGAAGACCTAAGTTAGCTGCTAGAAGCTGCGCTGTGCCTGTGCGTACACAACACACAAAATAATTATAGAACATGATACAAACATAAAAGCAACAGCCTACTTACAGATTGTGATTCGGAGAAGGAAGCTGATCCAAATAAACTCGGTACTGAACCTCCCTCCTTCAGTATCAGCCGCCTCGCAAATTCATACTTTATAGCATTTAGGTTTGTGAAGCAATCATCTTCAAAATGACGCGAACACAGAACAAGTTCGGGCTATAATACTTCTGTGGTATAGTTATGAACTGTAGCCACGGTCTTCAAATGCTCCTCACTGGGCAGATGAAAAAAGTTTGCTTTTGCGTCGCACTTCAAAACACAGCAGCGTCTCGTCGACATGATGTTTTCCCTGGTGTCTCCTAATGCAATGAGTGGGCGTATCTTATTCAAATAACTTGGACAAGTGACGTACGAAAGTGCATCGTTCGTCTATCGATTCATATCAACGACTCAGAGTCGACTCTTACTTTTGAGAGATAATAACTTTGTATACGGTGAACTTTCATATTTAAAACTTTGCAGGATGTTTTTGTTCACTTAGATCTATGTTACACACTACATGAAAGGTAATTTTCAAAATTCCATGATAGGTACCCTTTAAAAACACTCACATGACTGCCCACAGTGCTGTACAGGTATAAGCTAAAAAATCAAGGAGACAACAACTAAGAAACTACATGTATAGATATAGAACAGAAGACAATGAAGTCAAATAAATAAGGTACATAGTGTAGACGTTAACAAGTATTAAAAGCTAATGAAAACAAGTAGGTTTTCAGTAGAGATTTAAAAACAGATAGGGAAGAAGCTACTCTAAGTTGTGGTGGCAAGCTGTTCCACAATCTACGCCCCACAACGAAAAGGCTCTATCTCCTCTACGTTTGAGTCTTGTACAAGGAACATTGAGTATATTTAGCTTACTAGATCTTAGGCCGTGGGACGGACTATAGGAGTGTAGAAGTTCAGACAACTTGGGGCAGGATGATGCAGACATTTGTATACTAAAAGAAAATTTTTATAGTCAATCCTAAATTGGACTGGTAGCCAATGGAGAGCTCGCAGGATGGGAGTGCCGTGATCGAATTTTCGTTTTTTCTTAAGAAATTTGGCCGCAGCGTTCTGGATCAATTGAAAACGAACGAGCTGGGACTTAGAAATGCCGCAGTACAGTGAATTACAGTAATCCAAGCGGGATGTTATAAAAGCATGGATAGCTGTCTCAAGGGATTTTTCGGGCAAGAAATGCTTAATTTTGGCAAGAAGGCGGAGTTGAAAAAAGCTAGTAGCGACAACAGAAGACACCTGTTTCTCTAGAGTTATTCGACTGTCCAGGAAAACTCCTAGGTTACGTACACAGCTTGTATTAAATATAGATAAATTACCTAAAGTGGTGTTGTCAAACTCAAATTTGTCAGATGGGGCAAAAACTATAACCTCAGTCTTTGAATCGTTTAAAGTTAAAAAGTTACTTCCCAGCCAAAGCTTTACCTCATCGAGACAGTCCATTAGAGTTTTAAATGCAGAGGGGTCATTTCTTTTTATCGGCAAATAGATCTGCGTATCGTCCGCATAAAAATGGAAAGAGATACCATTATTTCTTATAATCGAGCCTAAAGGAAGCATGTACAGAGAGAAAAGTGAGGGAGATAAAATAGAGAGTCCAGTTTCAAGGGGAGCAGCAGAGGAGGTAAAACTGACAATCCTGACTGAGAAATATCTGTCGGTTAGGTAGGATTTAACCATTTTAAGACTGAACCTTTCAGCCCACATCTTTTAAACTATATAGGAGAAGCAATGATTGACAGTATCAAAAGCTGCAGTTAGGTCCAAAAGACTTAAAACCGCAGAGTCACCAGCGTCAGTAGCAACTAAAATGTCATTTAGCACTCTCAGCAAAGCAGATTCTGTACTGTGGAAAGACTTAAAACCGGACTGAAAAATTTCTGCGATTTTTGACGTGTTTAGAAATGACTGAAGTTGGCACAACACAATCTTTTCCAAAATCTTTGAGATCAATGGAATCACAGAGATGGGTCGATAATTGTTAAAAACAGAAATGTCTAAGGAAGGTTTCTTGAGAACTGGAGTGACAAAGGCCATTTTTAGGGATGAAGGGACAGAGCCGGTTAATAAACATTTGTTCACAAAAGATTTTCCCTAAACCTAACTACCTACCAATAATAGTTATACTCTGGCGCGTCTACTCGTCGATGTCGGCCGAGTCTAATAACCCTCACTATGCCAAAACCAGTGTATAATCAAAAACAATTATCAAGTTAATATGATAATTAACTAAATTTGAAACGTTATCTGCAGTGATCATTGAAAATGCAGCACCTGGCCCACAAATATGGGGATGGAAGTCTTTATTATCTGTGTGGATTGTCGTTCAGTTGACTTGTTGTGCTGATATGTTTGATCATCAGGCTGTGATGGCCCTCTCGGTCTGGCTTTTGATCCACCCTGGCATAAAATTCCATAATGTATGGCAAAACTGTCTTTAGGAAAAGTCTTAAGTGAATTGTCACCTCAAGTGAACTGTCTTGAGTTGACCCCTCAGAGGTGTCCACTTCCTCTTTCAGGAGGGTGGCTGCAGGCCCCACTTCCTCTTACTCTCTCTCTGTAGTCATCCAACTTTTCAAGGCAGGTGTCTGAAATTTTGAACACTCAGAGAACTGCAAAACTCAAATTAATCTGCTTATCAACACAGCAGTTCCTAATATTTTATAATCAAAGACGCAGGAAAAACAACAAAACATTTCTTTGGCTCTTCTTTTTTCTTCTTCAAGAAGAAAATTACTCAATAAAGACATCAATAAAATGACTCTAAGATGTCTGTTATGTGCTTGTTCAAATCACAATTTATATTTAAATTGGTCATCCAACCTCATCCTCATGCTGTTACAGTGTGGGTTTTGTGTCATGTTTGGTGGTTCCCTGTCTTGTCATTTAGTTCTCCCAGGTGTGTCGTCCTCCCACGTCCTGCTCCGCCCTGGTCCCTGCCAAGTGTACTCCGCCCTGGCCTTCGCCTCGTCCTGCTCCGCCCTGGCTTTCGCCTCGTCCTGCTCCGCCCATGCTCCACGGCCCGCAGTGCGGGCCTGGCCCCCCGTCCCTTCCCCAGGACCGCCCTCCTGAACTTTTTTTTTGTTGCTTGTTTTGATGGGCGTCGGGAGCCGGCCATAGGGGGGCTATGTTACAGTGTGGGTTTTGTGTCATGTTTAGTGGTTCCCTGTCTTGTCATTTAGTTCTCCCAGTTGTGTCATGTTATCTCCGCCCCCTTGTTATCCTGTAAGCTCGCTTGTCCCCGATTATTTAAGCCCTGTGTTTCTGCCCTGTCTTTGTGAGTTCTTGTTTAATGTTCAACGTTACGTGAATGTTGGTTGTTCCTGAGTCCGGTTTTCTGTCTAGTCAGTATTTGTGGTTTGTTAAATAAAGCGTGTGCTGCACTTGGATCCAGCCTCATCTCTGCCTCAACCGCACCCACGTTACAGAAGAACTCACCACTTTGTGATCCAGCAGCCTTACTGGAGTCCAGTCGACGTCCAGATTCTCCGTCTTCGCCAAGAGAATCGTGCCATCGAGGATTATGTCGCAGAATTCCTCGAGCTGGCGCACCTCGCGCAAATGGATACACAGTGCTTGAAGATCTTCTTCCGCGGGGGTTTATCGGAACCACTCGGTTCTCAGATGCCCGAACCTGATCCACACGGGTCTTTAGAGTGGTATATCGACCTGGCCCTGTTGTGGAGCGGCTCTTCGTTTACCGTGGGCGTGGAGGAGAAGCTTCAAGAGCCTGCGCTTCACGTCAGCCCGGTCGCGCCTGCGCTTCGCCCCAGCTCTGCCGAGACCGCGCTCCACGTGAGCCCCGCCGAGCCCGCGACTCACGTCAGCCCCGCCGAGCCCGCGACTCACGTCAGCCCCGCCGAGCCCGCGACTCACGTCAGCCCCGCCGAGCCCTCGACTCACGTCTGCCCAGTCGAGCCCGCGCTCCACGTCTGCCCAGCCGAGCCCTCGACTCACGTCTGCCCAGTCGAGCCCGCGCTCCACGTGAGCCCCGCCGAGCCCTCGACTCACGTCTGCCCAGTCGAGCCCGCGCTCCACGTGAGCCCCGTCGAGCCCGCGCTCCACGTGAGCCCCGTCGAGCCCGCGACTCACGTCAGCCCCGCCGAGCCCTCGACTCACGTCTGCCCAGTCGAGCCCGCGCTCCACGTGAGCCCAGCCGAGTCCGCGACTCACGTCAGCCCTGCCGAGTTTGCTCTTCACGTGAGCCCTGCTGAATCAAGCGCCGATCCAAGTGAGTCGAGTGCATCGTCCAGTGAGTCAAGTGCCATCGAGTCAAGCGCCACCGAGTCAAGTGAGTCAAGCGCCACCGAGTCAAGTGAGTCAAGCGCCACCGAGTCAAGTGAGTCAAGCGCCACCGAGTCAAGTGAGTCAAGCGCCACCGAGTCAAGTGAGTCAAGCGCCACCGAGTCAAGTGAGTCAAGCGCCACCGAGTCAAGTGAGTCTACCCCAGTGATGCGTCGTCGCAGAAGGAGAAGGAGGACTGGTTTGCCCCGTCTGGCTCCGAAGGGCGTCCCCAGACTCCTCGCCCTGCCGGCCCCGCCTCTGCGCCTCGCCCCGCCGGCCGCGCCTCTGCGCCTCGCCCCGCCGGCCGCGCCTCTGCGCCTCGCCCCGCCTCTGCGCCTCGCCCTGCCGGCCCCGCCTCTGCGCCTCGCCCTGCCGGTCCCGCCTCTGCTCTTCGCCCTGCCTATGTCTCTCAAGCCCCATGAGACTGTCCCTGAGCCCGTTTCCAGCCCAGAGGTTCTGGGTTCCAGAGGTTTACCCACGTATTTTTGGGGGGGGGGGGCAGTAGTAGGCTCCACGAGAGGACCATGCAGGCCGCGCCGCCATGGTCTCCTGAAAGGGCTTCACCACCATGGCCTCCCGAGGAGGCTTCACCACCATGGCCGCCTGCGCGTCCTGCTCCGCCCTGGTCCCCTGCCAAGTGTACTCCGCCCTGGCCTTCGCCTCGTCCTGCTCCGCCCTGGCTTTCGCCTCGTCCTGCTCCGCCCATGCTCCACGGCCCGCAGTGCGGGCCTGGCCCCCCGTCCCTTCCCCAGGACCGCCCTCCTGAACTTTTTTTTTGTTGCTTGTTTTGATGGGCGTCGGGAGCCGGCCATAGGGGGGGCTATGTTACAGTGTGGGTTTTGTGTCATGTTTAGTGGTTCCCTGTCTTGTCATTTAGTTCTCCCAGTTGTGTCATGTTATCTCCGCCCCCCTGGTTATCCTGTAAGCTCGCTTGTCCCCGATTATTTAAGCCCTGTGTTTCTGCCCTGTCTTTGTGAGTTCTTGTTTAATGTTCAACGTTACGTGAATGTTGGTTGTTCCTGAGTCCGGTTTTCTGTCTAGTCAGTATTTGTGGTTTGTTAAATAAAGCGTGTGCTGCACTTGGATCCAGCCTCATCTCTGCCTCAACCGCACCCACGTTACACATGCTATGCATAATGCACAAAAATTATCTTAGTTAAACATAAACCATTGACTCTTAGAATCTCTGCAATGGATCAAATGTCTCTCAGGGATAACGGGATACAAATTCTAGACACTTTCAGATAGAAAGTATAATATTAAAACACGTGTAGTTAATATCTTATTATTTTTATTACTTTAATAGCACCTATAATTGAGATTAACTCATAAAAGTTTCTTTATGATTCAAAACTTCCTAATTATCTCAGAATGATCATTTTGATTTATAACTTTAACAATTTCTGTAATTTCTTAATTGATTTCAAAATTCATAAATTTCATGTTAACAATATTGATCTATGTATCTTGTCTCAACTCTTTCAATTGTATCATTATATTCTCTCAGAATTAAACTTTTATTCAAACAAAACTTCAAACAAAAACCAAATTGCAGCACTACAGCATCTCGGGGTATACCCTAGCGCGTCTACTTGTCGACGTCAGCTGGGTCTATACTCCAGCGGGTCTACAGTCGACTACAGCTGAGTTCCCTACCTATACGACTACAGCTGAGTTCCCTACCTATACTCAAACATACTTGCTTATTAACTTACTTGCTAACTAACTTACTTGCTTCCCTATACTGAACGGCTGTGCAGCAGAAATAACAGACAGCAAATGTCCTCTAAATGCTTAAATGACGGGCGGGAGATCTTTCCGAGCCGTTCTCAGGAAATCTCCCAAAAAGAAGCAACAAGCACGGCCGGTGGATATCAGACACATTCCATTGAGAATCCCACCAGTAAACACGAATACAACAGTTTTTATTGAATAGGGGTAGTGCTGTCAATATTCTAAATTCAAATATATATTTGAATAGTTTTAAAAAACAGAATTTCGAAGGTGAAAATTAATATTTGAATGTGGAAAAACACACCCACGGTAGCATAGGCTTTGTGTTCAATGTCAACTTCAATCAATGTAAATATTATTTGTTTCAATCACTGAATGAAGCCTGCTATATTTGGGACCAGAGTCACAACCTTAAATTGCTTGCACAAAACTCTTGATCAGCACTCAACATTTGTTTGTTGTTCATTTAAACCGTTATGCGCAGAGAGCGTGAAGTGAGGGCGAGAGAGAGAAAGAGTGCCTGTGAATGCGAGTGAGTGAGCGAGCCAGAGTGAGCTCTGCGGTCTTGGCCATTAGTTGATTTACTTGTTTTTGTGTAGGTAATACGTTGTCAAATATGTTTAAACTTAAATAAACTACCTATACAAGTAGGTATGTCTCTTTGTATTAATTTGTCCTGTTACTGACGTAATGCGCATCATTGACAAAATGCGCAACCAGATGTTTGAATAGTTCGAATATATGTGTTTTTTTAGAGGGAATATTCAAACGTCATTTTTGAGCAATTTTGACAGCCCTAAATAGGTGTATGGCAAAATGACATGAAACATTACATAATTTCTTTGATTGGTTCTTCATAGAAAAGCCTTCTTGTTACCAGGTAACCTAAAGGTTTCAAGGTTTGACATCTGTCTAGTTTCATTTCCCATATTTGTTGTTTTTACACTCACACAACCAAAGTCATGAGTTTTCACTAGTTTCGAACACTACATTTTGTAAAAATGTTAGGATGCCTAAAAGGGAAGTAAGGTATGAGTTAGTCATAATATTAGATAATCTAAAGGTTTTTAAAGTTAGAAACATGATTAGTTCTAAAAGATAGTTTACTATCTTATCTATTAAAAATCCACCACATAAGTTATTAGAGGGTTCCTCCCCTAAGATGCCTTATCTTAAAGTACACTGTAAGAAAAAAATGTAAATTTACAGGTAAAAGTCTGTATTTTTTTACAGAATTTTGCCGTTTTGTCATTATACAGTGAATGCCTGTTATTTTACTGATATTTGCTGTAATTTAAAGGTCCACCATTAAATTTACAGGTAATTGCTTGTATTTTGGTTTTACATGAATTTTGCGTTTTTTTAAAAGGAAATTTTCTGTATTTTTACAGGGTTATGTGTAATTTTACATAAAATATTAAGTAATATTTTACAGATTTTTTCTGTGAAATTAGAAAACAAAGAAAATAAGGTATAACTGCAGAAATCAGCAGTTATTTAACATGTTTTCCTTGAAGATAATTAAGCATGGGGGTTAAAGTGAGTTTTAAGGTTAAATAATAACAAGATTAAAAGACTATAATGGTTCAATAAGCTAGTGTTTGTACCAGTTTGTACAGTAGCAGTACGCAGGACAATTGAATCATTAGTCTTTGAATCTTGTCTTGCAAATAGATGCTCATTGTGATCATCATTTGTATTATTCTCTCCTAATTTCATGTATATTTTATGAATATTTTTTTTAAATCTGCGTTGCTGCACATTGCGTGGCTTTGTGTGCGCGTGACTGTGTGTGCGTGTGTGTGCGCATTACTCTTCCGTTGCTTAGTCACGCCCATAACGGTTAGCTGATCAGATCTGTCGTCAAGTTTGAATCTGTGTCAAGGACAAGCGGGAGATTTGAATTCAGTCTACGCTCGTGAAGTGGATTGTGATCATCATCACGGTGGTTCAAAGCTAATCGTATTCGTCAGGAGCAGCCGTGAGCAGGAGCTATAGTTATAGCTAGCTATAGCATGAGTTATAGCCCGAGTGTCAGTCAGTCCGTTCGGAAATAACGCGCCCTTTTTCAGTGAGCCTGGTTCGTCACAGCGGACATCATGTCAACCGATCACCGGCTGAGGTAAGAGTCTCATACTACATGTGTGAATGAAATTTTATATTACATTTGTGTTAAGTTGACAGTTTCCAAGCTAACGTTATCATTCTTGAATCAAATTTTCAGTCATAACCTGCGTCGAGAGCTGGAGAGCAAAATACTGCAGCATGCGTCTTTCAATTGTCCATCTGTTTTAAGCAAGATCAGTTGAATACACATCTCTAAAGACCTTAAACAAGCTTTAGTATGCTTTTTTTTATGCCTCCTCTCTTAAAAACATCCTTGGTTTTATTATAACTTACTAAAATTGTAGTAACCATGTTTTTTTACGGATTTATTACCATTTTAATAACCAGTTTTACTAAAAATAGGCCTACCGTTTTTTTTATTTTTAGTTAAACCATGGCTAATTTTCGTAATGGTTAGCTAATGTGAATAAATCTATCAAGACCGTTAAGAAATAGAATTCAGTTCTGTAACTTTAACATTACTTGTTGATAAAGATCGGTAAAGCCTAGAACTGATGCAGCTAGGTCACAGTAAATCATATTAATTTTTACTTTATATAAATGTAGCTAAAATCACATGGCAGTGCAAAACATTACTGTTAGCCTTTCCTGCTCAGCTTCCAGATCATAGTCAGTTGAGGTTTTGCATTGTCTCAATGGAACATATTCTGACATGTGTAAAGGTAATACTGAGTTTTAAAATAACTTATTTTGTTGTGATTTCAGGTCATATGGAAAGGAGATGATCATGGCAAACAAGGTATGGGAATATTTTTTTAAAAATTTAAATAAATAAAAATACACACAGTCTTCTGATTCCATATGATTGCATTAAAAGTGTGCACAAGGTTTAGTTTTGCTACAGTAAGACCATGATTGTGTTAGATTCCACCCATAAATTTTTTTTTTTTTTTTTTGTAACAAGGCTCAGCCTCTGTCTTTTAGAAACATAGCTTTTCCTACTATCTTAAAGGGATAGTTCACTTTGAAATTAATTTTTGATATGTTTTAGCTTACCTCCAGTGCATCCAAGATGTAGGTGTCTTTGTTTCCACAGTATCTTCAATTTTGATAATTTTAGGTAAAACCGTTGTTGTCTGTCAGTCATACAATGGAGGTGAAGGGGAACCACCTCAAAGAGCATTAAAAATTAAACATTATTTAATGAATCGTAAATGTAAGTACACATTGATGCCCTAAGACACGAAACGAGGGGTTTTTGTGAGAAAACGAACAGTATTTATATCTTTTTTACCTCGTGTAAGCATATCCACGTCCAACTGATCTGAGAGCAGGGCGCTTCGGTCTGCGCATGCGTACGGCGTTCGCCGGAATGCCCCGGAAGGGCTCCCTCGCGCGTGTTTACGTCACTCATTGTTTACGCAGAGATTTCGGAAGTTTTACCTTACACTGTGAAGATCTAAACATATTTAGATATACAGGATCGCAATGGAAGACGATTTCTATATACCAACATATAGACGTTCTCTTGACGTAAACACGCGCGAGGGAGCCCTTCTGGGGCGAACGCCGTACGCATGCGCAGACCGAAGCGCCCTGCTCTCAGATCAGTTGGACGTGGATATGCTTACACGAGGTAAAAAAGATATAAATACTGTTCATTTTCTCACAAAAACCCCTCGTTTCGTGTCTTAGGGCATCAATGTGTACTTACATTTACGATTCATTAAATAATGTTTAATTTTTAATGCTCTTTGAGGTGGATCCCCTTCACCTCCATTGTATGACTGACAGACAACAACGGTTTTACCTAAAATTATCAAAATTGAAGATACTGTGGAAACAAAGACACCTACATCTTGGATGCACTGGAGGTAAGCTAAAACATATCAAAAATTAATTTCAAAGTGAACTATCCCTTTAATGACACATATTACCTTTCATTCCAGCCAGATGATCTGACGGTTGCTGCCCGCATCTCAGCCTACCTGATGGAACATTCTTGCTGGATTAATGACCTTCACCTTCAGCTCAACCTTGCCAAGACAGAACTGCTTATGGTTTCAGCCAAACCATACTTGCTGTGTGATTCTGCTGATTTGCCTAATACATCATTATACTATCGGAGCTGCACAACTCCTGGTCTAAGCTCTTGTTCTATCCAGACTGGACTATTGTAATGCTCTCTTGGCAGCTCTTCCAGCATCAGTCAAACCTCTGCAACTGATCCAGATGCTGCAGCAAGAGTGGTCTTTAAAGGTAGCCCCATACCTAAACTCACTACTTTAGATCTATGTGTGCTCCAGAAGCTTGTGTTCTGCAAGTGAAAGGCGCCTTGTGGTGCCATCATCACAAAGAGACACAAAATCACTTTCATGGTTTCAAAGACCTTTACCTGGACTGTTCCTGCTGGTGGAATGACCTGCCCAACACATTTTCAAGAAACTGCTAAAGATCCATCTTTTTCGTAAACACTTGACCCAATAATACTAAATCTTTGTTAAAAAAAAAACTTGCTATGTGAAGGCTATTGTGCTAGACTAACTGGGACTTGTCACTGCTCTAGTTGCTTCTATTGTTATCGTTATTGGTAAGTCACTTTGGAGAACATGTAATTGTAAATGTAAAAAAAAAAATTTATATTAGAGTAATGAGGTATACAACAATTGCCTTTGAATGTGGATATTTTTACATGTTCTAAATTATATACTAAGCTTGTATTTCCTATCTATCACGTGTCTTGACGTTCAGTGTTTGTTCAATTATTAATACTGTAATTGTAAATGCAGGTATTCTGTACTTATACATTTAGTTAATTTAACAGAAATTGACTGAAAACTTGCTATTATTAAGTACTTAATTAGGGATTGGTCAAGTTGTGAAATTGGATCTGTAAAAATAAAAATTAAAACTGTAAATATACAAATATTTGTATTTGAATTGATGTACTTATTGCATTTTTATACATAATTTCATTGTTATTTTACACAGAAAAACTATATATTAAAAGCAAATGACAGTAGATAGACAGGACTATAATAAAAATAACTTTATAAAACCCTAAATTTACAGTTTATCCTGAAAGTTAAATGACTTTTTAATGTAATTTGACATAATTTATCAGTTTTTCCACGGTTTAATAAGCCATTATCAACAGTAATATACTGTAATTTAATCAATTTTGACTGTCTTTTTAATGTAATTTAACATAATTTATCAGTTTTTCCACGGTTTAATAGGCCATTATCAACAGTAATATACTGTAATTTAATCAATTTTTACGGTCTTTTAATGTAATTTGACATAATTTATCAGTTTTTCCACGGTTTAATAAGCCATTATCAACGGTAATATACTGTAATTTAATCAATTTTGACTGTAAAGTTAATTCTGTATTTTTACGGTTTTTGCATGTAATTTTGAGAAATGGTTATTTGCTGTAATTTTACAGAATCCGTCTGGAAACTTTGCTGCCAGAGATTTGCCGTTTTTTTACGGGATTTTTTTTTACAGTGTAAGGTAAGCCGCTATGGCTGCCACATAAACCTTTAAGGTAAGAAGATAGCCCTGCCAAAAAGCGATCTTGTAGAAACCAACCGGGCAGTTAACTGGATCCTATTGTTGTATACTGCACTTAGAAGTGAAGATTTTCCACTTCAGGACGTAAAGTTTCCTTGTGGACGAAGCTCTGGAGTGAAGTATGGTCTCTACAACCTCGGTTAAGAGACCAACGTTTATGAGTTGGGCCAAAATCAGAGGCCAAATCCACAGGTTCCATATTTCCAGGCGGGGGTGAAAAATCGCTCCTCCCGCCTGAGACAGCGTAATCTCCAAGGAAGACCCGCCGAGGAGGGACACTAGGCCCGAGAACCAAATCTGGCTTGGCCAATATGGTGTTACTAACAGTAGACTTATTCCGTCCCGTTGGACTTTCTCTAGAACTCCTGGGAGCAGAGCAATTGGGGGAAAAGCATACAGGCGTAACCTTGGCCACGTCTGTAACATAACTTCCAGCCCCAGGGGCTGCTCCACCGCCTCAGAGTGAATTCTCCATTCCCTTGGTCTCAGCCTCTGTCTCGAAAGGATGTCTACTCCAATGTTTTGCTACCCCGGGATGTATACTGCTCTCAGGGAGAGCATCTTCCCTAAGGACCACAGGAGGACCTGATGCGCCAGTTTGCATCAGGGGAACTTAGTTCTAGGAACTATCCACCAGAGTGGTTCCTCGAGAACTAATGGTTACCCTAGGAACATTTTCCTGGTTGCATTCGCACGGCCAGTAGGAACTCTGAAGTGACGTAAGCCGGGCTTGTTGTTGTGACTTTTATTTTGACAACGTGGCGGACCTTTATTTTTTGATGGCGCCTAGAACGCCAGAGCCTGAGCACACATCTGTCTAATTAACATTATTAATTAGAACTGTTAGAAACCCGATTCTTTGTAGGGTGAAGTGACCTTTTGTGTTGGATTTACATGAATTTATGGAACAACTAACCTTGCTTCCCTTTTAGGCCTAACAGGCTAACAATTCTAACACAATGTACTAAGACGTTCTGTTCTTCGGCTAAATGTTTTTGTCCCCTTTGGCGAAAACTCATGACTGTTGGTTGTGTGAGTGTATAAATAATAAATATGGGAAATGAAACTAGACAGATGTCAAAATTTGTTTGGTTCTACCTGGTAACAGATAACCTGACTCCGCCAGATGGATTTGCTCTGCATATCCATCTGGAAACCTTCCGTTGAAGTAGTTTTGGTAAGGGGCGAAAATACTGGTTAGCTGATTGGCCTATGTTGGTGATAGACGGGCCAAATCAACCAATCAGATCAACGAAGCATATGAGAGCGACGACGAAAACACAACCACAAGCCAGGCTACTCTTGCTGCTGCAGGTAAAGGCTCGTTAGCTCTGTAATTCCGTAATAACTCTGTAATTCCGATAAAACTTGCTCGATAGCCACACTGATGCTAGTTTCATCCGCTGAAGCCGCCATGTTCTTAAGACTGAACTGTCGCGCTTCTCGTTGCGTCACACCTCAACCCGCCTCAAAGCCAACGCTGATTGGACGTTCGTTTGGTGAACTGCTCCCAAATTTTCTTTAACGGAAAGTATCCAGACTGATCTGCGAGTGAAACCTTGAAAGCTCGCGAGATCAGGATGGTCTCACGAGGCTAGGTAACAGAAGGGTTTGCATATGAAAACCAATCAAATTGTAGGGAAATTATGTAATGTATCATGGCATGTTGCCATACCATAATTCTATGTATCCGTGTTTACTGGTGGGATTCTCAATGGAACTTGTCTGAGAACCCCCATGGTTAATGCTTCTTCTTGGGGGAAGTTCTCTGAGGAAATGTCGAGAACTCCCTCCTGGCCGTGATTAAAGCATTTAGAGAACATTTGCTGAAGTCTGTCTGTTTCTTAGCAGCAGCGGGACCAGAACCATGAGGAACGCAAACCTGCACATTTTCCGCAAAAAATGACTGGCGTCCTGTTCCTCCATCTCCCGCAACTGTTCATCGGTGTATTGTGGCTCGTACAGGTAGCCGCGAGCATCAGATTCACGCAACAGATCTTCGAAATCCCCTTCTGCCATTTAAACGTCAAAACTATCTTCCGCCATCGTGATTAGCCTACTATACAAGCTATAGTTTATAGCTGTAGCTGTTGGAGCCTGTTAGCTTAGCTTCTACAGAAAGATGGCTGACACTATCTTTACATTCTGTGAGTGAGATCCCGCCCCATATGGGCGTGGTGAAAACATGCAGAACACTGGCTGTAGGCACTGGCACTGGCACTGATCTGTGATAGGTCTGTTAGCGCATTAGGTCCAAACCCCTATGGGCGGGTTTGAAAGGGTGCTTGTAGTATTTACAGAAATTCCCCCCTCTTACACTTCCTCCTACAATGACGTAAAATGGCGATTTTTGCGTCATTGTAGGAGGAAGTGAAAAAGGTAAATTGTGGATTTCTCTCGTCTCAGGGGAAAATGAGAGAGTGTTGCACGACCATTCTACTGGGTTTCTAACAATGGAAAGCAAATGGGTGGAGTGTCCCTTTAATAATAATAGTTCTCACCCAGACTTGCATGTACCTTTAGCTCAGGTTGTTTAGCAATGCCAAAGTCATGGATTTGAAATGACCTGCTTTTAAACTGTACTCTACCTTGAATCTGCAAGTTATCATTTGGATTTAAACATGTCTGCCAAATTAATAAATCTAATGTAGATCTGAATCCCTGACAAGACGCACCCCTACTTCGGTAATTTTAGTGTTTTCATGTTTTATCACGGATTCAGAAACTGTCTTTACCTGCAGTGGAGTCGTTCACAGGCTGCTTGTGCTAGTGCATTTTCGCATGTTTGATTTGGCTGTATGTTCATATTCACTTATTTCAGCGTTCTTTCGGTTTTGTTGTACGAGTGAGAAACCACCCTAAACGATTCACCGTTGTGAGTAAATAAACTCATACCTTTTTGCTATCCTTTTTGACAAATTCTTGGAAAAGAACCGACATTCAAGAATTAGGGTCCAGTTATATAAACACAGACTGTAGTAGTCGGATAAAAAAGCAAGATATTCAGTCTTACTTTTCGTTCTCAAAAAAGACCAAACCCAAACCAAGTTTTTATGCAACTGATTAAATAAAAGTCATATGACTCATTCTTAATAATAATAATAAAATATATATGTTTAATAGTTTAAGTAATTTATGCAACAGGCCTCAGACCTAATTTCTGATTCTTTCTAAACAACAGAAAATGCAATGCGTGTCATAATGGTAGAAACGTTGTGAGTAAATGTTGAAAAAAGGCATTGATTTGATGATTCCCAAGTGAAATTAGCTTGGAAAATTTGCTCCCACAAAAAGGTGGCGCCCTTGGTAGTCGCCTAATGGGTTGTCTAACCATTAATCGATTTGTTGTTTTCTTTTTACTCAGTAACATCACAAAATATACATGTGAACATTATCATGTTGTGCTGATGTTGATATTCACATAGTAATTCTTAAGCTTTACAACGGAAAGTGAAAGGACAATACACTTTCCAGAACGTTTTACATCGCATGCTGCCAGTTGTTGGGTTTGTTGGCTTTTATTAGTCTTAAAACCTTTTACTGGCTCTACAAACACATTATCTTAAAAACCACAATATTTCCGCTTACATTTCAGAGGATGATGAGCATGAGCACTTGAGCATGAGCATGTGAATGTGAATGAGACAGTGGTTGTTGATTTCATGATATATGTAATAAATTAATTTGATTACTTAGATAATTATTAGAAAAATTTCTTAACAATAAAATATTTTTAAAATGTAGATTATTTAATGCATCAATAAACTTCCACAATTAGTAATGTGTGCGCTAAACAACATTTCAAAATACTGTATAAAATAAATGTTGAGCTCGGATCAAAATCAAATATGTTTCAAGGTGAATACAAATGTAATACAATTTTTTTACATTTAAGGTATTTTTTGTTTCATAATTGTTATTCAATGCAAATACATATAGAGCAAGCTCAATAGATGTGTCAAAGATGCAGTTTCTATTCTGTTTGGAAAGCAGCACTGTAAAATATCTCTGTGCAAACAGATAAACATAGTGATCAGAACAAGTACAGGACAAGATAAAATGAATACACTCTAATTTAAAGGAACAGTTTACCCTTGTGTTGTTCAAAACATGTATGAAATGCCAATTCCGATTCACGAAAACCTATTTATGAACAGGATCAACCGATTTATTGAAAATAGCTCAAAATAATGATTTGTTCATAAATAAGACATTACCTCTTCTCTCCTGAATGAGCCAAAGCTAGGGTGAATTCAGTGAACAACATTTCCGCTGTTCCTCACACAAAACTATTTATACTATTGTATATCTCTGCAAGACATGGAATATAATGTTCTGGTTGTATGGGCTACTTTTATTATACTTTTATGGCATCTTTGCATCTTTTAAAGCTCCAGTCTTCATTCAGGAAGAAAAAGTCATACAGGTTTAAAATGACATAAGGGTCAGTAAATGACAGAATTTTCATTTTTTGGTGAGCTATTCCACTTAGTCAACAATACCAAAGGTAAATATACCTGCAAGCAGCAATTATCGGGGTCAATCGCAAAGATGACGAAAAGACATGCCAACATGGCTGGGAGTGTCAGACCAACTGCAGCAAGGAGCAATTAAATACATTTTATGATGATTTTAGGCAAAGTGGCTGAATAATCATATATATACAGGTTTATGACTTTCAAGCCATAGGTGGCGCAATTACGAAATTGATGTGGTGTGGTCAGAGTGAGGTGACAATGACACATACAAAGTTTGGTGTCAATATGTCAAGGCATTGCAGATATAAAGCCTGAATAGTCATTTTGGCATCATGCCCTTAACTTACGAAAGCGTTTTCGTCTATTGACATGAAATCCATAACATTTTGTCGGCACGGTCTGGAGATGACACGATTCGATTTTGGTGAAATCGCACAAACTGTCTAGGAGAAGTTAGAAAAAGTAGGTTTTAAAAGAAAATAAAGATGGCGGACAGGACGTTTGGCTGACTATGGCATAATTGGTATCTATGTTTTCGGCATAAATATATTTTGCTACTTACTAGCCCTTACGGTTTAAAAGTTATTGGCATAAACATGAGTGAAATTTTGGACAGTTGGTGGCGCTAGAGGGATTGAGTTATAGACTCCAAATTTCCTATGGTGACACTTCAGACTGTCCTCTATCAGTGTGCCAAATTTCATAACTTTCCCGCAAGCATTTCTATGGGCTGCCATAGCCTTCCATACGGAAGAAGAAGAAAAATAATAACGCCAACGATTTCAAGAAATGTCTACGCACTTTCAGTGCTTGGCCCCTAAATACACAAGTGTTTTTGAATGCATGTACTATCAGGATTTCATCAGGTCGTGTACATTGAAATGATGAAAGAAGTGTAGGAAAGGGTTTTTTTCCACTCCCCCTGTATATGTTTTTTATTAGTGTCTTTCAGTCTGAGCCGGACTCCTCAGAGCTTGGCGGTGTGCTGACCGCTTCCTCTTCATCATCAGATCCCTGTATAAAAAGTAGTAGGAAAAGAGAATGACATGGAGACAATGAATACAGTTGATACATGTTCACCCTAATACCCACTGGTATAAGATCAAATCTAAAAGAAGGACAATAAAATCTATAAAAATTATAAATTCAAAAAAGTGTCTGGAATTCTGGAAGCATAAACCAGGCACAGCATAAATCAGAATATAGATGGGACCAAATTTAGAATTGATCATAGCAGAGAAGAGAGCATCAAAGATGTCATCAAAACCAAATGACAACAACAAAAAAATCAGTGTCACAGATAAATCAAAACAAATTGTACAATTGGACACAGAGAGACATATGTTTCATATTAAGACTAAAACTATTGTTAATGATGAAATATTAATCTAAAATTTGAATGTAAAAGTTTAAATCAAAATGTAATCATTGTATTTTAATGGCAAACTAAATTTAGAATTAACAATGAATGAATTTAGAATTCATTTTTTTTTTTATTTATTAAATTGGTAACGTTTTACAATAATGTTCCATTTTTTACCATTAGCTAACTATGTTAGTTATGAAGTAATGAAGAACACTTCTGAAGCATTTATTAATCTAAGTTTGTTCGTTTTAACATTTACTAATACATTATTAAAGGGTACCTATTATGGATTTTTGAAAATTGCCCTTCATGTAGTGTGTAACATAGATCTAAGTGAACAAAAACATCCTGCAAAGTTTTAAACATAAAAGTTCACCGTATACAAAGTTATTGTGTCTCAAATGTAAGTGTCGATTCTGAGTCGCTGATATGAATCGTTCGACGAACGATGCTTTTTCTCTAACTTTATGACGTCACTTGTACAAGTTATTTGAATAAGACACGCCCACTTAGATTCGGAGACGCCACGCCAGGGAAAACTAACATCAATGTCGACGAGACGCTGTGTTTTGAAGTGCGACGCAAAAGCAAACTTTTTTCATCTGCCCAGTGAGGAGCATTTGAAGACTAAGTGGCTACAGTTCATATATACAACTATACCACAGAAGTATAGCCGAACCTTGTTCTGTGTTCGTGTCATTTTGAAGATGATTGCTTCACAAACCTAAATGCTATAAAGGCCTAGTATGGATTTGCGAGCCGGCTGATACTGAAGGAAGGTTCATTACCGAGTTTATTTGGATCAGCTTCCTTCTCCGAATCACAACCTGTAAGTATTATTAATATTAATTGTTGCTTTTATGTTTTATGTATCATACTCAATAATTATTGTGTGTGTTGTGTACACACAGCGCAGCTTCTAGGTCTTCAATGTCAATTGTATTGAAATATGTGCAGGGCTCTCAAGTGTCACGCATTGAGCGTGACAGTCACTCATTTTGGTCTTTTGTCTCCCAGAACAATATTAGGAACATTTTAAATGCCATAATAGGTACCCTTTAAAATCAAAAGTATTATCTGTTTATATTATTTAAGGTACCTGAGCTAACATGAACTAACAATAAACAGTTGCATTTTTATTAACTAAAGTTAAAGGCACAATATGCAAGGTTTTTGCAGTAAAATATCCAAAAACCACTAGGCCAATGTTATATATTTTGTTTAGTTGATTACTTACAATATCCCAAATGTTTCCAACTATTTGTAAATCATGAGAAAATTGCAATTTTAACCAAGGAAACAGGGCGTGTGAGCAGGGGTGAGGAGTCGCTAGTCAATGGCGTCATAACCGCGTTAGCCTCGGTTTCCACCATGGTTTCCGCTCGTACTGCAATAGTAACCATGGCGACAGACGTTGATAACCGGGTTATGCCCAGCAGGACGCTCACGCTGTTGTTTTGTTTAAACATTATGGACCATGGCAAGCAGACTTTGAGACAAAAAGAGGACTAAAATGAAGATCAACATCTTTCGAGATGCCGAGAGCTCCACGTCCGAGACTAACTTCGACTTGACAGAGACGCGAGTGTTGCATGTACTTTGTTAGACAGGTGAGCAAATGTACATAAAACTAATCAATGTTATTTAGTTTAAGATGATGAAATGTTAGAATATGATCTGTATGTTATTCTAATGTTGATCTAGCTTACTTAGTCTCATACAGCCAACAAACAACCTAACTAACAACATTCAATACACTCAAATGCTGTTTAGTGTGATAGTGTAACTGTTAGAGCAAGTGAAACCTCAAGTTTAATTCCTCTAATAAACTGACCTGTGTGAGTATTAATTCAGCACTTGCGTGTAGTTCGGTAGAATGAAATGTCCATATTTCTTTATATTTGCGGGACTCGCTTTGCGTGTGGCGCTGGTATAACGTTACGTCTCTCATTCTCAATCGCTCCATGCTTCATACCACAGTCATGTTAAAAACATCAATGTATTCACTCATCTATAAAAGATCCATCAGCTTGACGACAAGATCCATAATTCAGCTTAATGCGAATAACGTAATCAATATACGCCTTTGTTATTGTAAGAGGGTAGCGACCCCTGGTGGCGAACAAATACTATAACAGCTTATTGTTAGTTAATGTTAGCTACTATATTAACCAATGCTAACTAATGGAACCTCATTGTAAAGTTTTACTATTAAAAGTCATACTGCTCTATTTTCTAAGGTAAATCTTGAAATAATTCATTAGTTTTGTTCCTAAAAATCCTAAAAAAAATTTTTATGGCTTGATACTTTGTTATTTGCTGTTTATAGGACCTTTTTTAAGGTCTGCTGAAAAATTTTTTTTTATATATATATATATATATATAGACATAATCCTGTCATTTGGGCAATACTTTGATGTTGTTCAACAACCTAACATCTCAGGATGGGATGTACATAATATGATGTAGATTTAAAAACGAACATTTCTGGACTATAAAGTTACCCACCTTCTAAACTATGTACTGTTACGCTGTTGCTGTAACTACGTTGTTGAGTGAAACTGTTTCCATTGCATAGACAGTTTTGTTAAGTGTGTGTTAGTGTTACCTTGCGCTTCCGTCCCTTCCCTTTTTCTGACTCTGATGAGCTCTCTTCACTGGATATGAACTCTCGACTCTTAAAGCTGTCGTTGCCTGTTGCTCGTTCCTTCTCTTTCTCCTTCCCACCACCTGACTTCTTTTTCTTCTTTTCTTCATTCTTCCCTCCTTTCTTTTTCTTCTCCCTTCAGGAATAAAATGTGGGAAAGGAGTGAGACATAGCCAATTATTAATGCTGACATTATAGTTTGGAACAATGGTGATTGCGAGTTAGTAGATGACAGAATTTTCATTTTTGGCTGAAGTAGTAAGCCGCAGGACTAGGCTATTTGAATATGTTGAGTACTTTTTTGAGCTGCTTGAGGTTCCTCCACCACTCTCCTTGTACTCTCTCATCGCTCGCTCATAGTCTTTCTTTGCTTCCTCTGCTTTTCCTTCCCACTCCTGGTGGAAAGAATAAGACACAGGTATCAGTTCAAGTTTAAAGTATACCAAGATAGTTAGACAGAGAAAACAATCTGAGGCATTAAAGGGATAGTTCACCCAAAAATAGAAATTAGCCCATGATTTACTCACCCTCAACAAGTGTATATGAGATATCTTCTTTCAGATGAATACGTTTAAGTTATATTTAAAAAATGTCCTGGCTCTTCCAAGCTTAATAATGGCAGTGAATGGCAGTTTCTGTTTTGAAGTCCATAAAAGTGCATCTGTCCATCATAAAAGTGCTCCGCACGGCTCCGGTAGGTTAATAAAGACCTTCTGAAGAAGCGAAGCGGTGCGTTTGTAACATGTTAAATATGAATATTTTTCTTACACAAAGTAAAATTCTAGCTTCCGGCCAAACGCAGTCTACTTGCGCCTAATGTGCAACTTGTGACTTCGGAAGTAGCGTAGTGCGTCATGGCGTAGCGTAAACATCAGCAGTACGTCGCATTACTCGCATAAGTTGTGCTTAGACATAAGTCGAATCCGTATGTTTGTTTGGCCAGATGCTAGTGATTTTACTTTATAAAGTTTTAAATATGAATATTTTTTTAAACAAACGCATCACATAACCCCCGGAGCCGTGTGGAGCACTTTTATGATGAATAGATGCACTTTTATGGACTTATGGACAAAAACAGCCATTCACTGCCATTATAAAGCTTGGAAGAGCCAGGATATTTTTTAATATGATTCGTCTGAAAGAAGTATGTCATATACAGCTAGGATGACTTGAGAGAGAGTAAATCATGGGCTAATTTTCATTTTTGGGTGAACTATCCTTTTAACATTGTGGAAGGGCCAAGTGAATGTGCTAGAGAGTCACCTCTTTCTTGTCTTTGCTGATTTGTTTCCACATTTCCCCAGCTTTTTTCGAGATCTCTGTGACAGAGATGCCTGGGTTCTCTGATTTAATGCGGTCTCTGCTAGAGTTCAGCCAGAGCATGTAGGCACTCATTGGCCTCTTGGGGGCATTAATATCCTTTGCCTTTTTCTACACACAAGAACACACAAAGTAGCACTGAATTTGTAAGTACTTCTAGTGCTTGTACTTACAATAAATGCTAGATAAACAGTTTATAGAAACCCTAAAGGACACCAACACATTTTATCATTCACTCTCTTTTCTCACCTCTTTCTTGCGTGGTTTTCTTTCTTTTACAAATTTAGCTTTCTTGGCTGGTTTCTTCTTTCGGTCTTCATCACTGTCCCCGCCATCAGCGCTGCTTTCACTGGCAGAGGCCTTACTGTCGTACCTGACACACACAAATATGACTTTATTAGGTTTCAGATTTTTTCATTTTATGAAGAAAGTGTCAGTGTGTTTGCCCCCTTAACACTAGGGTGTTATTTGTGGTTTTTAGTGTCAGACGTCATTGATACTAAGGTACTTTCATAGGTGCTTTTTAATAATTTGTTTGTTAGTACTTATATATATTATGAGTTTGTTCAAGTATGAGCAATAGTAATAGTGATGTTTTCCTTAGCAATCACCACTAATTGAAGCTATCACAAACAGATCAAAGCAAAGCCTCTTACTCCTCTGCAATATCATCATCTTCTTCTCCAGGATTAAAAGATTCATCTGGGAGGAGAAAAAAAAGTCAATGAATTCAAATGTTAATTTATCTCACACAACACATATTCTAGCCAAGCCAGTTGTAATTTATGACACCCAAATACAGTTGCAGCTAGGTGTGGCTAATATAAACAAATTCTTATTCAATGTGAGTAATTTATTTTATGAGAACAATATATATCACAATATAGTTATTTTTCCTGTAAATACTGTTGTTTTGATACCAAGATTTTAATACTATTGACATTTCACAATTTTCTACACCAATTTCGATATTGCAGCAAAAAATAATTCCAGCCTGACTAGCATAAGTCATCAAGCTTGTAGAAAACAAGTAAACAGTCATTAATAGAATAAGAATGATTGGCTCAGAGAGCTGCCACTCACCACTCTCGCCCTCTGAGTCGTCACTGTCATTGCCCTCCTCACGGATCTTGCCCTCTTCTTTCATGCGCTCCAGGTACGCATCATGCTGGTCGTCGTCCGAGTCACTATACATGTTGTCATTAC
Source organism: Chrosomus eos (assembly GCA_036326025.1). NCBI lineage: Eukaryota > Metazoa > Chordata > Actinopteri > Cypriniformes > Leuciscidae > Chrosomus > Chrosomus eos. Next base: position 12,970,352 of record CM070819.1, on the reverse strand, counting down.
CTTTCATACCCTGATAGAATACAAATCAAAATAATATCAATGCAATATCAACATCATGTCATTGCAAAATTAGTATTTGTCACAAAGCGGACACAGGAATCCCTCTCCAAGCATAGATTTCAAACCCATTCATGTTCCCATCCTTACCAGCCTCTCTCTCTCACACCACACACACACACACACACACACAGTACTTTCATATAAGCAATCAGCGTTAACTCATTCAAAAGCACGCCCTTGAGCAACGCTGTGTTCATAGCACACAGGATTGTTTAGAACACATGTTTTTTTGTAAAGTGACCACAACATTAAATACAGAAATACTGTTTCAGTCGTATAATGACGTCTGAGTGATCTGAACACAGCGTTCACCGGGTCAAATCATAAACCAGTGAGCCTGGCCACCTTTTGGTGGATGGGACATCTGCTTTTAAGCCTTCAAAGATAAGAGAGAATGCTTTCGACACTCGGGTTGTGATTGTGACACGCAAACAAACACCATGCAAGCAAGTTATTGGAGCACCGACACCAAACCGCAGGACAATACCAACCTTTTTCTACATGAACACAATAAAGACATACAGCACAAACACAAAAAAGTAGAATAAGTGTCCGTCCACTGTGTGAGGTGTCTATATGGACATGCCTATGCAGATGAAAATTATGTGATGCTTGATATGACCGAAACAGGACTGTAGGTGTACCTCTTTAAAGCCTCTGTTCTTGATGCTTAACTTCTTAGCATTGACGAAGTCAAAGAGTTTCCCATATTCTTCCCTGAAGAAGAAGGTAGAGATAGATTGAACATATAAAAACAAAGAGAGGACATAGGCTCTTTTAGTGGGTTAAGGCCCGTTCACACCAAGAACGATAACTACAACAATAACTATATTAGTGTCCACAACAATGGACGTGAGCGCTGCAGTTATGTCGTCTGTTGCTTTATAGGTGGAGTAAGCACTTTCTGAGAAAAAAAGAATTGTGTTTTGTACACAGTCCTCCTGGCTGTGTAAATAGGAGAAAAAAAGTGGATCGGACCGATCGGACTGAGCACCACAATACTCTTGTAGCCAATCAGCAGTAGGGGTGTATACGCTCGTGATGGGGGAGGAGACGGAGTGAGCAAGTGGGACATTTGTACAAAGACTGTAGAAAAAGAGATGGCTGATATATTGCCAAAGAGGAAAAAGGCAGAGGAATATAATTGAAGAAAGGTTACGATTAGGCACCCAAGTTAATTTTGAAACAGCTTTCCAGCGCTGAAGTTACGTTAGAGAGCGTGAAGGCCTGAAAACGGACACCAAGGTCGCATGTGAGTAACATTGGTTTTGATATGTTTCCAAGATGTGCTGTTTTTGTAATACTAGCAATAGTAACGGGACAATCTGATTCTCCAGCTGTTAGTCATTGCATGTGTTGCATAGTGTGTTTGTTATTTTGGGGGTGGAGCAATGAGGGTAGGGGTGTGTTTGTTTAGGTGTCAATTTCAAATATTAACAGTGTTTCTCAGAAATTGCTTACTGCACCTTTAAATGCTCAAGCTCTTTAAAGTTGGGTGGATTTTGATTGGCTGTCGATGTTTTTATCATTCATCAGCTGGAAATAATCATTCCTCTGTGTCATTATCATTATAGCCGTGGTGTGGACATCCCTATTAATATAAAATTAGAGAGATAATTCAAACTTTATAGTTACAGTTAGTTATTGTCATTGGTATAAACGGGCTAGTGCAGTATTTGCCAATTGAAAAAGTGTCTTTAGTATGTTAAATAGGGAAAGCTTGTTTAGTGAGACATGTTTTTCTATATTAGCTCATTGTGATGTGTTTTAGATTTGAAGCGCAGTAGGTTTGTTGTGTGTATAGGTTTTACAAAAAGAACGTACCAGAATGGTTGAAGAATGAGTTAAAGGGATAGTTCACTCAAATAATGACATATCTGTCATCATTTACTCACTCTCATGTCAGTCCAAACCTGTATGACTTTTTTCTGTGGAACATGGAAGAAGATCATTTGAAAATTTGAAAGTGTTTTGGACTTTCATTGCATGGAAAAAAAAAACAGAAAGTCAAACAGGTTTTGAACGACATGAGGATGAACTGTTTTCAAGAAACTGTTGCTTCTGCCACATTAATGTGATGTGTTGGTGTATTGATTCAGTCATAATATGGACCCAACTGAAAATACTGTAATGTGCCTAAAGTAGTTTAGTTTTTTCCCCTTAACATCTAATGTAGAAGGGGTCAGGTCACTAAAAGAGAGAGGCTGTTTTACTCCAGTATAAGACAAAGCAGAAAGAATCACCACAAAGAGGCATCATAGACTTTCAATGGCAGATGGGGGTTAAGTGTTCAATGACATAATGGCAGGAAGTGCCTTATAGAGGATATTGGACACTGGTCTTTTCATTACTGGTATGGTCTAGTTCCCACAAAGCTATGTTCCCGACAAGTGGACAAGAATAACATTAGGCTTATGTGTACCTCTCGATGCTGCTGAAGGTGTACTGATTCCCCTGCTTGGTCTCAATCTCAAAATCGAAGGAGCGAGTGGTGGTGGTTCCACGGGCGAAGTTCACGCAGGCGATCTCTTCAAAGCGCAGGTGCACCGGGGGCTTGTGCACATAGATAAAACCTCTTTCCAAAGGATACAACAGCCCTGAAGTGGCCTTATATGAACATGTTATACATTGCGCTCCTGAGTGACTACAGAGAAGAGAGGGAGAGGGAGACATAATGATACCGGAAGTGATCAGACTTCACAAAATCTGTATTGATATTATGTTGTACTACATACAGTAATGTTGAAAACTTTGGGGTCAGTAAGATTTTTGAAGAAATTCATAGCAAATATGCATTTAATTGACCAAAAGTGACAGTAAAGGCATTTATAATGTTACAAAAGATTTCTATTTAAATAGTAAAAAAAAAAAACGTTTTATTCATCAACATGTTAGAATGATTTCTGAAGGCTCATGTGACACTGAGCATTGGCGTAATGGTTGCTAAAAATTCTGCTTTGCATCACAGGAATAAATTCAAATATATCAAAATAGAAATCAGATTTTTTTTAATTGAAATAATATTTCCCAATATTTACGTTTTTACAGTATTTTGACAAATTACTGTTAAAATAAGAAATAAATCAGAAAGATTTGGTTCAATGGCAATGTTTCAGGCATTAAGGAAGGGTCTTTAGGTGTTTATTTCATTATATTTATGCATTTTCTATACTCTTGTTTTTAATTTTTAAAGATATAATATCAACTGTGTAAAATAAGCTTTGTTTTGTTAGATAAAACTGTCAATGTAAATTATGATAATTCATACATTTATTTATAAAATAATGTTAATTGTATTAATTTTATCATAAAATGACATGTTTTTTTAAATATAATATTATTTTATTTTACAGTCATTTACTGTAGTAAATTTGGGTATATTATTTATATGTTTTGTATATGTGTTTTACCCTTGGAAATTTCCCGGCACTGTGATCTTCCTGTTGACCAGGGCCTTCATGACTCTGCTTACCATCTCATAGAGAGAGCCAGACATGTTTTTATTAAGTTTCCCTTCAAAACGTCTCTCCACCTCTTCCCTGCAGAACATGAGAGAAAAATAATACTGCTGGATGGCAACACATAGTGAATGAATCAGCAATTGACAGCAGAATTAAGGTTTAAGTCCCTGTAATAAAGTGTACTGTAATTTGCCTAGGATAAAGCATCTGCTAAATGAAATAGTGTCATCGACCTTGTTGAAGTGAAACAGCTTGCTCAAGCTGACACAACACTTCACAGAATATAGCTAAACATAACTGCACACACAAAATTAATTTCTCTCTGGTATCTCCTTTTAGTCTTGGCAGAAAATGTAAACAGTTTATTTCTGACACCCATCACATCCTTCACCGGTCTTACTCATTCTCGGTCTCTCTCGCTCTCACTCACTCGTTCATGTTGAGAGTAAGGCTGATGTCCTCTTCCTTGGAGAACAGAAGAATGAGAAAATGGTAGCGGGTTTGACCCTGTTTAATGGGCGGGTCCAGACTGATCTGAAAGCGAAGGGAGGTTGCAGGCCTTATTATCAGACACACAGCAAAACTAGATTAAAGCCCTCTAATACTAGCCCTAAAGATGGATCAGAGACTGTTTTACAGATTATGATGCCCCACTTACCACAAAGAACATTTGCCGCTGGTCTTTATGAGGCAACAGGAAAAGGCGGAGCACTGTGGTGTACGGGATCTTGTAGTCAAACGTCTTACCATGCAGATGGAGGAATGTCGGATAAATACGGATATCGTACCTAGAAAGAGAGAGAAAAAAAATCATGTTCTGCTACTTCATACTTTTTTTTTACTTGAAAGGGAAACCTGAAAAATTGTGAGGTAAATATCTTGGTGTGTAGGTGTATGTACCTGCCCCTAGGTGTGAGGCACTGCAACTCTCTGAAGATACACACAGCATCTCCTGTGGCCTGGATGACATCTGCTTTGGACAGAACGTTCTGAGCAAATGCCTAAAACAGCAGAGAAAAGTACTGTGACCTCAGTTTGCATTTCAGTTTAAGTTAGCTTTAAGGATGTAAATGTTGTACTTTAGGGAAGGGGTTTTTAAACTGGGATCTGGGAAACCCCAGGGGGCCGCAAAGGAATGAAGAGAGAGAAAAACCCATGTAGAAATATAAAAATAAATGCATAATAATAATAAAAAAAAGATTAAACAAAATAAATAATAAAATGATTCAAATAAATATTTATTCTAAATATATATAACATATATATACATTCTAAATTATAAATAATACATCTAACAATACATTATTTATAAAGTATAATTACGGTATTCATCTAACAATAGTATGAATTTTCTCTATATTGTAATCATTGTGATCACAACTTCTAATATTTGCTTAAATTAGATTGTTTCTGTCGAAATTATTACATAATATTAGCTAACTGCTTGATTTATATTATGTTAGAACTGTATATTTTTGACATATGGACATTACTTTGACAGTCATGTCTAAAAACAGGTCACTCTAAATTGCAATGTAAAAACATGCATTTTTCTGTAAAGCTGCTTTGAAACAATAGGCATTGTGAAAAGCGCTAAACAAAAAAATGTGAATTAAATCGAATAGTACTATAGTGAGTACAGTAGAGTAGAGTATAGATTTTAAACATAAAAGAAAACTAAATTTTTTACAAATAATATTTTACACATATTTATAGTATTCATTTTTTACAGTGTAAATTGGGTTTTTCTACACAAAAATGTATAGCTGTCTTTTAAACTTTAGGATTTGTGTACCTTGCATGAGGATGATCATATTTGGGGGTCCGTCATGGCATCTAAAAGATTGAAACCCTTTGTTTAGGGGCATGTTATGATTGTTGCTTGGTAAACTACGCCATCTGCTGGTCAGTGTTAGGTAGGGGTGGACACACACACACACACACACACACACACACACACACACACACACACACACACACTTACCTCCACGGGGTCTGAACCCTCATCTCCTGTGCTGGGGGGGACGTAGAAGCGCACCTCCATGAGGGATACCTCTGTGTCATCATTCTGATGAAACTCCACAGTGACCTCATTCTTTCCCGTTGCACACTGGGATACACTGGAGAGTGGAATCTCAAATGCAGGACTGTCATTCACCTCAAATGAAAGCAATGGCCCTGAAAAGCCACAGAGGGGCAAAGAGATTAATACCTTGAAATGGCGGTGAAAAGACGTTTTAAAGCTGAGTGTATTAAAAATGCAATGCTGGAACATGCAATTGGTTTAAGTTTTTAACAGGTTTTTTTTTCCATTATTTATAGCAGTCAACTGATATCTATTTTTTTAATATATATGCTGTAATGAGATTTATATTTATTTTAAATAATTTTTACTAAATAAAAAACAAATAATTTGGAAATTAATTAATCAATGTGAAAAAATAATAACCTGTAAAATAAAAAGATTTATACTTAGCTAGTGCATGATTCTATAATCCTATTATATATTTTTTCACAAATAAAGAAATTGTTACAAACTTAAAAGGAAGTAACCAACAGTGCACTCATCATCTGGTAAGTCTGTGTGCACTGAGAATCATATTTTCTCAAATAAAGACCAGGTAGCACAAAGTACACAATGAATACGACAGTGGCTAAATGAATATTGCACAGCATATTTTGAAATCAAGGATTTAAAGTTGGTGAATGAGAGAGTATCATAGTTTTTGCTTTTCTATTTCGCTAATAATACATTAATAACACTGTAATACTTTTTATGTACCACTTACTTTCATTGTTTTACAGTTCTAATAATCTATTAGACAGAACTGTTAATCAAACAAAGTAAACTAGCGAAAGTCCTGCTTCCGGCAATTACCTGTAGTCATAAAGAAAAATGATTAAACAATGTCAAATATTTGCCTATATGATATATACTAATCTATCTTGCTATTAGAAACTTCATTCTTAACAATAAAGGTTCTTTATTGGCATCTATGGTTCCATGAAGAATATTTAACATCCATGGAACTTTTTCATTGCACAAAAGGTTCTTTATAGTTCTTTAGATTATTAAAATGTTTTTCACACTTTTTTAAGAAAAACGTGGTTCTTTTAAAAACTGTTCACTGAAAGGTTCTTTTGGGAACCAACTTTTTTTTTCAAAGCCATTGCTGCAAAATCCCCTATTTAAAACCTTTATTTTTAAGAGTGTTGAATTAAGGTCACTTTACACGATGCTACTGTACATATCTCAGAAATAGTGTAGCATCAGGAGTGCACTGACCATTAAATTTAGCAGTGCCCCAATTCCATCCCTTCACACACATATCTTTCTCCATCAGCTCCACTTTGTAGTTGGCTTTGAAGTACTCTGAGATCTTGTCAAGGTCCTGTACATAAAGAGATGGAGGATGAAAATGTAAGGCATTGAATGAAAGGGTGAAGGGTGGGAGGTATTTTGATTGATTGAATTTTGTATCTCTGACTCACAGTGTCTTTGAAGCCATCATATTTGTAGATGTGACCAGTGGTGGTGCACAGTTTGATGCCGTGACCCAGACAGACTCTCCTCCACTGGGCCTGAGTGAGCTCGGAGACCCCAATGCTGTCCACCTTCCCAGTCTTACTGTTTTTAAACACCACTGTCTGCTTACTGAAGCGCAGACGGCCATCATTCTACAGAGAGAGGTAAAGTCAGTCGTTTTTGTTCAGTGTTTTCTAGAATAACATCTCAGGTTAGACACCAAACTACTGGAGGCTCTACTCACCCAGGTGCCCTTGACCTCCTGATAAATTTCATTGAATTCCAGAGTGTCACTCATGTCAACCACTCCAGCTTAGACAGAGTGGACCTGTGACGTTCAAAAGCTGCGACAACAGGGGTAAAATCATAAATACACACATCAAACCGTATTCATATAGCTTCTTTGTTTTTCACTGCCTGTGGCATTATGAATTCTGCAATGAAGGAAAGCTCCTAAATGACAACTTTTTCTTGCAGGTTGATTTGGATGTAAACAGTTAGCCTTGAGCTGTAAAATAAAACTTTGAGAAATTAAATATTTTGCAGGTGCACACTGTAAATTGTTTTCTAACTATAAACAAATAAGCAGAGCTAGCAAAGCCACCATATTCGGCCATACAAAAGCGGCTAGGGTTTTTTGTTTTGTTACGAACGACTTGTACAGTAAATTTCAAGCAGTAATAGTTTATTTCAAACAGTTTTATTGCACAGAAAATGAAACGTGAGATATTTGAATCAGTATTACTGTAATTCGGTGAGAGGATCAAGGCCGACTCGAGTCCTGTGTGCGAAGATGTGCGGCGGAGCGCAGAGCTACGCGTCGCGTTCGTCATCATGACGCCATCACGCTCTGTGCGTGGCCCCGCCCTTCCTATTGAATGTCAGTCTGTTTTGTAAACGATCGAACTACAAAGCGAAAGTTAAAAGGATTTGACGGAGACAGCAGTCAACATTCGCAAATATTGTATCATCTGACAACGTATTATCTAGCAGCATTCAGGTATGCCGTGAATCAAATATAGCAAATATAAGGGGATGCACATGCAGCTTTATACTCGAGATGGAAGCTTTGTTGTTCGATCGATCCATAATGCAATTTTTTTTTTTTATCGAACACAAAAATAGATTGTTTATAGTTTGTTATGATACATACATTGGTTTCTTGGTCGAATGGGCTAGCTAGAGCCTCTGACCAAACATATGCGCGGTGCTGCGATATTGTTATTAACAAAATGTATAAAACCCGAGTGTTGTTCACAAAACAACATTATGCCTTTAACACATAGACTACTTATCGAATTAGTTGAAATAAATGTAATATTATGTCAATCATTTTGCTCAATAAGTGTGCTCCCAAAAATTAAGAATCATTGACTCACCACCTCCTGTTGGAAACAGTTCATTACATTATTAAATCAAAGATGATCTAACATGAACGTGAAATAAAAAAGTTGGGTTACATTTTATTTGGTAACACTTTATTTTACGGTGTCCTTGTTACATATGTTACATGTACTTACCGTAGTAATAACAGTAAATTATGCATAATTGCATGCAACTAACCCTCAACCAAACCCTAATCCTACCCTAACCCTATAGTAAGTACATGTAGTTAACTATTATTACTCAGTACTTAAATATATAATTACACTGTAACAATGACACCTTAAAATAAAGTGTGATCCTTTATTTTAATGTGTCACTGTTACAGTGTAATTATACATTTAAGTACTGAGTAATATTAAGTAACTAGATGTACTCACCTATAGGGTTAGGCAGGATTTGGGTTTGGTTTAAGGTAAGTTGCATGTAGCCTAATTTATAATTATTACTAACAAACACATGTAACAAGGCCACTTTAAAATAAAGTGTTGCCAACAGTTGTTTTTTCATCATTTCATTTTTTCATTAACTAACGTCATTAACAAAAATTAATACTGTAACAAACGTTTCTCAACGTTTAATAATGGGACCATACTGTGTAAAATGTTACCAACCATCTTTCATTTTAGATATGACACCTAAGCGTGGCCTCATCACCGACACCTTTAAGGTTGTAAAGAAGGCAAAGAGAGGGGGCAAGAGAAACAAGTCTCCTTCCCCGCCAAAAGCAGGTGGAGTACAGTTCGTTTATCTGCGTGTATGTGCATATTTAAATAAAAGCTGAGATCTGCAATGTCATTGTAGGCCTATTCCTAAACTATACAAATTATTTAAAGGAGCATGTAAATGCACCAGTAGTCTAACAGCGTTTATAACATGTTATTACTGATCAGAGCCTGAGCCCCCACAACAGAGTGAAAGAGAAAAAGATCTACAAGAACTGAAGAAGTTTGATCTGGACTGGAGTTTCGGACCATGCACAGGTACATCATCATATTAATTAACCGATATCTTTGTGCCAGTTACATTATTATTCTGTTTATGTCTGTATTTTTCATGTAGCTTCTGAAGCACAGTAATATAGAACCCTGAAAAATGTCGGCTTTATCACTTTAAGGTCTTGAATTCTTTTGTTGCAAGCTTTGTCTGTATCTTGTTGTTCACATTTTAAAGTGTGTTTACTTAAAAAATAACAGGTACTACTAGTCCTGAACCTATTCCCTAAACCTAATATTAACCCATGTAGGGGAACCCATGCCTTTGCAATTCAGAGGCCTGTTTCAAAGAAACAGTTGGAGGCCCCCATCATTCAAACGATTAGTTAAAAACCGAAACGAAATAAATTTAGTATTCAACATAACGAAAACATCACTGTGTTGCTCGGAGACAATCAATGGCTCTGTGGATTTGTTTGGAAATATTCTTGTTGGCAAAATAGTGTAAAGACAGACAATGTTCTAAGACTAAAATGAAAGTCACCTAACATTAACTTTGTATGAAATCAATAGAGAATAGAAATCAATATATATATATATATATATATATATATATCTCAAATGTTTATATTTATTTCCTTGAATAACACATTGGCATCATCTAATCATTCAAAAAAAATGTGTACCATCATCTTATGGGGGGCATCTTACTTAGTACTTTCTCGGGTAAATAGACTGTAAGTACATTAAAAATGCATGTACTGTAAAATAAAGTGTGTGTGACCCTATGTGTATGTGCGTGTGTGTGTCAGGGATCAGTCGACTGCAGAGATGGGAGAGGGCAGCACTGCATGGGTTGAATCCCCCGCATGAGATTAAAGACATTGTTCTGAAAGAGTACACTGACCCAGAGTACACACAGAGGTATTACTCACACTTTCTCTCTTCCTTTTACACATGCAGAAACCACACAAACCAAAGCCTTTACCGCTAACGCTCACTTTCCCCCCTCTGTTTCAGTCTCTGGCGTGACTATCCCCTCTGAAAAAACGAGAGAGAAAAGACAGAAAGGGGTGAAAAGAAGAAAAAAACTTTTATAGTGTTTGATATGTTGATATGTTTGTTGTTTATCACACTACATTTTATTAAACTTTTTTTTTTATGCAAAAGTCTCAGGCATTTATGCACAGTGCACCTGCTACATATGCATACACTTATCAGGTCTTTTTTTCAATTGAATCCATCTTATTATTATAGTAGAGACTCCCAAATGATTTTTCATCTGACAACATTGCAAATGTCTGGAGTAGTTTAGCATTTAGGTATGCAGTGGTGTTTAAAGATATGCGGATGCATATACTGTACAATTTTAAAGAAGCTTATACTAGAGTTGGAAGCATAATTTATCGATCTTTTAAATGGCCTTTACTGGGGACTCGAATGCAATTTATTTTCAATTGAAAATATGTAAGCTACACAAATGCATTGTTTATACTTTATTCTAATACATACATTCACTTTTTGTGTAATGCTCAGAGAGCATCTTTTGTGGCTAAATACCTCCCTGTGGTGTGAGCTGCAATATTTCCTAATTAACAACTTTTTTTTTTAAAGTCCACATTGATTTACGTTCAATGGTACACATTTTAGTGAGCACTCAATAGTTTGCATAGAAATAATTGAGATTAATAACTTTAAGGTTTTCTAGCAGTTAAAAAGGGTTTTACAGTAAGGCATGTATGTATATGTAAAATATATCCTTACAGGATTAACAGCAGCTCCTCTAGAGAATGGTATTAATTAGGGGCAGATAATTATGGCAACAATTGAAATAGGTCAGATCCCTTTCTTCCCCATCAGCCTTCTGGTTTGACTGGAATACCCTTGTAATAGCTTCAAGTCGGTATGTATTATGAGTTTAAACAAATGTGCAGGTTCGTCATATCGATATCGACCTCGTACACTTGTGGCCCCACTATCCACTAGTGCGTCATCACACTACAATAAACCTCCCTTGAGTGACAGATGGGTGCGGGGGAGGGGCTGGATTATTGACCCGAACGACGTTGTTCCGTCTCTTCAGCTAGGGTTGTTTCTCATTGGTTTCCAATTGCGTCACTTAACATTTACGAAGTCTGATTGGCTAATGTAATATTAAATTATGTGGCGTATACTGTCGCACGCAACGGTCACTGGTCAAACAGAAGGCACAATGCGGGTGGAAGCCCCGCCCTCCTGCAGCAAGAACGAGAAGGCGGGGTTATGACTAGAGGAACAAAGATGATTTGTCCAGTTCAGCCGTCAGGATGATGTTTTGGTCGCTAATTGGCTGCAGCGCTGCCCATCGATGTCTTGGACTGGAAGCACCTACAGTAATAATGTCGCTCAGTGACCTAGTATTAAATAAAGCGACGGTTATAGCTAGGCGGTAGCGCGGATTATAGCATCGGCTTTGCCATTTTAAATACTACGGGCACATTCAGCAAGAATCGACAGCGTCGTGAAATCCACTTAAGAAGTCAATCATTCATCTTGCAGTGGATTTTTTTTGTATAATTTCCCGGATCATGCTGAAATCAGAAGGAAAACGCATAGCAGAAAATCATCATTTGCCTTGAGCAGCGCTGCAGTGCCATCACTCTGCCTCTGTCGTACTGGATTTCAACATCAGATCGATCTACAATACCTCACCGCATTGGGTTATATTATAACTGGGATATTCTCTCTGGTCGTGGTTAAGTATAACGGTTTATTATAACGGAAGTTGTTGGTTTGACAGAGGACTGAATTAAAGTTAACCTGGTGAGTAAGGTGTTGTGTCTGATAATACAATAGATTGAATATCGATCACTGTACCGCATGATCAGTCATTTAGAGAGAATCTGATGTGCGCGCGGATTTTGTTCAGTCAGCTAAAAGCCAAACTTGACAGCAAGATAAACGATTCACTGCTTTTAATGAGTCGCTATTATTTACATTTGCGTCGTCATTTGCTAGGGCATCAAATGAACTACGCAGCTGAAACATTCAGTCTCGGGTGTTTCATAAATAATAATGTGTGAATTGTTTTCTGAAACGTTTTCTCATAGTGTTCTTGAATGTAATTATTTTGCATTGTTTTCTTCAAAAGTCAGCATAATAGTCGAACTTGCAGGTACAGTAACAGGTGCGCAGTAGTTTCAATACAGCTAACGTAACGTTACATGAAAATGTTTATTTTAAGATGTGCCTATTACAGTGTAATAATAAAATTAAGCACTGAGTTATATTAATTAACAACATGCACTTGCCATAGGTTTTGGTTTAGGGAAGTTTCTTAATTATGCATAATTTACTGTTATTACTATGTAACGCATGTTACCCCTGGTTCTGTTTTTTCAGACAACGATAAACAATACGTGCAAACAGATTTTTAGCTTACATTACGTTTACGTAGGGATACTTTTTTTGCGAATATTGAAAGTTCCCTCTAGTTCTTGAAAATGAAAGGGATATTATTATTGTCATTATTGTCATTATTTAACCCTCAACTTGTAGAAGATCTTAGATAGTAAGACTCAAGTCACCATTCAACTCCATGGCGTATTTTGTCCATACAGTGAATGTGAAAGGTGACATAGACATCTATCTCACAATTGTGTTTTTCACATAAGAAAATAAGTCATACTTGATATGGTAACAACATACATGAGGTTGAGTAAATGATGACAAAAATTTAATTTGATGGTGCTGGCCCTTTAAAAGCATCTTAAAGATATATTCTTCTCTTGCAGGGATGGACAATGCCCATACAAAGACGGTTGAGGAGGTACTGGGATACTTCGGTGTCAACGAGACAACAGGATTGAGCTCTGAGCAATTAAGGAAAAGCAGGGAAAGATGGGGGCCCAATGGTACTACATCACTTGGAAAAATTACAAGTGTTTGTGCAATATGAGCAAGATGTAATTTCATGATGAAATTAAACCTCATACTTATATCCATTTAACCTTATATCTGTTTTTTCTTCTGCCCATTTTTGTTTTATTTTGCTGTAACCCGTGCCACAGAGTTACCCGCAGAAGAAGGTGAGCTCTTCCCTTGGGTTTGCGTAATTATTAGCAGATCTTTCATCATATTCTTTGTTGCATGGGGGATGCTGGTTGTGTAGTTAATTAGAGTTATTATTGGATTCCCTTGAGGAGGTTGGATGAGGTTTGCACTCTCTTTGTAGCTGAATAGATCTTGATTGAATGTTTCTTAGAGATGTTGTTTTTGTAAAGGGTTTCAATTGCTTACGTGTTACACATTTTCTGAGAGTTATTTGTCACTTAATGGAAAGGGATCTTGAAACTTTGTGACTGCCATAAGTCTGTTTAATCTTTGTTTGTGCGTGTGTTTACAGGCAAGTCACTATGGGAACTTGTTCTGGAGCAGTTTGAAGATCTGCTAGTTCGGATTCTCCTTCTTGCGGCCTGTATTTCCTTTGTAAGTATAAATCAATGGCCGCGTTTACTCTTATATTGTAATCAAGAGTAGTGCTGGCACAGGACAATAGCACAAGCTTTTCACACTCATATATTCAAAATAAACATGTGACAATGCTATAAAACTCTAGCTACTGTACAGCGAATAATCAAAGAATCCTAAATCTCCATTTACCCACAAATACTACTTGCCAAATGTAGTTATTTTGAAAAGCATTCAACAACATGTACAAATATATAGCAAAAGTGTACCTACAGTAAAAAAAAAAAAAAAAAATCTATATGTAAGTTCGTAATAGTTAAAGACACATAATATATTATGTAAAGTGTGACCCATATTTGTGCTTGACTTGCGCGTTTTCATGCATAAATCACCATTCATAAGTATGTTTGCACTAAATTTAAGCTAAAATTTAGAAAAGCTTCATTTAGAATCATTTGAATCTTAATGTTAAAATGTATGTCTATGGATCTTTTGTGAATCTGGTGGAAATTTTGCATTTCTGCTCACAAAAGAAAGTACACTTGTACACAGTTATTAACGAATGAGAAATTAAAAACATTTTCATTATATTGTTACCAAAGCTTTGACAAACGTTTGCACTGATCATATTTTGCATCACATTCTCTCTCTTACAGACTCTGGCCTGGTTTGAGGAAGGTGAAGGAACCATCACAGCCTTCGTAGAGCCATTTGTCATCCTCCTCATTCTAATTGCCAATGCCATTGTAGGAGTGTGGCAGGTATAGCCTGTGAAATATGTTTTAAAAAACATGAATATAATGTAACTTAAATTATTTTAAGCCTGTTGATAAAGCAGATATGCCTTTCTGTTGTTGTAGAAATCAGGTCTCACTGTCTGTGTGAATGTTTCTGTGCGTTGTAGGAGCGTAATGCAGAAAATGCCATCGAAGCCCTTAAACAGTATGAGCCAGAGATGGGGAAGGTGTACAGACAGGACAGGAAGAGTGTACAGAGGGTCAAAGCCAGGGACATTGTGCCTGGAGACATTGTGGAGGTGGCTGGTAAGAATGACAATTCGATTTCTACATCTCATTTAATGATTTCATGGTATCTAAATGATTTTCTTAATGGTTTCTGTAGTTTGTACATCTGTACACTCTAAATCTGTATTTAATTTGTGTCCCAGTTGCATTTTATAATAATTTGTGTGCAACTAATTAGTTTCTCACGAGGCTGGAGTTGTCAAAAATAAAATGGTGGCGGTGTTTCCGGAAAAAAAAGAGGTCCACTCTCAAAGGATATGTCTGGAGATAATTATAGGACATTGCTGAATAGAGATGGCTGTTTTGATAGTTGGTATAAGCCAATCAAAACTGCCTAGAACAGTCTGCTGCAGAGTGCAGACATGTAGTAAGGATGTTTCTCAAGGAAATAGCAGACTGTTCCCACAGTTAAGCAAAGGATGGTCAAATACATTTTTGGCTTAGCTTGATTCTTTCCAAAAACCATGCAGAGTGATTATCTGAAGAAATGACTCCCGTGAGATTGCTGCCCAAGACTATGTGGTAAAGTTGAGTTCCCCCCAACTGTATGAAAAATTACTCATCAGATTGTTTAACTTTTTTCATTAATCAGGGGTTTAAATTGTTATAGCAGGTTATAGGTCCCTTGTGCATTAATAAAACAGTTTCTAATCGAAAGCACTGCCACCAATTCCAAGTTTATAAAGTTTTTGTTGATAAAATACTGTTTACATTTTTTTTAAATGTGCTTGGGCTTTAGGCCAGTTGTGCTGTGAGAGCTGTCCTACCATTATTGTTGGTGAGCTGTGACTTGCTGTCACTGTTCCTTTTCCGTCAGTGGCGTTTTCATAGCCTGGTAATACCAGACTCTGCTACTTCACTTTGCTTCGTACACAGAATGGTATAATAGAGAAGTGCTTGTCTGAAGTTTAAAATCATTGGTTACCCGTAAGCCAATCAGTTTATTTATGACGTATGTTATGCGCCGACACTGCCGCATCGAACTCAAATCTATGATTGAACTTCCACTGTAAACCTGCTGTAAACACTTGATGATGCGAGCGAAATACACTCTTCTTGTTCTGGCTTCAGTTTGAAAAACCCCGGAATGTTCTCCATAACAGAGCGAATTGCATCCCGTGTCTCATTTCCCATTTCCGCGGCCGTTTCAGTTTCCGATTTTTCTAACCTACAATGTAAAACTCAGTGCTTAGCGTCTACGGCCGGCTGATTGGCCGGCTGTTTTCAGGCCGGAGGAAAACTGAAAGATAGGCTGCTATCTCAGACTGACTACAGGAGCGAAATGAAATTAGCTGAAGTAGGAAGTCTGACATAGTCAGGCTAGTGTTTTCACAGATTTATTTGCGAATGTTATCTTTGCAGACTATTTCCCTGGACACATTAAATTGTGTTGCGTTTAGTTTAACTGATGCACCTGCAATCGGGATGTCTTTGGAACTCGGTTGCTTTGAAAACTCACATGATCAAAGTCCTACTTGTCTGACCCCATTTATAGCTGATGCCTGTTGCTAATTGGCAATCAACCTAATTTGGCTCTCCTTTGCAGCTACATTTGTAATTATGATTTGGTTACTTCAAAGTAAATCTATTATTCATTTAAATAAATGTACATGCACAGGGACGGCCAAAAGTCTGAGATCCCATTGAAAATCTGGTATTCAAAAACATCCATCCATCCATCCTCCAAATTGTTATCCAATGTAGGGTCGCAGGGATTTTAAACCGCTTTAAATAAATAAAATTATGTCAATAATCAAATAAGCACATTTTTGACATTGACAATGTGAACTTTCAGTTCAGTCTTTCACTCAAATGATTATGCTGATAGTATATTTAAGGTTGAACTGGAAAAAAATACTAAATTAGAAAAATAGGAGCATTTTTATTTGGGGTCTCAGACTGTTTATCCCACTCTGTGTATTTTTATTTGAAGCCATTTCAGTTTTTTTGGGATCTTTAGTATCAGATTTGACAGAAAGGGTTAAGACCCAGTCTCAGAATTTTCTTGGCCTGCCACTCAAAGTTCTATTTTAAGAATCCCAAAGCTAATGAATAAAAATAAGGTTAAGGTCCTTTTGTGTGTCGATCTGTATCTTGACTGACATTGGTTTCTAAAGAGATACAGTAGATTGTAAAATATGAGGCTAATCAGCAGTATTGTAGTTTTAAACCTCAGAGCCCCACTGTAGCAAAATTATATATTAAAAATAATACATTTCTTTCTGAATTCCCAGCATGTAGGCAGTGATATACAAATGGCAACATCACAAGAATATCAACTTTTTTTTTGAATGTTGCAAAAATGCTGCCTTTTATATATAAGTTTTGTATATAATTCACTTAACACAGTCCATTAAATAATATATAAATATTCCAAATATATTTTTGATGCTTTTTAAAATAAAAATGCTGTTACCTTATATTTATTACCTTATTAAGTATTATTGCTACATTTTCAAATCTGTGACACCAAAAAAGCAGGAAAAAGGGAAATATATTATAATATACCAAGTAAAGATGATTAAAGATGAAAAGGCGATATCTTAAGGTCTGTGTTGCTAAATATATTATCAACTTGTGTTTTTATACATTTTCTAAGCATTAGTGTTGATTTCTCATTGGTTGCGTTTATGTAAAATATGCACATCTTTAAGCTTGTTACATCTTAAATTGTTCTTATCGCATTACATCCTTGACAAAAATGACATGATTCCTTTTTTGCCCTTCCTTTTCTCCAGTTGGTGATAAAGTCCCAGCAGATATCCGACTGACCTCCATACGCTCTACTACTCTGAGAGTGGACCAGTCCATCCTGACAGGGGAGTCTGTATCCGTCATAAAACACACAGACCCAGTGCCTGACCCCCGTGCCGTCAACCAGGATAAGAAAAACATGCTCTTTTCTGTAAGATTTTCTGGAGTGATAATGTTTGTCATCTGTCACCCTGTGGCTGTTCTTTATGAATTTCAGGTTTTGCTTTTGTCACTTGACATGATTAGGCATTAGATAAAACGCAAGATGTGAATGTGTATTGTTGTTTGTGTAGTGGATTATGTCCGGCAGTGACGAGCCTGTGTGTTGAATAAAACATCACTCATATTGTTTGCTCCCACATGGCTATGGACTGAGTCATCACATCACACAGGCTTTGAGCTCTTAGATGGATAATGACCGGAGAGTACCAGCCTCAAAGACTCCACTGCCACAACCACACACGCTAAAGCTCCATTACTTTTTTTTCCTGCTGAGAAAGTCTAATGCAGGGGTTCCCAACTCTGGCCCTCGAGTCCACTTTCCTGCAGAGTTTAGTCTTCAGGATTACTAGAAACCTACAGACAGGTGAGTTTAATAAAGGTTGGAGCTAGACACTGCAGGAAACTGACCTCAAGGGCCAGAGTTGAGAACCCCTGGTCTAATGGATGTCTGGCCATGTAAGGACAGGAATATAAACCGTGACCTGGAGCCTCTATCAAGTAAAGCAATAAATGAAATGGCTTTAAATATCACAAAATGACCTTTTTGCCTCAGCTGCCATTGGTGGGTGTGTTAAAAAAAAAGTACCAGCCATACATTTTTCTTGCCCACTATGACACTTTATGTTGTTTATTTGAAATATACAGGTTTGTTCCTACTACACCGAACAATAATTAATTTTGCCATTGTGTCATTCATATATGGCATGAGAAACACGATCTTCTACAAAATTGCCTGCAATATGTTGCCAGTATATTTTCAGTTATGACATTATATTTCCAACTAAAGTAAAAGTTGAGGTAAAAAGATCATTCTCTTTAGTAGACCATTTGTACTGGTTTGATTTACATGAAACTATCATCTATAAATTGCTATTTAAATCATGTATAATGTCGCAATTCCTTTCTAGCTGGCCAATTAC
Organism: Chrosomus eos; assembly: GCA_036326025.1. Lineage (NCBI taxonomy): Eukaryota > Metazoa > Chordata > Actinopteri > Cypriniformes > Leuciscidae > Chrosomus > Chrosomus eos. The sequence goes on along the minus strand of CM070819.1, from coordinate 12,951,617 downwards.
TATGTTTTATTCATTTGCCAAAGTCAATTTTGGCACTTGAGGAGTGTTTATTTTGGGACCTGGTTAAACTACTAAGTTTGTTATAACTATTGTAGGTGACCTTATTCCATACTGGAAATATAATAATTTAAATGTGTTTATGTAGGGGACGAATATTGCGGCGGGGCGAGCGATTGGTGTGGTGGTGGCGACAGGTGTGTACACAGAGATTGGGAAGATCAGAGATGAGATGGCAGCCACCGATCCAGAGAGAACCCCTCTGCAGCAGAAACTAGACCAGTTTGGAGAGCAACTCTCTAAGGTAGGACACTGTTTTTTTTGTTCTCTCTTTTTTATTTGAACTGCAATCCATTTGTTTGGTGAGTAACTATATATGCCTTGTCTATGTTTTCTGTGCACATTATGGACATTTCTTGTGTGCATACATATGCAATACCAAAGTTTTTTCTCTGGTGTGCGTGTGTTTATGAGGCGCCGGACTGGACAAAAGCGAGGCGAACGCCACTCGACAGTGCGCGAGAGAAACCAAGTGTGTCCGAGAGCACGCTTGACAGTGCGCGAGAGAGACCGAATGTGTCCGAGCATAATATACCGCATATACCCGAATATAAGACGAGGTTTTTGTCCTAAAAATAGGCTGAAAAATGAAGGGTCGTCTTATATTCGCGATATAGACAAAATCACGGGGGATAAGGGAGAAAGGAGGGAGAAACAGTAGAGGGCACCAACACAAGCTTACTAGTGTGGGCCTACTGGAAACGCAAGGTCTCTCTCTCTCTCTCTCTCTCTCTCTCTCTCTCTCTCTCTCTCTTTCTCTCTCTCTCTCTCTCTTCTCTCTCTCTCTCTCTCTGCCGTACGCGCGCTACACGGTTTGGTTTGGAGCACATACAGTAGGCTAAGTTCTGTCTCGCATGCGCGGCTCTAGTCTATTCCAGGAGATTTGAACTAATTTGCGGGCATCAGGGAGCCGCTATCAATATGCGGGATTTTTATTGGTTAATAATAGAACTGATGCGCACAGTGAACTGAATTGAAAACAAAAACAGCGCCGGACAGGGGCTTAAAATCCGGACTGTCCGGCCAAAATCCGGACGTATGGCCACCCTAACCACAATTACATAGGCCTACATAATTATTGCATTTTTGTGAAAAGGACGGTTATTCATTTTTGTCACTCATTCATTCATTTCTCTCTTCAACTCATTAACAGAGTGCACTTTATTTTGTGACAAATTAATCCAAATATTTAATGAATGGTGTTACAATGTTTTTTTCCAATGAATTATCACTGGAATTTTCAAATAAAATTATTTTCTGTTGAAAACCAGATTTTTTTCATTTTTCCACAAAAGTCTCTGTCCCCCAAAAATAAGTCTGGAAAATGGGGGTCGTGTTATATTCAGGGTCGTCTTATATTCGGGTATATATGGTAGTTTGTTTATAAATAAATTACACATTTCAGCATTAGAATAATCTCTGTAGCATATTGGTATAATCTGCAACGTTTTAATTAGTTTACATGGTTATAAAATAAAACTCCAAAATAACCTGCAAGGAACGTTCTAAGAAAACATCTTTGTTTGACCGGTTGTGAACATGTGCGGCAAACACGACTAGAATTTGGCTTAAATAACTTCTGATGATGACGTTCTCTGTAGGTTTTAAAAATAAAACCCAAAAATATTATATTTTATTATTATTTTTTATGTTGGTACATTGGTCAGTATCATATTGAGAGCACTTTTTGTTAAAATGTTTACTTTTGTGAGGAGAAATTTGCACTAGTCTATGTATGTATGTATGTATGTTTTTTTATTACTATTTATTTATTTTTTGGTTAAAAAAAATTTGCGAACTCTCCATAGCACTGTGGCCCGTTTACAAAACAATCTGCAGTCAAATGCTCCGAACAAACATATAATCCTCCGACGCGATCCATGATACCATTAAAAATAAACCATCCACTTGTTCTTGATGCTGGCAATCTTCTGAAGTCTCTAGAGATATGAGCAAATGAGCTGTTTAAACAGGACGCATCAAAGCGAACATTCCTTTACGCTTCCATTTGTCCTGTTGTCGGTAGACTCGAGCATGTGGAGTAAGACAAAAAGTGATCGAGCATCTGTATACTGTATCTAGGGTAGACATCGTCAGTGATTTCTAGTGGTTTCTATTAGCTTTTCACGCAATGCTCACATCCGGCGTAGGCGAGTGTCAGCCGTTACTGAACGCCAGTGGGCTATATGGTGCGATGATGTAAAACGTACTCGGTTACTAACGTAACCTCGGTTCTCTCTAGAGAGGGAACGAGTACTGCGTAATATCTTACGCTATGGGGAAAACTCTTTTCCACGAGATATTGAAGCCAAAAATTATCCTTAATTTTTTACTAATGTAAAACGCTTTGCAGCAGCAAGCAGACCTAGGCGAGACAGCTCGCGCGCCTATTGGCTGCTCTGCGGCAATAGCAGCAGCCTATCGAGAAAGGCTCTGCGTGACGTCACGACGAATGGGGCCCTTCGCGCCCATATCGTCACGTCCCGCCAGAAAGGGCGTGGTCTCGCCCTATATCTAGGCTCGATAGCTGCTCTTACGTCGGTTTTCATCGCCGAAGCGAACCAGAGCGTATTCCAAGCACGGCAAGATACGCAGTACTCGTTCCCTCTCTAGAGAGAACCGAGGTTACGTTAGTAACCGAGTACGTTCTCTTACGAGAGTATCTCTCGTACTGCGTAATATCTTACGCTATGGGGAACACAATGCAACACGCCGTGCTGGTAGGGATCCAACACCAAAAGACCCAGGGGCCGAAGCCCGGGGCGCATATAGTGCATAATCACCATAAACTCACAGAGAGTGAGGGAAGAGAGGCTAGAAGCATCATTCCCTGTAAATAGCCTCCGAAAGGGGCCAATCATATGACAATAACCAAACCGTCAGGGTGAACATTCAGCCTGAACTGGGTGGCCACAAGTGTGTCAATTTTTAATGAGCTGCTGTACCGGTCAGTGAGCGATACGCAGGCCAAACTCAGCATCCGAGCCGCACAGCGGGCAGATAGCACTGAATTCTATACCGCCAAAAGCTTAGCTTGTAAGGCGGGGACCTCCAGATTATAGTATTTTATAAATGTAGACGGCGAGGCCCAGCCCGCGGCCATACAAATATCTTGCAGGGTAACCCCGCTAGACCATGCCCACGAGGAGGCCATGCCTCTCGTGGAGTGCGCTCTAACACCCAAAGGGCACTGAAGGCCCTTAGAAGTGTAAGCCAGCGCTATGGCACCAACTATCCATCTGGATAAGCTCTGTTTCGACGCGGCAAGTCCCTTAGTACGGCCGCCAAACGAAACGAAAAGCTGCTCAGTCTGTCTGAAACCAGACGAGCGGGACACATAAGCCCTTAGTGCCCTGACAGGGCAAAGGAGACTCGCGTCCTTCTCCTCATTGAGAACCGGAAGGGCAGACAGGGAAATCACCTGGGCCCTGAACGGTGTGTTGAGGGATTTCGGCACGTAACCGTGCTTTGGTTTGAGTATGACCTTAGAGTCGTTAGGTCCAAACTCCATGCATGACGCGCTTACTGAGAGCGCTTGCAAGTCCCCTACGCGCTTCACTGAAGCGAGAGCCATAAGAAACGCTGTCTTGAAAGACAAGTGTTTCATGTCTGACGACTGGATTGGCTCGAATGGGGCGCCTTTCATGGCCTCCAAGACCGTGGAAAGGTCCCATGTCGGGACTGAAGGGGGCCTGGGAGGGTTTAGCCTCCGAGCTCCTCTAAGGAAACGCACGACTAAGTCGCTCTTTCCTAGTGACTGGCCAGACACCGGTTTTGCAAACGTTGCTATGGCCGCCACGTATACTTTGAGCGTGGAAGGGGACCTGCCCTTATCCAGTAGCTCCTGAAGGAAGGAAAGCACTTCCGTAACCCCGCAGTCTACAGGTGAAAAGCCCTGTGCTTGACACCAAGTAGAGAACACAGACCATTTCGAGGAGTAGAGCCGTCTGGTAGACGGGGCTCTAGCCTGCGCGATCGTGTTTAACACTCCCTCTGGGAGGTCAGCGGGTACCCGTTGATGGCCCATGCGTGCAGGGACCACAGATCCGGGCGAGGATGCCAAATCGAGCCTTCCGCCTGAGAGAGGAGGTCTCTCCTCAGCGGTAAAGGCCATGGAGCAGCGCTGGTCAGCTGCATCAGGACAGGGAACCACGACTGGTTTGTCCAGAGCGGAGCTATGAGTAGCACTGGGCATCCCTCCCTCCTGATTCGCTCCAACACCTGAGGCAGGAGTGAGACAGGGGGAAAAGCATAAAGGGGACGGCGGGGCCAAACATGGGCCAGCGCGTCCCGGCTTTTCGAGAAGAATCTCGGGCAGTGAGCGTTTTCTTGGGACGCGAACAGGTCCACCTGCGCTTTGCCAAACGTTTCCCACAGCAGCTGGATCGTCTGCGGGTGCAGAGACCATTCTCCTGCTGGAACGTTGTTTCTGGACAGCCTGTCTGGTCCCACATTTAGGTGACCAGGCACATGCGCCGCTCTCAGCGAGAGCAGGTTGTGCTGAGCCCAGACCAGGAGGCGTTCCGTCAGCCTGTAAAGGTTTCGGGACCTGACGCCGCCCTGGCGATTTATGTATGCCACCACTGACATGTTGTCCGACCGGACCAATACGTGGTGGCCTGTTATCTGGGGACAGAAGCGCCTTAGCGCTTTGTCGACTGCTATCAATTCCAAGCAGTTTATGTGTAGGAGCTTCTCCCGCACTGACCACAGGCCAGCCAGCGGTCTGCCCTCGAGCAGCGCTCCCCACCCCGAAGTGGAGGCGTCCGTAGACACCACCTTCACACTTGAGGGGATCCCCAGACTCACGCCCGACTGATACCAGTTGGTCGCTTTCCATGGTTTCAGAGCCGAAATGCACTGAAGGTCGACCCTGAGGCGAAACAGACCTGCGGTCCATGCCCTGGGGGGAACTCGTGCTTTTAGCCATAGCTGCAGTGGGCGCATGCGGAGCAGGCCCAACTGGAGTACAGAGGCTGCTGAGGCCATGAGACCCAGCATTTTCTGAAACCTTCTGAGCGGGACTATAGAGCCGTGGCGGAAGGATTTCGCGACGTGCTGGATATTCAATCCGCGCTCTGGTGACAGGCGTGCCGTCATGGATAGCGAGTCTAACACTGTTCCCAGAAAGGAAATCCTCCGACTGGGGAGCAGTGAGCTTTTCGCCCAATTGACTGTAAGGCCCAGCTCCTCGAGGTGCTCGAGTAATGCGGCCCTGTGTTCTAAGAGCTCCGTTCGTGAACGAGCTAGAATCAGCCAATCGTCCAAGTAGTTCAAAACTCGCATGCCCCGAAGTCTCAGGGGAGCGAGGGCCGCGTCCATGCACTTCGTGAACGTACGGGGTGCTAGGGACAGGCCAAACGGCAGGACTGTGTATTGATACGCCTGGCCCTCGAAGGCGAATCTCAAGAATCGCCTGTGATGGGACGCTATTTGTATTTGGAAATACGCGTCTTTCAGATCTATTGACATGAACCAGTCTCCTTGGCGCACTTGCGCGAGGATTTTCCTGGTCGTAAGCATCCTGAACTGGCGTTTCACGAGCGCTCTGTTCAGCAGCCTCAGATCTAGAATGGGTCTGAGCCCACCATCTTTCTTCGGTACCAGAAAATATCTGCTGTATAAGCCCCCTTCGCTCTGAGCCTGAGATAAAGGTTCTATAGCCCCTTTTCTCAGTAGTTTCGCTATCTCGGCTCGAAGTAGATGAGATACTTCGCTTTTCACCGTAGTTTCGACGCGCGCCGCGTAGCGGCGAGGGCGTCGAGCGAATTGTAGCGAATAGCCTCTCTTTATAGTGTTCAGCACCCACTCTGATACCCCGGGAAGCCTTGACCACGCATCCGCGTGAATAGCTAGGGGCAGAATGAAATCTGGGCTCTGGCCGCGGGAAAGCGGCGGCACAAGAGCCCGCGTGTGCTGGGAACACAGCGCCGTGTTTACGGCGTTCGAGGCGGGGGGCGCGCTGATCACAGCGGGCAGCCTGGCCGCGCTCATCTCCTCTGAGGCGGGTAGCGCCGAGAGAGAGAGCGGGGCGAATCCCGTGGGATTCGGCGTGTCTGTGAGGAAATGTGGGCGCGGGACCACGGGCACATTTGCTACACTGAAAACACTGTCGTTTAGGGCCGACTGAATGTGTGTTGGTTTCGTTTTTACAGAAACCGAGGGACACGCAGCGTGTAGTGTAAGCGGGCATGGGGATATGGGCGCGTTCACTACAGTGTTTGCACAATCGACCGGAGTCGATTTTATTTGTGCGAGCCCTGCACCGTGGCGGGCTGTGTCTGGGTGTGGGAATGGGCACTGGGGCGTGGGCATTCTTACAACACTCATAACACCATCGGCCGAGGCCGGAACACCAGAAAATACACTCTTTATTGGATTTATCTGGGTAGCCGTAAAAACAGCTTTTGTGTGCAGGCAAGCGGGCTGAGACACCGGCTGCTTTACTGCAAAATACACTGGGACAGTCACAACGCATGGGGCTGAACGAGCGAGAAGTTTTGGTGGAAATCCGGCCGCAGCGGGATCTGAACACCGTCGTTTTCCTAGAGCGGCTAGGAAGACTTTGGGGCCTCGGGCTTGATCTCAATCCTCGGCCGGGGCCCGCGGTGAGGGGGGCGGCGTCCGGCGGAGCGAGACCGCGGTCTCTGATCCCGGCCTGGCGGCGCTGTGAGGCGGCGGCGGCGGAGGGCGGTGCAGGCTGGGGCTGAGAGCTGCGAGCAGGCGGCTTGGTGCGGCCTGTAGCGGAGCTCGAGCGCTTCGGCAGGAAGTGCTTCATAGCCTGAGAAGTTTTCTGCACCTCAACAAACCTGTCCGCGAAGTCCTTGACGGCCGTTCCGAACAGGCCCTCCGGGGAAATGGGCGCGTCGAGGAACACAGAGCGCTCGGCTTCCGTCATCTCAGACAGCGTCAACCATAAGTGTCTCTCGGCGACGGCGAGAGAGGCCATGTTCCGCCCCATGGCTTGCGCAGCGGCTTTAGAAGCGCGTAGAGCGAGGTCCGTAGCGCTCCTCAGGTCCGCCACACAGATAGCACCGGGTCCCTCCTCGTCCAGCTTGAGGAGGAGGTCTGCCTGGTAGATCTGCAGAATAGACATCGTGTGCAGCGCTGAGACTGCTTGCCCGGCTGCGGTTGTAAGCGCGTCCGTGCAGCGATGATGTCACTCGGCAGGCTTTGGACGGGAGCGTCGTCTGAACCCGCCGTCCCGCAGAGGGCGGGCAGAGATGCGACGCGACAGCCGTCTCCACCGGAGGAATGGCGAGGTAGCCTCTACTTCCCGCACCGTCGACAGCGGAGAATGCCGCGGAGGTAGAGGTACGCATCCTGGCGGAAAAGGGGGCCTTCCACGACTTTGCAACCTCCTCGTGAAGTTCCGGGAGGAAGGGCGCGGGCCTAGATTTTGACGGAGCCTCGTCCTTGCCGAGAAAGCGCCCGTCTAATCTGTTGCGCGGCGGCAGCGTGGGTGCCTCCCAATCGAGGCCGATGCTTTCTACGGCCTTGGTGAGCAGACGCATCAGCTCAGACTCAATGCCGGCTCTCTTCCCAGAGGGTTGGCGGGGAGCGTTAGCGGAGGGGAGGTCCACAGAGCTCGCCCAATCCTCGCTATCCGAAGCCAAGAGAGAACACGCCTCGGTGTTGTCGTCCAACTCGATGGCGGACGCGGCGGCGGACGGCGGCCGCTGTCCGTCGGTGAGCGACTCGAGCGAAGCCGGCGAAGCTGGCGGGCGAACCGGCGAGCTTTGGCGGGCTGGAGATAGCTCGGGAGCGCGCTGGGCGCGGCGCTTCTTGCGACGCGGCGTCACGGCAGGCTGGGATACGGGCTCGGAGAACGAGGCCAGGCGAGTCCGCAGAGTCACCATAGGCAAACGTTCGCAGTGATGGCATCCGCCGTCAGCGAGCGCGATGGCCGCGTGATCCTCACCCAGGCAGGACACGCAGATGACATGTCGGTCCTCGTCGCTGAGTGGGGCTCGGCAAGAACCGCAGGAAGGCATCTTTAAAAAGACGCCGCTCTTTTAGAGGGGGTGGGAAAAAAGCAGATATGCAAACACACACACACACTCTAGGCAGAGGAAAGGATATAACGCCTGGAAAGCACAGCAGGTACGGCGGCTGAAGGCGGCGAGGCCAGCGACTCCAGACTCGATGGCACGTCCCGCTGAAGGCTACAGGTCGACGGCGCGGCTTCTCACTCTGGATCCAGCGATGCGGGAGGCTTCGCTGAAGAGATGAAAATCGACGTAAGAGCAGCTATCGAGCCTAGATATAGGGCGAGACCACGCCCTTTCTGGCGGGACGTGACGATATGGGCGCGAAGGGCCCCATTCGTCGTGACGTCACGCAGAGCCTTTCTCGATAGGCTGCTGCTATTGCCGCAGAGCAGCCAATAGGCGCGCGAGCTGTCTCGCCTAGGTCTGCTTGCTGCTGCAAAGCGTTTTACATTAGTAAAAAATTAAGGATAATTTTTGGCTTCAATATCTCGTGGAAAAGAGTTTTCCCCATAGCGTAAGATATTACGCAGTACGAGAGATACTCTCGTAAGAGAACTGTTTGTCAATGTCTTGCTCTGGAGGCAGTCATACGAAAATGTATTTGCCCGTGTGACGTCACAATATCCAAACAAGCCTTTTTTGAAACAAAGACCTCTTATATGTCAAAAGATTAAGGTCAATTTGATTTCTCATCATGTCATCATGACCCCTTTAATATGTACTGTGCAGCATGTAGAAATACCTTGTTCCTTTTAACTTTCTACTGAGCTATAAATGCAAACCCTTCCAACCGAGTCAAAAATACCACTTTCAAAAATAGTCTTGCCATTTTTTCACAATTCTGCTATTTCCTGAATTCAGTGCACATTGTGTTTTTAGACCTTGTCCTTTTGCCATTTTTATACCTCATTTATTGTACCTTATTATTTTTACTATTTCAGTCCTTTTTGTACATTTTTACTCTTCATTAAGTCACTGTAACTTTTCCATTTATACTCAATGTAATTTGCACTGTCATTGTCATCTGCCGTTTATACCACATTATCACTGTACTTTGCACCCTCTATATTTTTATTCCTAGTTATTTGCATTGAACTGATCTCTTGCTATCTATACCTCACACCATTTGCACTTACACCATTATTTGAATAATATATAACTGCATTTTATTGGCTGTGTACTTGTACTTTGCCCAATGTCAATCAGAATTTGTGTAATATAATCTAATGTCTATTCCACTACAAAAAGTGATAAATAAATGAACAAATAAAATACATATACAGGAGAATTAAAGCAAGTTAATTTGTGTTTTTTACAGCAACATTTCATTGACAGACCCTCTCATCCGCTACGTAACAGTCAGCATTCACTCTGTAACAGAACTGGTCAGCATTATCGAGTTTCAGAGGTTGAGTTTGAAGTAGCTGTTTTGCATGATGAGTCATTCTTTCTTTCTGTCTCTTTCTGTCTGAAGGTGATCACAGTGATCTGTGTGGCGGTGTGGGGCATTAACATCGGTCACTTCAGTGACCCAGTGCACGGAGGCAGCTGGCTGCGTGGAGCTGTGTACTACTTTAAGATCGCCGTGGCTCTGGCTGTAGCCGCCATCCCTGAGGGTCTGCAAATCTTAACCTTTTTCTTTCTCTCTACTGTAGCCACATTATTGAAATCTCCTTTGCTCAGGAACACTTGTCATCAAGCTATATGTTGGGGTCCAGAAGTCGAGAGCACATTGAAAATCTGGGATTCAAAATTTGAACTTTTTTTTTTTAAACAAAACAATATTCAATTTAAAGTTATGACATATTAAAAAAAAAATCAGCATTTTTTGTTCGTTATTAAAGAGGACCTATTGTGCTTTTTTGTTTTTGGAGTCTACTAGAATAGGTTTTCATGCTTGAATGTTCAAAAAGCACCTTATTTTTCACATATTTACAGCACCTCTCTCTTCCCAATCTGTCAATAATGCCCTGTGCTGTGTTGATGTCAATGTTTAGGCTTACTATGCTTTAGAGTAACAGACCCCTATTTGGTTCCTCTCTTTGTGATGCCCTTCCTTCCAAGATGCCGACCAGAGTGTTGTGATTGGTCAACTGCTTTGAGCATGTTTTGGCAATGTCACGCCCTTTACATTAACTGCAAATTTAAAACACACTACTAATGCAACTCAACCCGGCCTAGCCCCCTTCTTTTTTTGTGTATACCTAGGGTGGGAATTTATTTAATTGAGGAACATTGTAATGTGTTCGTTCTCGGAAGAAAATCAATACTACAATCGAGGTGTTTCACAGAGTTCAGAATTATGGAGCCAGATCAGCCTCAAAACTAATAATTGTACAAAACTAAATTTATAAATGCACAGCACAATTCACATTTACAAAATCCGATTCATAAGTTCAAAACACAATTCAGAAATACACAAGTAAAAGCATAAATATTTCCCCAAATGCTCACACAAAGGCATCTTACCCAAATCAATGTAAAATGATTTTATGACAAATATGTATCAAGTTCTTGAATTAATTTCCATCACATTTATGAATGATGTTACATGTGTTTATGGATCGTTGAATCTGCATTTGCAAATCATCACACATGTGTGGACTGCTTTGAATTTGTGTGCAGTATTTTTGAGTATTTGTTATCCAAATAATCCAGAAAACTACCCCATCTCTGATTAAAGGCATAGTTGAAGTTTTGCAGTTTTGCCAGCATAAAAAATACAGTATTTTAATCTAAATAATGAAAAATTAAGAGAAGAGTTATTTAAGAAATATTGTTTAATATCTCATCTCATCTCATTTCTCGTAACTTACTCGCTGATGTCTTTTGTTCTTTCTCAAAGGTCTTCCTGCTGTCATCACCACATGCCTGGCACTTGGCACGCGCCGCATGGCCCGCAAAAATGCTATAGTCCGCTCCCTCCCATCTGTAGAGACACTTGGCTGCACCTCTGTCATCTGCTCTGACAAAACGGGCACTCTTACCACCAACCAGATGTCTGTCTGCAGGGTGAGAGAGAGACTTGCATCCACTGTGATTCTAACAAATGCATTGTGGTATTTTTTTTAATGTTAGCTAGGAGATTAATACCATGGAATGATGTTTTAAAACAACCGATCAAACTTACTAATCGTGTGTGTGTGTGTGTGTGTGTGTGTGTGTGGGCGTGCGTGTGCATGAATGGCTGTGCATGCGTGTTTGTCTGCGTGCAGATGTCTATTGTGGACATGGTCGCAGGTGAGAGGTGTTTACTGAACGAGTTTACAATAACTGGATCTACTTACGCCCCTGAAGGAGAAGTGTGAGTTTATTTCACATCTAACTACACTCACATACACTTCTCACAGGAATCTCTTCTGATCTAACCTGCGGTTTGCTCACGATGACTTTCACTAGGCTCGCATCTCTTTCTCTCACCTTACCCATTATTTTCTCTTATGTTCTCCTTAATTCCTGCATTCCTCCTCCAACTCCTTCCACCCTCTTCTCTCTGTTTCAGGTATAAGGACGGCGTACCGATACTCTGTAGTCAGTATGAAGGGCTGGTGGAAATGGCCTCTATCTGTGCCCTGTGTAACGACTCTTCGCTGGATTACAATGAGGTCCACATGCACATGCACATGTACGTACTCTTTCTATGATATCATGAAGCTGTAGAGACTTAATTTTCTCTGTACTTCCTCCTCTGAAAAACACAGAGTAAAGGGGTGTTTGAGAAAGTGGGAGAAGCGACTGAGACGGCACTCTGTTGTCTGGTGGAGAAGATGAACGTGTTCGACACAGACCTGAAGGGCCTCACACCTGCTGAAAGAGCCACTGCCTGCTGTTCAGTGAGTGCTCATATAGTAATATGTTGGCCCACAGAGAATCTGCAGTCAGTAACAGCAATATGATATGATATTGTACATTACATTTTTCTTATTCTATAAATGATGTGTATAATTTAGTATTATTATTCAAAATATTATATGTGTAAATGTGTGTGTGTGTGTGGTGTGTGTGTGTGTGTGTGTGTGTATATACATCCAAAATATATATTGAATCATTCATTAAAAAAGTTTTTTTTAAAACAATTATTAAAGGGTACCTATTATGGCATTTAAAATGTTCCTAATATTGTTCTGGGAGTCCCCAACAACAGTTTTACAAGCATGCAATGACAAAAAACACTTTTGTTGTCTTATAATATGCATTTATTTTTACCTGATTTGCTCACCGACTCCCATATGAATCGTTTAGCGAGTCATTTTTCCAAACCCCGCCTTTGCGTGACGCTAATCTGTGGTGATATGTTAGACACCCAGCCGACGGGGTGTCATTGGTTGTTGCGCTAGATCTTACCCAGATACAACAGTGCTATTTTCTGATTGGCTAACAACACCAGAGACGAACAACACCAGAGGAGACCAGGGTTGCCAGGTCTGCACAACAAAACCAGCCCAATTGCTCATCAAACTAACCCAATCACGGCCAAAAATATTCAAATAGCGTTCCCGGGTGTTTCCTCAATAACAATCATGTTCCAGTGGATAAAACAATCGCGTCAACCAGCGTGCACTACACAAACAACCCGCGGAAACAGTGCAGGCATACAGACCTGGCAACACTGGAGGAGACGCGCTTGAATCCTGCCGGTTCCACAGTGAGTGAGTTTTGGGCACTTCGGCATATTAAATATATTACAAATAGTTTATCAGCGTGAGAAATACAATGTGTGGCCGGAGAGCGTGACAAAAGACCGAAATGAGTGACTGTCACGATCAATGCGTGATGCGTGACACTCGAGAGCCCTGTGACAACTCCATTAACAACGACAAACACTTCACATATTTCAATACAATTGACATTGAAGACCTAAGTTAGCTGCTAGAAGCTGCGCTGTGCCTGTGCGTACACAACACACAAAATAATTATAGAACATGATACAAACATAAAAGCAACAGCCTACTTACAGATTGTGATTCGGAGAAGGAAGCTGATCCAAATAAACTCGGTACTGAACCTCCCTCCTTCAGTATCAGCCGCCTCGCAAATTCATACTTTATAGCATTTAGGTTTGTGAAGCAATCATCTTCAAAATGACGCGAACACAGAACGAGTTCGGGCTATAATACTTCTGTGGTATAGTTATGAACTGTAGCCACTGTCTTCAAATGCTCCTCACTGGGCAGATGAAAAAAGTTTGCTTTTGCGTTGCACTTCAAAACACAGCAGCGTCTCGTCGACATGATGTTTTCCCTGGTGTCTCCTAATGCAATGAGTGGGCGTATCTTATTCAAATAACTTGGACAAGTGACGTACGAAAGTGCATCGTTCGTCTATCGATTCATATCAACGACTCAGAGTCGACTCTTACTTTTGAGAGATAATAACTTTGTATACGGTGAACTTTCATATTTAAAACTTTGCAGGATGTTTTCGTTCACTTAGATCTATGTTACACACTACATGAAAGGTAATTTTCAAAATTCCATGATAGGTACCCTTTAACATTTGGAAAGAACCTCTAGTAAATTACACATAATTGTGTGTGTGTGTGTGTGTGTGTGTGTGTGTGTGTGTGTGTGTGTGTGTGTGTGTGTGTGTGTGTGTGTGTATATATATATATATATATATATATATATATATATATATATACTGTACACACACATACACACACTGTATACGCATACACAAATTCATTCATACATACATACACATATTCTTTGTGGGTCTGTTAAATGGCTTATTTGGTTGCTTTTGGCTTGTAGGATGTTTTTGTGATCTACTGCTTGTGAAAATTACAGTCACTAAAGGTAGCGAGTCTATTTCTCTCTCTCTCTCAGGTCATAAAGCAGTTAATGAGGAAAGAGCTGACTCTGGAGTTTTCTCGAGACAGGAAGTCCATGTCTGTTTTCTGCTCTCCAAACAAACTCACTCGCTCTGCTTCAGGTGCCAAGATGTTTGTCAAGGTCTGGCTTTCATCCTTCCTTAAAGCTTTTTCTATTTTCATTTTTGTTGGAGAGTCACTGAAATGTTTTGTTCAATATATAACCATAATAATCTTTTAACAAAATAGATTAATGAAGAAAAAGGTATTTTAAAAAGAACAGATGTTTAAAAAAGATGATGTGACAAGTTGGTATTTAACAGCCAACAATTAAAATGCCTTTGTGTCTTTTAAAATGACACGTTTGCACACAATTAGGGATGGGAATCTTTAAGAATGTAAAGATTGTAATTTATATAAATCAAAAATAAAAGTTTGTGTTTACATAATATATGTGTGTGTACTGTGCATAGTTATTTTTTATATATTAATACACACATATGTACACACATATATTTTATGTAAACAAACTTTTACTTTGAATGTGATTAATCGTTACCCATATAATCAATTATATATAATAATAATACTATATATATATATATATATATATAATTATTATTATAAATGTTGAAAACAGTTGTGCCATTTATTATTTTTGTGGAAACCATGATATATGTTTTTTTCAGGATTCTTTGTTGAAAAGAACATATTTCCTTCCTATGGTCCATTGTGAATATTAACTGGTTCTCGATTCTTGAAATTCCTCTCTCTCCAAGCATCTACAAATCTACATGCATTTTATCTCTTGGTCCTGACCTCACAGGGGGCACCAGAGAGTGTACTGGAGCGTTGCCGCTGGATACGGGTAGGAGGTGGTGCACGAGTGCCACTGACCTCTGACCTCAGAGAACAGCTCTTAAGCACAGTAAGAGAGTGGGGCTCGGGACGTGATACACTACGCTGCCTCGCCATGGCAACCAGGGATTCACCCCCTGACCCTCGAACCCTGAACTTGGAGAACTCTGCTGGCTTCATAGACTATGAGGTAAGCAAGTTTGTGGAGAACTGATTTAAAAAGTTTGTGAATTCCTAAATGAGGGCCTATTATGCAAAATTCCCTTTTGTATTGGTTTTGAACATATTTATGTGTCTGAAGAGTGTGTACACAGCTACCCTATTGTGGTAAAAATCCATTCACTCCATTTGTTATTGTCCCCATAAATGGACGGGTGGCAGTTTTGAGAAGAAAATGAAATTCATTTATTTGAACTTAACAATAAATGTAAATATTTAAAACGTTTTAATTGAGTGATGCTCCGATTGATTGGCTGCCGATCATGATCGGACGATATTTTCTAAAAATAGCTTGATCGGCGAACCCCAAAAGCGCCAATCAAAAAAGCCAATCACGTGATGTAAATTACTCGTGCAATTTTTTTCCACCTGCATGCGCGGCGCACGAGCACGCAACAGCAGAGCGGAGCTTGCCATTGGCAACATGAGTTCTCCTTCTTCACCGGAACGAATAGAGAGTCTCCACAATAGATCGAAGCGCGCATCCGAGTGAAGACTGTGCGTGAGCCACAACAGTAGAGAACAGAGTATCCGCGCCACTGATCACAGCGGCAACGAGCACTTTGATCACTTGATAAAAAAAACTAACAAACATTTTAACTAACATTTAACAAATGAATGCTCTGCTAGTTAACTGGAGATGTTTTATTTATTTGTATTGGTACATTCGTGCCGTGAGATGTTTCAAAAAGTGGTGGTGGTATTTTATTTTTTGGATCTGATGTAGTTGGTTCCTCAACTAGCCTACATCAGGCGTTCATAATAATAACAGAAAAAAAATTGCCATAGTTTTGTCCTTTGTGGCAGTAGCCAGTTTTGGTGTAACAAGTTTTACATTTTGCTGCCAATTATTAAATGTAGTCGGTATATTAAGAGGCTACAATTTCCAAGTATGCCTAGTGTAACTTGATCCCATCAAGCTGATCTAATGTATGTTGGTCTGCCTGACTCCTCTTTGTTTATAATCATTTTATGTTACTCTGCCTTATTTGGAAAAGATGGCCTACAGAAGCCTTCAAGATATTTTGAAGAACGATTGGAACTTTGGCACCATTTACTTCCATAGTATTTTTTTTTCTACTATGGAAGTCAATGGTGCCAAACAACTATTTGGTTCCAATCGTTCTTCAAAATATCTTCCTTTGTGTTTAGCAGAAGAAAGAAACTCAAGCCGGACTCAGACCCTGAATAGCGACGACAGGAGACAAACAACCACCTTCTTACTTTCGGCGTTATTGTTAGAGTATTATAATTACCATAACATCAATGCTGCATGCAGATTTAAAGGGTTAGTTCACCCCAAAATGAAAATTCTGTCAGTAATTACTCACCCTCATGTTGTTCCAACCCCATAAAGACTATCGTTCATCTACAAATTAAGATATTTTTGATTATATCTTGAGAGCTGGATCACTCTAAGGGATTGAAACTTGCCAGCCCAGAAACGTTATTAACCCTTCGGAGTCTTGGGCTATTTTGGCCCTTTTTGAGTACTTTTTAATTTTTTTAATTTTGCGAAATAAACAAATGTTTACCATACCAATTTTTGGTATCATTTTTTTCAACACAACATCACCTATATGACCAGACAATTCGTTTTTTGATGTACTGTATCAACATACTGGACCCAAAATCACACAAAAAACACAAAATCCGAATAGAAAAAAATTATAGCTTTTCTACTACAAAAAACACAAACATGCTCAATGAAGCATTTTTAAAGGTTTAAAATGTAAACACAAGTTGTAAATGTCAAAATATACAGGTAAAATTCAGATATTATCAAGCTATATACAAAAAAATATATGATTTACAAAAAAAGTGAGTGTAGCCATAGGCTTTTGTTTTTTTTATTTCAGCTTTGCCACTTTAAAAAAAAAATTGTGCACACAAATATACAGAGAGCTTTATTTAAGGCCTTGCATTCCCAGAGTATGAGGGTTCCCAAATAGTGCAAATACAACATAAAAAAAGGAAAATTGACATAAAATGAAACTATATACAGCAAAAAGCAGGCGTGGCAATAGGCATTTTTTCTTTTCTTTTCTTTTTTGCTTAGAAACTACAAAACACTTCATGTACAATTACACAGCTAGCTACATTACAGGGCTTTCATTCCTTGAGTAAGAGGGGTTCCTCAATAGTTGGCTCCTCCTCCATTCCATAAAATGTGCAGCCTGAAGAGCAGAGTCAGCAGATTCACACATTTTTCTC
The DNA here is from genome assembly GCA_036326025.1 of Chrosomus eos. Taxonomy (NCBI): domain Eukaryota; kingdom Metazoa; phylum Chordata; class Actinopteri; order Cypriniformes; family Leuciscidae; genus Chrosomus; species Chrosomus eos. The sequence continues at coordinate 12,934,466 of CM070819.1, read as the reverse complement.
CGTTTTGTTTTATGACAAAAACCGACAAAGTTATTAGAATAAATGCAACGTCTGTCACATCCCATCTTGCGTTCTTTTATGAACGCGTCAATATACACGTACATTTTTTTATATAAAGTTTAAATGATCATATCTCCGTTTTTATTTGGTCTATCAACACAAAACAAAAAGTAAAATAGAATTTCAAGCCAGCACTTTCGAAAGAAGTGGACGGCAGCGCTCAACGTGACTTTGTTTTTATGCTTTGACGTCTTAAACTGGACATGTGACTTGATCACGCCGGCCTGAACGGCGACCGCGAAGAGATAAAGACATCGTTAAAATAGTCCAAGTGACAACAGTAGCTCAATCTTAAGTTTATCAAACGACAGAATACTTTTTGTGTGCAAAAAACAAACAAAAATAACGACTTTATTCAAGTATTTATTTCCTTCTTTCTTGGCCTCGAGATTGTTCACGTAGTATAATTGCGTAGTGCGTCTGTGTTGTACGTCACACGTAGCCTCACTATTGGCCGACGTTGGTCATGTGTGTGATGCGTGTGACGTTCAACCAGAAGCTCTACGCTGTTACACTACGTTTTATTCTAAGTGCACAAAATGTCAAGTTCACGTTAACTCTTCCCTCCGCTGCGGCTGTCAGTCATTCTCCATTCAGCATCAAACAGCGCGTCGCGTTCGGTTACGACAGTCAACATGATGAAACTCTCCAAGATGATTCAATGTTACAATTATTATACTTGATGTGTAGATATGGTATCGCATAAAACAACTTTATCTTGCTGGACTTAATGTCTGTACCTTAATCATGTTACTTTCTACCGGGTGTCTGTTTAATCACAACACTGGAGAGCACTATAATTGTTCTTCACACGCACAGTAACTGAGATTTGAAACTGTTAAAAGAAAAGGCTCAATAAACTATTGCATAGATAGATACTGTATAATACACTGCGCATCAATATGTCTTTACTTTGTGCTTTGAACTTTTCAATGCGTGACTACATGTTGCTTCAAGAACATCATTCTGCGCATCATAAGCACTTTGTGCCGCACTGTATTGGAGCCTTTCATATTATAATACTTTTGCGCAATGAAAGATTATTAATAGCCTTTCTTGACCTGTCCTATCTATCATATGTTGCTGCCTATTAAACAGCTGCGCTGTACATTTAAAAGATGTCTTAATTTTATAGAATATATTTAGGCCTACTTGTTTTTCATGAATGTATTTTACAACAATACACAAGAGCAATGTGTAACGTTTTACCAGATTTAGAGCTACACTTATTGTCTCTTATTTGTTGTTCCCCACTAAATTGTTTTTTTCACCAAATGTTCAGATTTTCTACAATTATTGTGCACTCGTGATTTTTCTAGAGTAACTTTTACTGCTGAATTATCAACTAATCTAGTTTACAATAGCATTTTTGTCATAGATTATGAGCATATATTTTTTTGATTTGTTGTTTTTCTTTATTGTGAAGTTGTCTGTATTTAGTAGATTGTGTTTAACACACAAAAGAGTGATTATCAGTTCAACACACAGAGTTATAGAAATTCTACTTGATTTAAAAAAAAAACTGTGCTGATATCGGATCGGTATCGGTCGATACTCCGAGTTTTTGGTATCAAATCGGTTCTGGGGAAAAAATGGTAACGGTGCATCCCTACACTAAACCGTACATCAGAAGTTTAGACTGATAAACACATGTAGATCATAAAATCCATGATGATGAAGAACTGCCATGTCACCTGAGCATGACCGCGATAGAGATGATAATCAAAACAGATGTTTTAGGTTTTGGCAGAGTGTCCGATGCACGAGCTGTCAAACGGGGTGGGGAGCAGCAACTCATTTGCATTTAAAGATACATGGACGAAAACAATGTTTTTCCTTCCACTCAAAAATATGCATTTACAACATGGTATAATAAATGATCTGTGGGGTATTTTGACCTGAAACTTTACAGACACATTCTGGGGACACTTGAGACTTATATTACATCTTGTAAAAAGGGGCATAATAGGCCCCCTTTAATTGACATAAAATATTTTTAAAATGCATATTTTAGTGCTATAACTAACACTTTTCTTTGTGCATCTCTCAGTCGGACTTGACATTCGTGGGGTGTGTGGGAATGTTAGATCCACCAAGGAAGGAAGTGCTGAGTGCAGTGCGTATGTGCAGACAGGCTGGCATACGGGTCATTATGATCACAGGTGGGTTAAACGCATATGCTGAGGTGATTTTAAAGGGATAGTTCACCCAAAAATAAAAATTCTGTCATTATCTACTCTCCCTCATATTGTTCCAAACTCATACGACTTTAATTAATCTTCCAAAACACAAATTAAGGTATTTTTATTACGAAACCTAAAGTATTTCTGTTCCTCCATTGAAGGTCCAGGTAACCAAAGCTCAGAAGATCCTCAAAGGTCATAAAGGCGTTGTAAAATGAATCCATATGAATCGAGCGGTTTAATCCAAGTCTTGTGAAGAGATACGACACTTTATATGATGAACAGATATAAATTATTCTTTTATTCAAACACATACACCCATAGAGCACATCACATATCCGTGTGTCACATCATGCGTGCATCATGCGCTAGAACAAACCTCATTGGTTCTTATACATGAAGCACGCATGTTTGAGCTGTGTTTATCGTATTTGCTCTATGTATGTGCGTCAATCATTGTTTAGATGTAAAGAAAAGCCTAAATTAAATCTGTTTTAATTAAATCATCTAAAGTGATAAGTATCTCTTCAATGGACTTGGATTAAGCTGCTTGAATTGTTTCATATGAATGTCTCAAAGTGCAAGCTCTGTGACAAATATAAGGGCAAATACAAGACTGTCTATTATCTAACTGTACCCAGCCACAGTAAGAATGAACAAATATGCATATAAAGAAAGTCAATTTGAGGTCTTCTTCCTGTGTTGATTTGTGTAGGCGACAATAAGGCCACTGCCCTGTCTATTTGTCGTCGAGTGGGCATCATCACTGAGCAGGAGGAAGAGGAGGCTGAAAGTGGGCCGTATGGCAGCGGCCTCACAGGACGCGAGTTTGATGAGCTGCCTACCCACCTGCAGCGAGAGGCCTGCCGCACCGCCCGCTGTTTCGCCCGCGTCGAGCCAACGCACAAGAGCCGCATTGTAGAGTATTTGCAAAGCCTAAGTGATATCACAGCTATGGTAAGTTTTTCTAGTTACGTTTGTTTGAGTGTAAAAAACTCAAATTAATGGACCCTCACACTTGTTTTTTCTGTCCAGACTGGTGATGGTGTAAATGATGCCCCTGCTTTGAAGAAGGCTGAGATTGGCATTGCTATGGGCTCAGGCACGGCCGTGGCTAAATCTGCTTCAGAGATGATCTTGGCAGACGATAACTTTTCAACCATCGTGGCCGCAGTGGAGGAGGGTCGAGCCATTTACAACAACATGAAACAGTTCATCCGTTACCTTATTTCTTCTAACATTGGAGAGGTAGTCTGGTAAGTACAGACAGAAATACACTCTTATATTTCACTCATACTCTTAATGCCCTGATATACTCACGGCTGAGTTCTTTTTCTGTCTTCGCCTACCGGAGAAGTAAGAAACCGGAGAAGATTTAAACATCAAAGAAGGCAGAGCCTTAGAGCCACACCCTCCCTATTACATAATCACCAAGGACCAATGGTGGACCAATGGTGGAGTGAATTATTCCGGAAAGTTTGCTTTGCAAGCTGTTTCAAAATCCCGAAATGAACTCCAAATGACCTTCACATGACCAACTTGAAACCGTCGCCCACAAAAATTCGTCGAACAACTGAAAATGTGTCCAGTGGTGTGTCCCTGCCTATGAACACTGCATACCCTGACATCATAAGCATTTCAATATGAATTAAATTGCCATTCTTTCCACAATTCAAAGCGAAAGTTTTAATGTTTTGTGGCAGTATCTCTCATGTAACGATTCAGTCAGTCTACCACTGTATTCTGTCTGTCCGTGATGAAAAGCAGTGTGCGCTGCACTGTGTTTAGTAGATTAGCGTTTAGACTGGGTGTTCACACAAAACCAACTCCCATGAGCCGAATGAACATGGAGCGCTTTTTTGCTTTTAAATGTGCGAGATGCAGTGCAGCAAAATGTCTTAAGACGTGTTTTTAAAAGTTGAACTTCTTGGCACCATGTTTTAAAAACTCGTTGAAAAAACAGTGAAATGCGGCACAATGGTAAAATACGTCTGTCTAGTGCATGTTAAATAGAATAACAACAATTTAAAAGCAGCACTGGAATGCAACAACACATTTTATGATAAAGTTATTAATATAGCCTGCAGTTCCGGACGGTTGGTGGGATTGTCAGTTCGCAGGTTTCAACAAACCGCCATTGATTCAAAGAGCTGATAAAGTAATAATACTGTTCAGTGTAATTGAGAAGTTATGTCTAACATTTATATTTAATAACTTTGCACAGTTTACAGTGTGAAAGTTTTAATAAAGACGGTTAAATGTAAACAAACCTTGACTACTGTAAAGGTTTTTTTCTTCTACTGCGTACCATGAAAATGAATCCTGTGACCGCACCTTAAACATTGAATCTTTCTCTCTGTCTCTCAGTATTTTCCTCACAGCTGCTTTGGGAATGCCTGAGGCTCTGATCCCAGTCCAGTTGCTGTGGGTCAATCTGGTGACAGACGGCTTCCCAGCTACTGCTCTTGGCTTCAACCCCCCTGACCTGGATATCATGTCACGCCCCCCACGCTCCCCTAAAGAACCACTCATTTCTGGTTGGCTCTTCTGCAGATACCTCATCATTGGCTGTGAGTCATTTAAACAAATGTCACTTCTTGTCATTAATTTATATAAAATAATGCTATTAAAATGAAGGATTGATCCTGTTAGATCAGATGCTATAATACACAAGTGCAGTCATTATTTTTGCAATTCACTTAGTATCCATTAAAGTGCAGGGTTTTTCTTTGTGACATACCTTGTTATAGAGATGACCGTGCTACTACAAAATGAACAGTTATGCCACACAAGTAGTGCCAATGTGGTATAAATGTGGAATAGATCCAATTTGTCCTTGTGTATATCACACAGCTTTGTGTGAGGTGTGCAGCGGGGGTTAGATTTGGCCTGAGCCATCTGGCCCAGTCCAATCCAGACATAAGCGATGGCACCTACATTTTGTGTCATCTTTCACAGTTTTTTTGTTCAAAACTCTGTCCCTCTTTAGTGCACTAGACAGTATGTTAAGAACAGTGTTGGGAGTAACGCGTTACAAAAGTAATGCATTACAGTAACATATTACTTTTTGCTGTAACGCAGTAGTGTAAGGCATTACTAATCAATTTTCAGTAATATTTTACTCGGTACATGTTCAGTAAGGCTTTTAGTTTTAATTGTAAAAAAAAAAAAAAAAAAGGCTACACAGCAAGACCACGAGTGAAAAATGAATTAATGAGTGAAAAATGCAAGTAGGCTAAATTAGCTGTTCGTTGTCAGTCAATAGCCGCGTGTGGTGTCCAAGTCTGTTAATAAAAACTATATGGCAGCGTCTGATATATTTGTATAGCGATTTATTTTTTACAGGAGTGCCGTGAGGTAAGATTTCAGCCTCTGTGCTCGCGCTGGCCAGTGGAGAAGCGGCATGAAGAAGACTGATTCGCGAGATGGACGTATGCGCATTAGGCTATTCGTTCTGTGTTTTCTTTCTAAACAGTTAGGCTATGTTTATGTGGTATTTTTCATGTTTTCATCAGCAATCATGTTTTTGATGCGGTGGTGACGCGTTCATTTAAGGGCAGCGGCGCTGCCGATAAAGCACCTAAAATCTGTCACAAAGAACCGGCAAAAGCAATGATTATGAATGTCAAATATAGCAAGGAGACATGTTAATTGTTTTTTAATAAAGTCAAGACGAAGTTGACGATGCTGACTCGCGATCTTCGCAGTAGGCTAGTGCATCAGAGAGAAATGCACATTTCATTTCATAAGCAGAGAGCAGTCTGTTTTCTTTCGTTTTGAATTGTTGTTTTACACGTAGATATTTCAATATAGATTAGGGTGACCATATTTTGTCCTGAAAAAACAGGACACTTGGCCCGGCAAACAGATAGGCCTACTCAAATGATACTCGAAGTTTACTCAAAGAAACATTATTAATTTCAATACATTTTAAGTAGGTTATGCCTCCTCTGTATGGATAGAAATTTGTTATATTGTTATATGAAAACAGGACATGTCCTGGGAAAACAGGACAGTTGGTCACCCTAATATAGATATATTTTTCAGGTCCGTGAATAGGCTACCTTATACGCTGAGTTTCGGTTAATTTATGAGTGAATTGTCCTCCGTGTCCTGATTATTTATAATTGTCTGCTATATTTATCCTACTTCTTATTTATAAAATCCAGGCAATTGGTTGATGAAACTGAGATTAAAATTAAGATACAATTAATACAAAACTAAATTCACTTTAAAGAAAGGCTTTGTGTCTTCCGTGTAAGGTCTTTGTGAAGTTTTAAAGCATCTTTTAGTGCCGCTTCAGCGCGGTCGCGTCCGTAACAGAGAACTGTCACGTCTGTAACATTGTTTTTTCCTCATAAATGCGAACACGAAAAATAAAATAAAATGAATGTTTTATGTTCTGTGGAGAGCCAACCCTTCTTTATCCGATTTGCGCAGTGTAATTCACAAAATTACAACAACAAAAATCGTTGCCTCCTAAAAGTTAAAGATTTTTTTTTGTCACGCATGACTGTCTATTTCCCTAAAATTAAAACGCATGTGTAGACTGATATTTTCTAATGTCTGACTCCTTTCAGGAGAGCTATGGATAAACAGACATTTCAATATTTGGTATTAATGCATTTCAGATTTATTTTTTAAGTTTTGACAGCAAATGTTCATGTCAAACCTGGAATTCCAAATTTTAAATAATTTATCTCAACTTGTTGTGTGTAGGTAACGATTTATAAAGTTAAGTTAACTTCAATAATACTAATAGTAATTTAAAGATGTGGTAGCATGGATCTGGACGGATAGTAACTCTGGAGTTGGAAGGAGTTTGTCGCGTTTCTGCAGGTAGGCATCTGAGTGTCGCGATTCGGTTTAAAACGCATATCGTTAAAGCCCTAGTATTAGAAATGTTAAGATTTATCATAGTAGTTATTTGGTGAAAGTAACTCAAAGAATACAGGAGTAATGTAACGCATTACAATTCTGAGACAGTAATATGAAGGAATAAATTACTTTTAAATAACAGTAACATGTAAGATATATGTATTCCAGTTGAAGTAACTTACACAACACTGGTTAAGAATTAAAGAAAACCAACTGGACAACCCATAAAAAGTCAAAATGCGATTGCACAACTTATTATTCAATTTGATTCATACAATTCCGCTATTTATTCTACATAATCAACATTCCAATTAAAAACGAGTTTTATATAAATCATAAATTTATAATTTGTTTTTATATAAACTTTGAATGATTTATTAATCTTCCCCATTTTTAATTAAACATTAATGGTACTTATCCACTTATTCTGCTCTAAACAATGCGCGCCGCCATGCGACGACTCGTTACCTACTTCGTTCGTACTGTTATTACATGAGAGAATGTTCAGCTCCATGTGCTGTTGTTGTTGTTGTTTTACAATTAAGGTGATTAAAAAATTTTTGTTAGAAACTGATCTTTGAGCATAAGATAAAAAGGAAGAATGCCTATGTCCGCTTCGTATCAGTACATTCAGTGCAGAGAGTAGACGTTTTTGGTTAGCTGCGCTAAAACTGAAGCATCCAACGAAAAAGTGTAATAGTAATACGTACAGTATGGTGGGCATTTAAAGCAAAAATAATATTCAAATCGCTGTATTATTCATTATTATTCGAAAATCACCCCTCCATCATCACCACACATACATAGCATGAGCAAAGCGAGCAGTGTGAGCTTAATAGGCCTATTTAAGGAGCCAGCTAGTAGTTGCTGTGCGAGTAACCTACGACAGATGCTAGGTCTGCAGTCTTTAGTCCTTGTTAGAGTGCCTGACTCTCATGCCGAGACCGGTTGAGGCCGCTGAGGGGTCATGGGACCGTGTGAGGGGTTAAATATAAAAAACTAACATACTTTTAATTTAGTTGCACAATATAATGTTTTATTTATTATTATTTATGTATCTATGTTGATTATTGAAAAGGAACCGATAGATGAGTCAGATATGATCATAATGCCCAATATATGGAAAACATTGAATGGCAGACATGATTTGACCACTTATTAAGTTTTGTTTGTAGAAACCTTCTGTAAAGTGAATTCTTTATAAAAATTGTATCTTCATTTGTATCAATGTTTATCAACAAATTGCTGGATAATAAATAATAACATAGCTAATACAAATATAGCGCGTAATTAATAAACGAAACTCAGCGTATAAGTTAGGCTACTTGCCTCACATACATAATAAATATATCTATAGAAAGCTTGAAATGTGTACTTATTAAACAAAATAATTAAAAATGAGCAGAAATGGGCTGCTCTCTGCCTATGTAGGTTAATTCGTATGAAGTGTCATTTCTCTCTAGGCGCGTTCACTACTGCGAAGATGGCGAGTCATCATCAAATTTATCTTTGCAGTCGACACTTACAGAAAACACTAGTTTTTAATAAACAATTCAAATGTTTAATGCATAATCATTTCTTTTGCCGTTTTTTTTTTTGTGGCAAGCTTATGCGTGCGTTGTGACGCAGAATAGGCAATATTACGAAAACGCTCATTATGGTTTAGCATTCTCTCCCATATCATACATAACTTCCAAGCCAACTTCAGTCGTGCAGGGCAGGGGCAGCCCTATTCACATATTGTCTAACAGCACATCTCACTGCGGCGTTCTGAGCAAGCGGCGCAATCTTCAGAAAGCTTAGAACCGGAAAAGGACAACCGGCTTCTGGTTCAAACCGCTATGAATCATGGGTAAATTCGCTAACCAGGAAAAAGGTGGATAAGTCATAACTTATTTTCATGACAATGAGGCAACTACATCAATCTGTCACACCACATTAAAGAGCGTAAAAGCAACATTTATTGTTGGAATTTCATGATAAAGCAGAATATGAAAGCTGAGACTTATTGGATGGGATGTACACTACACGTAATAGTGAAGTTTTGTCACACATCAACAGAAAACAACATAGACCAAAAGATTGATCTTGGAATTTAACCCATACGGAAATGTAATATATGTACACATATGAAATATACATATATTACATATATCCACATAGAAAGTGAAAACATATATGTAGCCTACATATATCTGGCCATATATAAAACCTATTAGAAAATGGAACAATTTCATATATTGACATATAAAACTAGCCCATATATTTTATGTATGTATAATACAGTCTTTTATGTGTGATATTGGAACAATGCTCCAACTTTCATTATCCGTTTCTTCTTTCCACTCGACAAGAGCGAACATTCTTCATCCGTTGGTCTCTGAATGCGCGTAATTTGGCGGTCTTTTGATTGCGTTTGAATTACTTGTTCAAAGTTCAAGATGTTCAAATAAGGAAAACAAGGAATGAATTAATAAGGAACCATAAGCATGTAAAATGTATGTATGTTGTTTAAATAAATTGGCATATATAAATTAAACATATTGGTGAAATATATGGTTATAACATACAATATTATATAAACAATAATCATATATATTGTATTAATATATGTCAATATACTCATTTAATATGGACAATTTATATATGTTATAAACCTATATCAACATATATCTAGATATAATTATATATGTGATAGTAATATATTGTCTTATATTTAGCATATATGACAGCATCACTTGCGATATAGGGACATATATGTCATATATTACATTTCCGTATGGGAAGAATCGATGTCGGTTCATCAATATGAAGATCGATTTAAAATAGTTTAATCAATATTGTCAACCTAGCTCTAGTAAACATTACCGAGTCGAGAGAACTGTCAAGAGGCTAAATGACAACAATCTATGTATGAACTTTCACACACTCTCTCTTAGATGGTAACCATGAATTAAAGTTTAAGAACCAATGAAAATGTTAATTGGTTAAGTAAGTTGCATTTCAATCCCTTTATCTCTCTATTTTGCAGGTTATGTAGGGGCAGCAACAGTTGGAGCTGCTGCCTGGTGGTTCATGGCAGCTCATGATGGACCAAAGCTCAACTACTACCAACTGGTAATAAAAAATAAATCCCCAAAACACAATCACACACTGCAGTTTCTCTGAGTACCTCTTTGAAAAGGACTTCTGTAAACTTGATGTAAACTCATCCTCTCCTCGACTCATTTTGACTGGAAATTCATTTTCTTTTAATTTTTTTTTAATTGTTCATCGGATTTGTCCAAGACCTTAGGAGATTTGTTGCACTTGAACTTGGAAAACACAAAAACATTTTTTGACTGGATTCGAAAAGTTTATGTGGTTGTAATTAGGAGTGTGCGATATCACGATTTTTGATCGTGGATGGTTAAAACCTCTCCACGATCTGCTTTACTTCACATCATGTTAACCCAGAGGTAGTTATACTCACGGGACACTGTAATTCACACAAGTTCATACATATATATATATACCTGAATCCAAACTAAAGAAAGAAACTGAAGAACTGACTTTAGGACCCCGGGGAACAGTTTGCTCCATAGAGCTATAAGGCCATCTATTGACAAGTCATGAAATATCATGTTATGCTATTGTTTCTCCACAAGATACAGATACATTCAGTGTGAGACTTTTTGAGCTGTTTTAATAAGTTTTTGCATGTAATGGAGAGTGATTTTGCGAAAGAATGTGAATGTGCTTATATTTATATTAAAATTATTGATAAAATCTAGTAATTTAGAGGTAAATAAAATAAAAAATAACAAATTGCATTAAAATGAAATGATATAAGCTATATAAAAGTGAATAAGTATAATTTTAGGGCTTGACCCGCGAGGGAAGGATTTGTTACAGGTACAGGAGGAGAGGATAAGGAGATAATATGATTTTTGACCAAGTAAGCCAGTTCTGTAAATACATCTTCTCTGTTGTTTTTTCTATAGTCTCACTATCTGCAGTGCAGTGAAGGTCATGCTGAGTTTGCAGGAGTGCAGTGCTCAGTGTTCGAGTCTCCATACCCCATGACTATGGCCCTGTCTGTGCTGGTCACTATAGAGATGTGCAATGCCCTCAACAGGTCGGTGAATTTTAAGAAATGCTGTCATGACATAAAACCACAACTGGATGTTTTTGTGGGGAGAATAGAACATTCATCTTGCAACACTTCTTATTACTATAAGATTACTATACTATATTATTATGCTTAAATATTCTAAATGTAAATATGCCATTTCATTTGATTTTCTCTTTATTTCATCAAAATGATGATGTATCTCACTTATAAAGTATATGACATATACACTACCATTCAAAAGTTTGGGGACAGAAAGATTTTTTTTAAAGAAATTAATACTTTCATTCAGCAAGGACACATTAAATTAGTTAAAATTATATTTTAAATAAATGCTTTCCTTTTGAACTTTATATTCAAAGAATCCTTAAAAAAAAACATGTATATTGAAATGTTTCTTGAGCAGCAAATCAGCATATTAGAATGATTTCTTAAGGATCATGTGACACTAAAGACTGGAGTAATGATGCTGAAAATTCAGCTTTTCCATCACAGGAATAATTCAATTTAAAAAAAGAGTTATTTCACAATATATTTTTTTTTTACTGTATTTTTGATCCAATAAATTCAGCCTTCAAACTCATAAAAATCTTACTGACCCTGAACTTTTGAATGGTAGTGTATTTGACACATTATTTTTGTATCTAAAGCAAGGAAAAACTGCTTTTCTGAGAACATGGGAGAAACGGGACTGAACCAATTAATCCAAAATAATTATTTGTTACAAAAGCGTTTTTCTTTGTTGCCTGAATTATCCCAGTACTAAATAATCGGTGTAAGTGTTTGTTATTTTTATATGTGTTGTATTTGAATACATTAAACTTAATGTCATAAATATAATTTCTACTTTGAAGTAATATTATAATATCTTTCTGAACAGTAATAATACTGAAAAGGTCGGATCATTCTACCTATGTTTGGTTTTAAGACAGGGGAGCATGGACTGCTCTTATTGTCTTTGTGTGTATGTGTGTTTCAGTTTGTCCGAAAACCAGTCTCTACTCAAGATGCCACCGTGGTCAAACCCCTGGCTGGTGGGAGCCATCTGTCTCTCCATGGCCCTGCACTTCCTCATCTTATATGTGGACCCTCTTCCTGTAAGTAAGATTCTGTGTGCCAGAGATTTTAAAGATGATGCAGAAGTATCTCAGAAAAATGACTGGGTATAATTTAATTGGAATGTGTGAGTTTGATAGGTTGGGCTTGTGCATGCCTGTCTGTCAGTAAGCCACAGTAAAAGTGTTTGCCAAATGAATCTAGGAAATTATGGAGATTGCTGCTAATTTCACTGATGATAAAAGGCTTCACTGGAAATAACGCTTATGATGGATGATAATACAGTAAATATACTCATAACTAATGAGTATATAAATAAATCATAACTCTGTCAGACTTTGAGGAATATTTGTGACTTTATCTCTAGAATTATGCAATGAAATTATGTAATCTTTAAGAATGAAAATTAAAAATGGTGTCATTTACACTCCCTTACAAAAGTTTGGGCTCAGTGCGGTTTTTAAAAGAGATCTATTTTTCTCACCAATTCTGCTGTTTATTTGATCATAAATACAGTAAAACAATTATATATTGTAAACTCTTGTTACAATTAAAAAATATTTTAATATATTTAAAGATTTATTCCTGTGATGCAAAGCTGTATTTTCAGCATCATTACTCCAGTCTTCAGTGTCACATGATCCTTTAGAAATCAGTCTAATGTTCAGATTTGGTGCTCAAGTAAAAACAATTATATACATATTTTCAGGATTCTTTAAGAAATAGAGATTTCAAAAGAACAGCATTTCTTTGAAATGGAAGTATAATGCTGAATAAAAGTATAAAATTCTTTAAACAAATCTTACTGACCATAAACTTTTGAACGATGGTGTATGTCGCTCCAAAAACCAGTATGACTTTCTTTCTTTGGTGGGACACAAAAGGTGAATTTTTTTTCTTCTATCTTTTGAAGACTATTTTGGTCACTATAGACCTTATGTAGCCACGCCCCTTTTCAGCGCTGAGCTTGTTGTCTTTTGACTTCCGGCCTGTATTTTCACAGCGATCTTGCGTAGTTATGAATGAACGGTTTATTTAAAAAAATGTCCAAGGTCCATTTGTTAAGACATATGCTTTACAATGCTTATGATAAACATTACAATGCGCATGATATCTTTCGGTAACTCTACAATAAGTAAATCGACTTCACCAGCTAATTACTCCTGGACAGCGATGCCATAGAGATATACAGAGCGACCGCAAAAGCGGAAGTTCAAAGACATTATTCTAAAGATGGCAGCGCCCTCGTTTCTCTGGTGCATAAGGTCTATAAAGTGAATTAGGACTTGTGCCATCAAGCTTCAAAATGGCAAAAAAAGCACCATGAAAGTATCTTAAATACTGTATCATAAATTTAAGATGTTCCAAATCTTGACATCCGCCCTATTGCTTATTGTGTTGATAATGAGAGTAGACACATTATATTTGTGAAAAAATTTATATATATATATATTGAGTTGAATCTTTTCAATTAATCAATGCTTCAGTTCTCAAAAACCTGAATGAAAACCAAACTGGGCTGCGTTTCCCAAAAGCATTGTAAGCCTAGGTTGATTGTAGAGTCCATTGACGCCAATTGTTCTTAAGCTCCACAGAAGATAGAAAGTCAGACAGTTTGGAATGGACATTAGTTTAAGTAAATGATGACAGAACTTTTTAGCTGAATTATTCATGTAAGTTAAAGCCACGTCTGTTACTGTTTGTCTCTGTAGTTTATATTTCAGATCCGACCATTATCTTGGCCTCAGTGGGTGACTGTTCTGAAGATGTCTCTGCCTGTTATTTTGATGGATGAAGCCCTGAAGTTCTTGGCCAGAAACTACATTGAGCCTGGCAACGAGTTGCTGGAGGAGGACGGAAATGTGGCCAGGGGGGTGATTGGCAAACTGCAGCAGGCATTTAGGGGTGTATCCTGGTCATTTGTGCTCATCTCTGCCCCATTGCTGATCTGGATCTTCAGCCTGGACTCAGACATAACCAATATCTTCTGGGATTAGAAGGAAGGGTGTGTGTGTGTGTGTGTGTGTGTGTGTGTGTGTGTGTGTGTGTGTGTGTGTGTGTGGTGTGGTGTGTGTGTGTGGGGTGTGGTGTGGTGTGTTGTTGTGTGTGTGTGTGTGGTGTGTGCGTGTGGTGTGTGTGTTAGAGGCAGACAGAAAAGCGGCTGATGTGCAGAAACAGTGTACGGATCTAATGTAGAACGAATTTTATGCTCAGAGTGAAAACAGAGAAGTACGAAGGAACAGTTATGGAGCCATTAAAAGGACATGGTGAAGGAAAAAAACATGGGAACAAAAATTATTTTAGTCAAATTTTGATGTCAAGTTTGTGTTCCTTGCAAAACTTTTGAAACACTTTTTCATCCTCATGTCCTTTTAGGTGCTCTGTAAAAGGTAGAGCAAGACCAGGACAATCACAGAAGAATGAATGCTGGGTAAAGCTAGGGACAGATAGAGGGAGAACATTTTAATTCAGTCTTAAAAAATGGCAAATGATGTGCTCACGACCAACTACTTCAGCCTTCCCCATGTGTCACTGGTTTTGCAATTGTACTTTCAGTTTTTATTTTTGTTATTTATTTGTTGAAAAGAAGTTGAAAATGCACATAAGTCAATATTAATTTTAGCCACAAAATTTTATTCAATTTTAATTTTAGTTTTTCTTGTACTTCTGTAATTTTTTATTACTAGTGATAGCAAACGGAAATGCCATGTTTGCTTAATCAGTCCAACCGGGTGAGACGTAAAAACATTGGCTCAGCCGCATGAATTTAGCAGGACTATCCATTTGACTGACCTATGAAAGACAGTGGAAACTTTATCTGGTGCTGCTATTGGCACAGACATGACACACTTTCCCTAAAGAAATAGAGTTAAAACAGCCCAAAAGCATCGCAATTGTCTATCAAAGACTCATTTTTCATGATAAATTACATTTTAACCACATACTGACATACATTAAAATATCTTTGTTGGGCCTTAAACCATTTCAACTAAATGTTTAGGGGTGATGTTTTTAAGTCAAAGCAGGCTGAAAAAGTAAATATCCCAGAAAGGAACGAATTTATGATTTTTTTCTATGTTCCAACGTTACTTCATTTGTGCTTGGGGTAAAATGCACATTTTTAGCAGCATACAATATTCTTATGTTACAGGCGTTTTATGTTTATTTGTTTGATACTCAAAACATTTTTGTTTTTTATCAAGTCACAAAGTCACATTTCATATTTTCGCATACCATTCATTATAATTTCCTCAAATTTCCCCAGTTAAAAAAAAACAAAACTTTAATTATCTTACCCGGAACACTTCCTTTGCGTCATCGCATTGCATCTTTGAAGATCTTTTATTTGGGTATGCCAGCTATACCATGAGTATTGAAAACTGGTCATACAAGTCACATAGCATGCGCTATCACGTTTCATTCCCTTTTTAGGGGGTTGGGGTTTTGGAACTCTCACACTCACATTGAATCATTACTTTCAAAATTACGTTGGGGATTTTTTGAAATATTTTCAGTGTGACTGCTTTATTTTATTGCTGTGCCTGTATGGCAGGGAATGTTGTTTTTCCTGCCTTTATCCTTTAATACGACTCTTGTGTCCTAACTACTATTTATTGGGGGCCATTTATTGCTTATTAAGACCAAACATCTTTATCAGGTGTCCAGTTATCATACTCCGCTTATCAGATGGATGCTGAAAATCTTTGGCATAGAATCTGTTATTGATCAGAGCCCAAAAAAAGAAAAGAACGTTTTTTTTAGTTTCAGTTTACAATTGTTGTTAAGAACAGAGCGATTAAGTTGAATTCCATCCTAATGTGTCGAGTTTTGAGGGGGAAAGGAAAATGTTCATGTTCATAACCTGTTTATTTCATGTATTCATCCTTTTGGTCATTGTTTCCCTCATCCATCTGAGTCTTATTTTAATTTTCATTGAAAATCATTCCACTAAAGGAGCTTTATACAAGAATGAAAATCCTTTTCGTTCTATTTGTCATTTAGATTCTATTTATTTCCTATTTCTTGAAGAAGACATTTTGAATTTTGTAGTATTTTGTTATTCATGCAGTTGATACCATAATTGTCATTTAATCGCTGTTCCATTAACAGGGAAATGGAAACCGCTTCATGAAATGGAAAATAAACTCTTGATTTAAAATTCATTAGCTGTGTTTGTGTCTTGTAGCATTTTGAAACATTTGACAAAACACTACTGTAAATATTAAAATGTAAAACATTTTTTATTGACATACATTGATCTCAATAAACAAATACATATTTCCAATGTATACCTGAGGTCAGGTGCACAAACAATGTGTGAAAACATATCATATAAATACATATTAAATGATAAATAAAAATATATAAATATAAAAGTGGCAGGATATTTACAGTACTTTTTAAGACACTTTATGACACACATGTTGTATTATTTGTAAACACTCCCCAATGAGCTTCTTAAAATGTTCATATTTGTTCCACGAAGAGAGTTGTTGAATTTTCGAGGGACACGAACGATCTGATAAATTACACGTTTTTTCATCTTTTGAGCGTTTGAGCATCTGCAAATACAAAGATACGTTGCAACTCATCTTGTGTAATATTTGCAAATGTAGTTAATTTATCTTTAACACTTTTCATTACCTGTAAGTTATCAATTAGGCCTTTAATTTCGTTCCTGATTGTATCGCCGTCTTTTTGAAATACCTCCTCACAGTTACAGTAATCATAAAGTTCCTGTAAAACTTCACACTTTGACAGAGAAAAGAACAAATGCATATCTTGTCAGATACAGTGGCTGTAAGCACTAGCTAAAATAAGCTGTTAAAAGTCAAATGTCCGCCAGTAACTTACCTTTCTACTGCCTTTTTCAGTACTTGGAGGTGTGAACTAAATATACAAATGGAATTATCATTAGATTAAGAAATGAACTCAAAATAGACTGATATTAATGACACTTACACTTTCAATGGTCAAAAAATGTTTTATCCTGTCAACCTGCAGCCTTGTATTTTTGCAGGTTATTGGACTCCATATGTGTGCAGTGGGTGCAAGGCTGCCAGACCTCACACACAGTATCATTAGGAAGGCATATATCACAGAATGCACTGTAAAACAAAACCAGAAAGCTCACACACTGACAGCAAAGAAATCACAAGCGAACTCTAAAGTAATTAATTTGTTTTCTCATTCTTATAAAGTCTTACTTGTATCTCCTTGGTGTCAAACACAAAGTCTTTGCTGGCAGTGTTTTTTTTAGAGTTGGGTGCCCTTGTCAGAGATCGACGTCTGTGCTGCGGCTTCTGGGAATGTTCCTGATTCTCCATCTTATATATCTTGAGGTCCTCTTTCATCACAAGCTGCACTGGACTCAAAACTTTCTGAGAAAACTTCTGAAGTGTCATCAACCTTCTCACCAGACTAGAAAGTGTATGTGAATTTTGTGTGGGTGTATTGACATGTCTCAACGCTATTATCAATTCGTTAGAATTTCCTAAGCCCTCATACTCACTCCTTGTCACTTCCTCAAAACTATCGGAAATGAAGTAATAATCCATGGAATGCATTCCCAGAATACGTAAACCACTTTGTTTCTTGAATGGCATATTTTAGGTAGGGGGAAAATTTTCAACAGGACTTTCAGGTTCACATCTTTCTTCATGTCCTTTAAGAAATACTTTTCCACTGTTTCTGTACGGCAATACACTGCACATTTTTATTTGACATTTTTATGCACTTTGCTCAATTCAATTTACTATTCATTTAAACATACATAACACTTCATCTCTTTTTATATATATTTTTGTCTGTTATACTATCCATACATCCATATGGGGATATGGATAGTCTCCCCAATATTCAGATAAATAAAAAAACAATACTCATTTATTATCACTAACCCTAAGCCTATAATCCTTAAAAGATACATTATTTCAACCTTGTCATAAGTTTAGTTTATAAATTATACATTGGTATACAATCTGAATTAATAATTGTAGTGGTAAATAGTAACACTTATTTGAGATGTACTTTGTAATAACTGACATATTATTATTATTATATAATTATAACATTATGATATTATAATTTGTGTATTGTGATATAGCACACAAATGAAAATAAATGTATAAAAGAAATATTTTGGGTTACAATATTACAACATTGAAGGTTAGTGTCGAAACAAAACATTTTACTAACCAATACACTCTTAAGAAAAGGTTATATGTAGAACCTTAAAGGGTTCTCTGTCAGGCACTTCATATATGATAATAAGTTATGACAACATATGTTTTTACATGGTAAACTCATTAACCTTTTTCACAGAATTTTAGGGTTCCCATCATAAAAGTCCTTTAAGGAATTATGTTTTAATTAATTCTAAATGCATTTTATGAATTAAACAGCTCGTAAACATACTTTATCAAACATGAAAGTATTTCGCAATTATTTTTTGGCATAAAATTTTGTCAAGAACGGGTTCTATATTAAACCCTATTGAAATTTTTTTTCTAAGAGTAATTATGGAAGTGAAAGGCTATTATTCAGTAATAGCCTGGTAAATATACAGATAGATACAAGATAAAATGGTTATGGTATTGTCACGGGTGTGGTGTGGGTTGAAGGCAGGCAGAGTCAAAAAGATCCAATTCCAACATTTACTCAAATTCCAAAATCAAACAGGTACAGGCAGGCAGAAGACACAAAACACCAGGTAACATATACAAGAACCGACAGTGACTGCAGGGAGAGTGAGTGTTATATAGACCATACTGGTGATGGGACACAGGTGACGGTGATCATGATGAGGATGATGGGGTGCAGGTGCAGGTGATCATGACCGGGAATGCTGGGAAGTGTAGTGAAGACACAGATGTAGGAGGTGAAGACACAGATGAAGGAGGTGAAGACACAGATGAAGGAGGTGAATGTGACATAACTCCCCCCTCCCGCTAGGCGCGACCCGCGCCGTACAAGGCAGAATACAGGAGGGGGGGTGGGCATCCTGGAGTCCGTGACAGGAAGGTGGACCAGGTGCAATTGGACGGACTCCAGGATGGTCCAGGCGGAGCAGGACGAGCAGGTGGCCATGGTGGAGCAGGACGTGGGCGTGGCCAGGGTGGAGCAGGCTGTGGGCGTGACCATGGGGGAGCAAATGACCCCTCGGGCGTCCAGGGCGGAGCAGGCTGTGGGCGTGACCATGGCGGAGCAGGCTGTGGGCGTAACCATGGGGGAGCAAATGACCCCTCGGGCGTCCAGGGCGGAGCAGGCTGTGGGCGTGACCATGGCGGAGCAGATGATCCCTCGGGCGTCCAGGGCGTAGCTGTTGGACCCTCGGGCGTCCGGGGTGGAGCAGGCTGTGGGGGTGGCCATGGCGGATTAGATGACCCCCTCGGGCGTCCAGGGCGGAGCTGTTGGACCCTCGGGCGACCCCGGCGGTGAGGACCCTTCGGACGGCCGCGGCGGTGAGGCCCCTTCGGGCGGCCGCGGCGGTGAGGCCCCTTCGGGTGGCCTATGGCCCCCCCAGGCTCTGGCGGGCAGGCGACGGGCTCAGGCTCTGGCGGGCAGGCGACGGGCTCAGGCTCTGGCGGGCAGGCGACGGGCTCAGGCTCTGGCGGGCAGGCGACGGGCTCAGGCTCTGGCGGGCAGGCGACGGGCTCAGGCTCTGGCGGGCAGGCGACGGGCTCAGGCTCTGGCGGGCAGGCGACGGGCTCAGGCTCTGGCGGGCAGGCGACGGGCTCAGGCTCTGGCGGGCAGGCGACGGGCTCAGGCTCTGGCGGGCAGGCGACGGGCTCAGGCTCTGGCGGGCAGGCGACGGGCTCAGGCTCTGGCGGGCAGGCGACGGGCTCAGGCTCTGGCGGGCAGGCGACGGGCTCAGGCTCTGGCGGGCAGGCGACGGGCTCAGGCTCTGGCGGGCAGGCGACGGGCTCAGGCTCTGGCGGGCAGGCGACGGGCTCAGGCTCTGGCGGGCAGGCGACGGGCTCAGGCTCTGGCGGGCAGGCGACGGGCTCAGGCTCTGGCGGGCAGGCGACGGGCTCAGGCTCTGGCGGGCAGGCGACGGGCTCAGGCTCTGGCGGGCAGGCGACGGGCTCAGGCTCTGGCGGGCAGGCGACGGGCTCAGGCTCTGGCGGGCAGGCGACGGGCTCCGGCTCTGGCGGGCAGGCGACGGGCTCCGGCTCTGGCGGGCAGGCGACGGGCTCCGGCTCTGGCGGGCAGGCGACGGGCTCCGGCTCTGGCGGGCAGGCGACGGGCTCCGGCTCTGGCGGGCAGGCGACGGGCTCCGGCTCTGGCGGGCAGGCGACGGGCTCCGGCTCTGGCGGGCAGGCGACGGGCTCCGGCTCTGGCGGGCAGGCGACGGGCTCCGGCTCTGGCGGGCAGGCGACGGGCTCCGGCTCTGGCTGGTCGGCGGTCTCTGGCTGGACGGCGGTCTCTGGCACTATGGCCTTCCTGGCAGCACGTGCTGATATCAGCGGGGGATCAGCTATGCATGAAACCAGTCCTGAACGACCATAGACCAGACCGACGGCTGGATTGATGGTAGGCCTGGTGGAGATGGCTGGGGATGGTGGTTGAGTGGCGATGTCATCAGCCTCACCAACGGTGAAGGCTGAGCCACTCAACCACAGCACATGACCCAGGTATTGAGCAAAAGAGCCTGGGATTGCCGCCGCTGGTGCCTGCTGGTACAGACGTTCGTCCAGACCGCACCAGAAGACGGTCTTCATGACATCATCTTTCCAGCTTACCCCATTTGAGATCTCCAGGAAGCCGGCGACATAGTCTTCGATCGGGTGACCATCCTGAAAATAGTGTGTCAGGCGATCGGCTGGGGTTGAAAGGAAGCGGGCAACTTCCATGCTTCGTTTAGGTCGGTTCTTCTGTCACGGGTGTGGTGTGGGTTGAAGGCAGGCAGAGTCAAAAAGATCCAATTCCAACATTTACTCAATAAATTCCAAAATCAAACAGGTACAGGCAGGCAGAAGACACAAAACACCAGGTAACATATACAAGAACCGACAGTGACTGCAGGGAGAGTGAGTGTTATATAGACCATACTGGTGATGGGACACAGGTGACGGTGATCATGATGAGGATGATGGGGTGCAGGTGCAGGTGATCATGACCGGGAATGCTGGGAAGTGTAGTGAAGACACAGATGTAGGAGGTGAAGACACAGATGAAGGAGGTGAAGACACAGATGAAGGAGGGGAATGTGACAGGTATACATTAAGGACACAATTTTTCCACTAAGTTTATTACATAGCTAAATGTAAAGCTGTTGAACAACAAACATTTTTATTTTAAGAAATTCTGTATTTCACACAAACCAGCAAAAAATCTCTTTAAATGTGACTAAGTTCAGGATGTTTTTCTTGTAAATGCAGTAACTACGTCACAGGTGATACAATGCAGAATTGCAGAGCTGCCATGCCATAAATTTGTCTGTCATGCAAATTTAGCACAAGCCGCTGCAGGCTTTACTTTCAGGTTCTGCCTCATGCTCTATGGTAGCAATATTCAATTGTAGCCTAAAATGCAACTGGATAATGCAATATGTAAAATGGCAAGGCATTTCTGTATTTAAATTTACATTTTCCATTACATTTGTGCAACATTTGGTGCAAAATGAGAATGAGAATTCAAATCTATAATTTACATTTGCCATTTCATAAACTAGTTTTAATATGTAAATTGAATACATATTTTAACGCTTTATAAGTTGCTAAATTAAAATGAAAATGTATTGCAGAATTGATTAGATATGTTTAACATGTTCAAGCAAAAACTGTAGCAAAATTATCATTGAAATGTTATTTTTCTTAATTGCATTTACACTCACAGCCAAGACTTGCGATTGCATTTTCATGAAATGTCCCGCAATGAATGTAGCAAAATTCAATGTGCAAATTGAAAATGTATTCCGAGCCGATCGGTCACTTTGTATTGCGTAATGCAGTGGGGAAAGCTTTTATGTAAAACGCATTACAGCTGCACAGCGAGCAGTGAGTGACGGCCCACTCATTGGCTGTACTGCAGCAACTGCACATCCAATGGCGAAGGCGCCTCTGACGTGTGCGCCAATCAGCTATCAGCACGTAGACACACAGAGTGCCTATAACCCGAATTCGCCATTATAGCAGATTTTCTCTACTTCAGCGACAACTTTTGTCTCTGTGTCCTCCGGATAAATTTGAAGCTATTGCCATGGAAACGAGCCTTTTTCTGCCAGAACGAGACGTCACACAGCGGACTGTGCCTTCACTCACCTGGAAGCCGCTCTCTCCTTTCGCCGTTCTCCAGTGGCCATCCGACGATCAACCATATATCCTTTCACTCACTGTTACGTTATACAGTTTGAAAGAGCTAGCGAGTGTCGTTTCAAATGCCTCGCTCGACATGTGCCACGTGCGGATCCCATTTGCACGGGGCCGACGGGCATTCAGAGTGTGTTTCATGCTTGGGGCCTGCTCTCTCAGCGAGGACATGCCTGTATCGGTGCTGCGGACACGCCTAGTTCTCTCTCTCAAGATGGCGACGCCGCTCTTCCTTTTCCCGCACTACTTCGACTAAAGAGGAAGAAGCGCCTCAGCCAGCGGCAGCCGGAAGGCATGGATGTAAGCAAGCCCTCACCGGCCACGTCCCTGCGTACCTCATTTTCTCTTGCCAAACTCCGTCACCGGTCCTGTTCTCACAGGCGGACCAGAGAGATTCACTGAAGCACAGAAGTTGAGTAGGCCCAAAACCACGCAGCCTTCTCCCCAGCCTAAGCCAGCGAAGCAGGTCCCTCAGCCCCGCCCTGCGGGTGATACCCACCGCCACTCGCGGCCAGCTAAGCAGAGCCCGGGAGTAGCCACTGCCTCGGTCCCAGGGCCCCGACCCAGCATTGTGTTGGACACTAGGCCTCCGAAGACCTCCTAGCAACAGGAGTGAAAAGAAAGGGCTCGAGTTTCGCGCTAGCCGGACCACTCTCGAAGAAACCCGCAAACCTCACAGCTCCCTGTTTAGCTCAGGCGGCTGGAGAATTTTATATTGTAGTAAATGGGCCTGCTGCGCTGCGCGTGCCCCTACACACAAATGCTGTTTTCACAGCGACCCCAATAAAGCACATAAAGAGCATGTTTCAAGCACAGATGACCAGTCGTCTCTCTGACCTCACCCGAGGCGAAAGCCCCTCTAGTCAGTCCAACACTCAGTATGTGCACAAATGGTATTTGGTCCCCCTGGGTTATGCGGCCCATCACCCAACATGTGTCAAACCCTAGCCACAAAGGCTCTGGTCTGGCAAGCCATCCCTGGAGTGTAGAGTTGGGTTATAAACACAATAAAGCTTGGCTACACGCTCCCGTTCGCTCGCAGACCCCCAAAGTTTCAGGCGGTTCTCGAAACTTCGGTGAGAAGCAGCGTGTGTCATGTGCTTTGCTCCGAACTACTAAATCTGTTAGCAAAAGGGGCGTTAGAATTGGTTTCCCCCGTGCTAAAACACTCGGGTTTTACAGCCGTTATTTTCTAGTACCAAAGAAGACGGCGGCATCAGACTCATATTAGACTTAAGGCATCTGAACAAAGCTCTCATGAGACGGCTGTTCAGAATGCTGACTATCAGACAAATTCTCGCGCAAGTTCACCCAGGGGATTGGTTTTTCACTGTGGATCTGAAAGACGCATACATTCATATCCAGATAGCCCCCCATCACAGGACATTCTTGAGATTCGCCTTCGAGGGGCAGGCTTATTAATACACAGTTCTGCCATTCGGTCTGTCCCTAGCACCCTGTAAAATTTACGAAGTGCATGGACGCGGCACTTTCTCCCCTGAGACTCTGGGGAGTGCGCATGCTGAATTATCTCGATGACTGGCTGGTTCTGGCGCAATCGTGAGCTGAACTATTGATACACAGAGATTTGATCCACGGCCATTTGGAATGCCTGGGGTTCAATATCAATCTATCCAAGAGCAAACTAACCCCCAGCCAGAATGTGATCTTTCTGGGCACAGTTATGAGACCCCGGCTCACACAAAAGCGCGCGCTCTCTATACAACAGCTAACAGCCTCCTTCAAAGCAGGTGCGTGCACACCCTTCAGAGAGTTTTAGAAACTTCTCTGTCTCATGGCAGTCACATCGCCAGTACTCAATATGGGTTTACTGCATGTGCCCGCTTCAGCACTGGCTCAAACCCGAGTGCCAGCCTGCGCATGGCAGTCGTGGAGCATTCGCATTACGGTGAATCGCGGTTGTTTACAGACACTAATTCCCTGGCGGGCTCAGGACTGGTACCACGAGTGTGTGGCCATGGGGGTGGCCTCCAGGAGGAAAGTGGTTTTCAAAGATGTTTCCAACCTAGGTTGGGGAGCGCTGCACGAGGGAAAGCCTGTCTCCGGCCTCTGGTTGAACTCGGAGCAGAGCTTACATATCAACTGTCTGGAAATGAAAGCAGTTTGTTTGGCCCTGAAAGCATTTCTGTCAAACCCCAAAGGACACCATAGCCGCGTTTCCACTGCCGGGCCAGGGCCGGGCCAGGGCTAACAGCGAGCCGAGCCGAGCCAGTGGCCTCGGGCCTCAAGCACCGGGCTTGCGTTTCCACTGCCGGGCCAGTAGCCCCGCAGCGCTGCCCTAAACCCCGCCCCTAACACACCTTTCTGGATCAAACGTCATACAACCCAACCCATTTCAGCGGCTATTATGAATTTATTTATTTTTTAAGTTAGGAAGATAGCATGTAGCCTATATTAACTCACCGGCCGTGGCTGCAATAGTGTCCCGATTGTCTCGCGAGTCACCACTAACAGAGGGACGGTGACCCAGCTTGTCCATCAAGTCGAACCATGGAAAGTTCCTTCTCTGAGCTCCGCTTTGTCCATTGTGTCTTTTAATTGCCTTGTACAATACTGCGCCCGCAACTTGTTTATTTTTTCCCGATCTTGAACTGAATGCTTAGCTTAGAAAGTTCAGCATCGATGTATTTCTAGTATACTCCCCTAGGCGAGTGGTCTCTAAACCCTCACACGGTTCGTCTGATATGGAGTGTTTTCAGCGAGGCCAAGGTCGACCTCTTTGCCTCGAGAGACAACATTTACTGCGCAGTGTTCTTTTCGAAGAACAGAGACATCCCTTGACATACACCTTGTTGTCAGGTCCATCCCTGGCCCAGTTGTCCCTTGTATGCGTTTCCCCCCGTTTCCATGATCCCCTAGGTCATCACACGGGGTCAGGAAACTGGGATGCCCAGTCCTTCTAGTGGCCCCCCTCTGGAAGTCCAGACCATGGTTTTCAGAGCTGGTTCAGATGGTGGACAAAGTCCCATGGCCTGTCCCACTGAGGAGAGATCTCCTCACACAAGCGAAAGGGACGATCTGACACCCTCATGCCGGCTTATGGGCCCTACATGTGTGGCCCCTCAACGGGTACCCGGAGACCAGGAGGATGAACCCTCCCAGGCCTCCTTCTGTAACATCTTGGGACCTCTCCACGGTCCTTGGGGTCCTGAGGGGTCCTCCATTTGAGCCACTTCAGCCGGTTGATCTTAAACCACTTTCGCTAAAGATTGCTCCCCATATGCTTCCATACTTACATTCTCGAATAAAATGGTCTAAAGCAGCACGATCCTGCCCAATCAATAGCGTCACCAGTAGTTAAAAAAATGCTTTTTTAAAACATGCTTCCATAAATAGGGGCATATTGTAACGCAGTGTTACACAACGTTCTCCATCTGCGCAACTAGAATTTAAACCCGGCCAGGGTTTTTCTGCTGGTTAGATCAGCATTAAAGAACTATATCAACTGCTAAACAACAAATTGGAGATTAAAATAATAGCAGATTTGTCTCAATGTTATAAACACTAAAAAAAAATTAGATGAAAAATTAACTTCAGTATGAAATTTACGTTTGCAATGGTTACAGTTTTTCTCGATTGCTTAAACGCATTTCTTGAAAATATTCCTCGTATTCTCAAAACAGTAAACACAAATCCACAGCGTCTCAACCAATTCCCCAAACATCCTATTTTCAGGTCAAAATGAAGCACTAAGCTTAAAACCATTCACTCTTTCTGAAAAACCTAACTTTGCCCTCAAACATCACACACAAGCCCTCACAAACACACACACTAACATAGTCTTACACACTGGTGCAATACAGTTTTTCTCAATAGCTAGAACACTAAACCCTATTGTCTGAACCAAATGCTCAGTTGCCTGAACCCACTGATTGAATCAATCACTCTTTTGGCAAAACCATAAGCACTTTTCACCTGTTTAGACACAACTTGCCAACACATTTTCATTGTGATGCACCCGTGCTGCATAATGGTGAGCACAGGTGACAAAAGTCAAACACAATTAAACCAGTCACCACTTGAACACAACAACTCAAAATTGATCACACTTGTGGCTAATGATGTGATGCTAATGATTGGTCTAACTGTCTGTAGGCCTAGTCTTCCATGTATATTTTTGTACTTTATTTTACATGGGCTTACTGTACACAAGTGGCAAACGTATAAGATTTCTGTTTGTTTTTACAAGTGCTACGTGTAAATGCACAAGATTTCTGTTTTGTCTTTTTGTACAAGTGCTAAATGCACAGGGTTTTTTTGTGTTTTGCAACATGCATTTAGCCTACAGTGAACAATAAACATGTATTTCTCCAGCTTCATGGCCTGAGCATTGTGTTTTCTATTTTTCTATGTAGTGTTTAGACTGTTCAGTAGTGTTTTTAATTTTGATTGACTCGGGGCACGATTTGACAATATAGTTCAGTTTTGAGCACAGGTTGAACTGTTTTGAGGTGAAAGTTTGGTTTTGCAAGAAGAGTCTGAGGTTTTGTGAATGTAGCTTGAAAATTGGGTTTTGTGTTCACAGTTTAGAGAGAAAGGAGAGCAGCTTTCAAGAAATGTGTCTTAGCAATCGAGAAAAACTGTAAATTCAAAACATTTCCAAAACTGGAAACCCCCCCCCCCCCCCCCCCCCCCCCCCCATCAAACAAACCTTTTGAGTGTCCAACTCATTGAGTGTCCAAACACAAAAGACACTCAATGTATAGATTTGCACATTTTTTTATTCCTCAATTTACTGTACAGTACAATACACCAAACAAAAAGAAATACTCAGCATCCCGTCTTTGGTCTGGGTCAGGCCAGAGAATCTCGTCCACATCACAGGCTATATTGACCCTAGTCAGGCAACGGGGTAAAGTCCTCTTGCAGGCCTGTTCCCCGCTGGCACGCATCAACTGACATATTTTGCAGGCTTCTTTCATTTCATCGTCTGTGTCCTAGAAAAAATAGAAGTACTGATTACTGTAACTGTAACACATCCTTTTTAAGAAAACTCTGTATGTGAGGCAATTTGATGCATTTATTTTTAATGATGCTTTATTAACAAAGTTCGGGAGGAGCACGTTCAGATAATAATTAACACTGGTGGAGAGCACTCAACAATCAATAATAAGAGGTGTATATATAGACTCAGCAGTCTCACCTCAATCTATTGACAGTTTAGCAGCACCCCTCCACCGACCCTTCTCCACACTTATAGTCCTAACTACTTGCATAGGGTGGAGTACTCTGGGTTCGGGCCGAACTCCCTCCCAGCACAGCAAGCCAAATACGCATAAAACTTTACCCCCTCTAGTTGTATGTAGTGTGAACTCGAGAATTACATTAGTACAGGGGAACAGCTACTGTACATGTATGTGTTGTAACAGCACAGTTACAGTAGAGAGCAGTCTGAAGTACATCTACCTGTTTTTCTCCATGAAGCTTCTTATGATCGAGGCGAAGGTGAATCGACTCAAGTTTGGCTGTACTCATTGCCCAGCCTTCCTCATAGTCATACCATGGACAAAGACATGGGCAACTAGAGTGGCAATGCTTGTCTCTTTGGCCTTGCCCTTCCCCTTCATCTTCCTCATCCTCTTCCTTCACCTCTTCCTCCACTCCCATCTATACTCTTCCCTCCTCCTCCTCCTCCTCCACTCCAGTGTCCTCAACCTCTTCCTTCATGTCTTTTTGGATCCATTGTTCCAAAACTGAATGAACTGACTCTGGCCCTTATTGAAGGTTCTGATTGGTGTGTGATCAATTTCGACTCAACTTTCGACAGTGTTTTCCACTTGGATAATTGTGTGCTAACTGAGCTGAAGCTGTGCTGACTTGAGTGAACAGTATAATGCTAGTGCTTTCTAAATGACAAAATGGTCTAGGTAATGAGAGGATTTGTTAGAGTTTTGCAGTGACAGTTCAACAAATCTGACTTATGTGTCAAAACAGGGGAATAGTGTTTATAGTTTAGGGAAATGGGTGTGAAAACTTTTTGATAAATGGCGTTATGGTTTTAATTTTTTTTTTCAAAAGTCTGGTTATAGTGTTTAGCCAATCAAGAAAAACTGTAAATAGGCATGTTTAGTGATATCTTCAAAAGATTTTTTAATTTTGGCACAATTTTTTCTCTATATAAAGATGTTGATATGGCAACTATACACTAAGTTTGGTCTTGCTGGCATGTGTGAAAATATTTCAAACGTGTTACATCTAGCCCCGCGTTGTATCCCTCTAACCCCTATTATTTTTTTACGCCTGAGAGCTGGCCCTCCATTGACTGTGTTAAAACACTAAACTCCTTTCTCTGGAACTCCCAATAGCTTAAACCAATTTGTCAAATAAATCACTCTTTCTTTAAAACATTAAACAAGTTCAGGTACTGTTTGCAAATCGCATGCACTATTTTTTTTTCAAAACTCTAAACAAGTCTAAAAACTCTAAGCAAAACTTCAACACGACTGCAACACAGTTGTCATCGTTTACACACAACGACTTAAAATTGTTCAAACTTATTTCTAATGATGTGACCAAACCAACTGTACATAATACAAGTCAGTTCAGAGTGCCAACATTTGCTCAAATTGTTGCACTGAATGTTGATACCAACAATGGATGGAAACAATACAAGAGGAAGAGGATGAGTAAGAGGATGTGAACAAGCAGGAAGAAGATGATGGCAAGGTGTGGAGAATGTTGTCCAGGCTGAATCTGGCTTTAGGGTTTTTCCCTTTGCCTGCAGAGATGACATTGTCTGAGATGTGGAGAAACTCCTCCGGCCGGACCAACATGACGACATGATGCTGAAGCAGATTAAAATCTCTCTCACTAACTTTGATTTTGGATCAGAAGAGTGATTTTAGAGTTTTTTACTGTAACCTTTTTGGCTTTTGCAGTTGGGTCACTGTATTTTCACAGTATGCGTGGTGAATATGCAGACATTCGATAGGCCTACTATTCAATATTCAGTTCAATACTATAGGCTAGGCTACTTGCTACAGTAGGCTATAGCCTACAATTTATTCAGCTTACTACTGTTGTCATTACTACACGTTTTTACATAGCCTAATTGCAAAATGTGTTTACTTTGTTTTCTGTAACTGCATGCTTTGGATTCTGTGTTCTTCATTTTTTGATGTAGGCATAGTGTCTAATTAATAATCTGTAGTGTTTATAATTTTGACTCGCTGTGTGTATGATCGGAGCATGTTTGTTTTTGAGCACAGATAAAATGGATTCGAGGCAATTGTTTGATTTTTCCAGAAGAGTCAGAGGTTCTGTAAATGTGGTTTGAAAATTTGGTTTTGTGTTTAAGGTTTTGAGAAAGTGAGTAATGGTTTCAAGAAATGTGTTTTAGCAATTCAGAAAAAGTGTAAGTTTCGGCGTTCAATCTAGGCCACACGAGGGCGCCGCTGACACTGCGAATGATCAGGCTTCTATACTAACAATCAGTCTTGTGTGCTCTCTCGGAAACATCCATAAATTGAGTTTTCGTTTGGAAAGGTTGGGAGGAGGGTCAATGCCGAGAGCCATTTATAGACAAAAAGAGCAGGGAGAGAGAAAGAGCATAAGAAACTTGACATATCCTTTTTAGTTTGTACAAACGTGCAAGTACAACCTGGAGTGCACGAACAGAAAAAAGCAAAAGCACCACGGTTTGGAAAGGATACCAACATTGAGGAAAACCAGACACATGCCATTGCTATAAATAACAGTACATAACACAGTGGTAAGTTTACTCTCTCCATGTTTCTAAGATTTTGGAAACTTGTTTTAAGAGTCAAGTTGATAAATCAATCATTTTTTGCAAAAAAAAAAAAAAAAGATTTGTAGGCTTAAGCCTACATAACAGTTTCATTTCTCGTTATCAGTTAATTTTCTAAGGTGTGTGTATACATTTGTGGCATACGAAAACTTTGCATATGAAACTAAATTGACTGCTTAAGCTCATTGTTTTTTTTTATTATCTTGAATTGTGCATTTGGAATTATATATTTTAGTAATCAGATTGTGTTGAGGGTCGTGCTTATTCTCGTTTTTTGACATTTATTTAAAATAGCATATCAAATTACAAAATCCAATGAAATAATGGACATTACAATAGGCTATAGTTTATTAATATATGACCTTTTACAATTGATATAGGCAATCTCAAGTGCGCGCGGTGTTTTTTCCTTTAGGAAACTGAAGTGCGCACGCGGCACTTCTTCCAGTGAGCTGCTGAGCACGCGGTAGAAACTGCAGCCAGTGTGAAGGAAACAGCTGTTTGCGCGCGCGCGCGCGCGCGTGTGTGTGGGTGTGTGGTCCCTTGGTAAACCCCTATGTTATGGGGACAAAATGTCCCCACAATGATGGCAGTTGGGCGTCATTAATTTGGAAGGTTGCTTTTGACCTTTTGAGACTCAGTTCATCTTATCTTCTTGAGTGGAAGCATTTCTTCATAAATCGCCCCAGCTAACAAAATTAATGTTTTGCTATGTTCATACTGTATTAAGCTATGAAAACAATATTTCTGAACGTTCTTTGAAAGCTAAAAAAAGTCATTTTTTCTTGGTTATGCAAGCTTTAAGGGAACATTTAATTTGATCAATATGTAAACATTATGGGAACATAAAACATTACTTTCAACGAACATTCTAATAACATTTATTGGAAGAATGTTTGTTGTTCATAACTTTGAGAACCTGAGAACGTTGTTCTGAGAACGATCCCTGTTAGCTGGGGTTGCACAGGTTAAACTTTTTAATTGTTAGTTAGGAAAGCACTTTTGTACGGAGCCCTAAAGAGACATTGTGATGAGATGAGAAAAAAAAATTCATTCAGTAGCTAAGAACTAAAACGTTTTTTTTTTGGGTGAGCATAAGCAGTTTGTAAGCAAATACAGAGTTTCTCATATTTTTTACTTAGTATTATTGCTGTCCTGTAAAATCATTGTGTTAAAATAACATTTTATATTTTTAGTACGCTAATCCCAGAGCAAGCATGGAAAATCTGAGAAACCCTTTTACGGTGTGCACCAGGGAAATATAATATTTCTATTCAAGGTCAAGACTATAAATTACAACAAGAATACAGATAAGTTGTGCTTCTCATCAACAGTAAGCGGGTCATATTTTGATTCAGTTCATTCAGTAAAGGATTCGTCAGACTGATTCAACCCCTGAGTTTGTTCCAAATTCAGCAACTGACTCATACTAATGGTTTGAATCAGACTAAACCTCACACTTTATGTAAAGCGGAGCAGGAATCACTGCTTGGTTCTGCAACATATTCGGTGGTGTTTCAAGTCAAAAATATATGTAAATAAATACAAGTTACGGCATCAATTAACTTGTTCAGAATTGACTTGACTCATCATATCTTTTTACTTAATTGAAAATGCAAACTTTTTGTCTGTAGATAGTGTGGGCTGTATATCAGTAAAACGTGCATGCTTAAGTCATTTTAAAAGGCATTAACTCTTAGGTAACAAATGCTTTTTCTGTTTGAATGGAACTCAATGGAGGATTTATTTTAGTACGCTGAATAAACATTTGTACAGAAATAGTTCATCATTTAATAAATGAACTCTTTTATTCTTCAAAAATATGTTGTTGTTTAAATTAGACTTTGAGATTATCACAAAACATTTTTTATAAGATTACTTTTTTTTTCTGACATTACTGTTAAAATACTGCTCATGCTAATGGTAATGATCTGGTTTGGATATACTGTACAACAGGATCCAAGTTCATAAGTGTTACAGCAATGATCATTATTCTATGTGTTGGTGAAATCAGATGCTCATGGTGTGCCATAAAGGTCTGTGACTATTTCTGGTGTCAACAGGTCAGGGGGTGTGTTGACATGTGCTCGATGGATATTAAAAAGACTTCAGCCTCTTTTATCCATGCGATGAGGACAAGTATAAAAAGCTGAGTTCAGATTCAGAACATAAACAGATATAAATCACATGTAAACTCGCAGATTGCAATGATTTGGGAGACAGACACTTGAACTTCGTCCCAAATCGCAGTCTCCCATTTCATTTTGCAAGATAGACGTGTGCTGTTCAAGAATGTGCTGAACAAACAGGACAAGGACTGACATAAACTTGTAACAGTTCTGTTTCTCATGCCCCCCCCCCCCCCCCCCCCCCTAAATTCTTCTCATTTCCGCTGTTCACAGACAAATAAGATTGAATGAACAGTCTTGTGACCAGTTTTCTCATTTAATAGTCAATGAGTGCTGGTTCTTGGTGTCAAAAAAGGTGTCAATTCATACTTGCTTGAATTCACATTGTGGTCTTCAGTTCACATTCTGACATGTGTAAGCGTAAGGCAGGTCAATTTAGCTCAAAAGGATTTATTCATTAATTTATAGGGAATCTTGAAAGAATCACTTATATGGCCAAGCAAATGACTCGTCCATCGTTAAATTGAATAGGCCGTAACTATCAGCTCTACAGCAGTTATAAATATCCAAACTAGGGAAAACACTCTTTATGTAACTTAAATCAGCAGTTTAAGACATTAAATTCGTAAGCACATCACACAAGAACACTTATCTTTAAAATACAAACAAGACTTTATCTAGTATTATTCTAACTCATAAAACTAACATTGTTTCTTAGGCGGGGTTATTACATAATATATCAAAGCACAAGTTCAGCTAGTCTTGCTTGTCTTTGCGTTCCTTTTGGGGATTCCTTTTTGTCGGTCAAAGGGGGTTTCCCGGGTTCGTTGATTGGCTGGCGGTCTCCTCCTGCCTGGATAGATGTCTTGGGCGGCCAATCACGTGGTGTGTGGGCGGATGGATTGAAAATGTCTCTGAAGTTGGGCGCGGGCTTTGCAGTCGAATCGTTTAACCGAAACTTTGCAGCAAAACTTAACATAGAACCGAGACTCTCATCGGAAAAGAAAAGAAGACAAAGAAAAAGAAAGAAAAGTGATAATCAAGAATCTGTGATTTGTTAAAGGAGCATTGCGGAAGTTCTGAAATTTCTAACCGTTAATGACACCAGTGGCCGTTAGAGAAACTGCAGCCAGTCTCATGCTCGTTCTTGGTGCGTACGCTCGCACGCTCGTTGGCCGCACTACTAGATAAGGCTTCTTTTTTTTTTTTTTTATTTACTTACAAGGAGTTTCCGTGGGTGTCTGGATTGTGCTGGAGGCTGGTCGCTTCTTTCCGTCCGCAGAGTCCGTTTGAAACACTACTGCTAGCGATAAGCTTAAGTAGACGAGAACGCGAGTGACGTCACATTTTGTGAATTTTCGCGCCAATTCGGACCCGACTCCTCCACACACACAGTTGAGCTACAGGCTGATAGAGGCAACCGTGGTGGACAGACAAGGTGTCATTCCTTCTATTACATTATGGTTGGCTCATAAATGTACAAATGAAAACTCTATCTTAAAGATTTTTTTAAGTAAAAAGCTACACATAGCCCCTTTAATTCTCTTGAACCATTTATTTAACTGACAAAAGTACAAAGAAAAGATCTCCAAAGAGTTCTCACTGACCAATTGCACTTTGTAAATAATAACAAATTTTGATTTTGATGGCTGCAAAACACTCCAATAATGTTGGGACAGTGGCAAGTAAAAAGATTACAGAATATACTAGTATTATTGTGTTAAATAGTAGTATAATATAAGTTAAACTTGAAACAGTCCACAATTAGCAGGTGAATTGGTAATAGGTGAAGGTAGCCTATATCATGATTGGCTATAAAATAAGCTTCTCTTTCTTTGTAAGCGAAGTTCATGGCTCATCACTTTTGTTCCAAATATTATGAGAGAATTGTCAAATAATTCAAAATCACATTTCTCAATGTAAGATTGCAAAGAATATTATGAATTTATACCTTCTACCACATAATATTGTGAAAAGATTCAGGGAATCCAGAGAAATCTCAGTACATTTAGGGCAAGGCAGTGAACCTCTGTTAAATGTGCATGACCTTTGAGCCCTCAGTTGGCACTGCATGAGAAACCGTCATGCTACTGTGTTAAATACAGCCACATGTGCCCGGGAGTACTTTGGAAAACCATTATCACTTAACAGTCTGACGCTGCAAGAAATGCAATTTGATCCTCTGTTACGCACAGAGAAAGCTATACATCAGTTCTTTGCAGAGATGCTGTCGAGTTCTCTTGGTCTGAGCTCATCTCAGATGGTCTAATACACAGTGGAAATGTGTGCCGTGGTCAGACGAGTCCATGTTTCAGCTTGTTTTGGGGAAAAAATGATATTGAGTTCTCAGTCCCAAAGATAAAAGGGACCATCCAAACTTCCATCAGCAACAGGTACAAAAGAAAACATTTGATATGGTATGGATGTGCATCAGTGCAAATGTCATGCGGGTGACCTGCATGTGTGTGAAGGTAAAGCTGATGTGGAGGCATATTAGTATTGTACAGAGACATAAACTGCCTTCAGGTTAGCTCTGTTAGCACTGTAAACGAAAAAGTTGCTGCCTTACATTTTTAAGTAGGCTACAATCAACTTTTGTCATTTACACTTTAAAAAACAAATTGAATCTTGTATAACTTGTAAAAAAAGCTTATCTTATTTTGATGAGTTAAAGCAATGTAAAAACATATACTTCATAAAACATTACAGTGTATTTACAAAATACAATTAAGCTGGCCAGTGAAAACATTAGAAATCTTTTCTTTGTATTCTCAGTTAAATAAAGGTTAGAGAGAATGATTTTATTGCATGTTACAAAATCAAACTTTTCTGGAAATGGGGCTGTAATGAAAGTAAGTGTTCAAATGTCGAACACTTAAGGATAGTAACGTACAGTATCGACTTGTTGTATTAAAATCATGTGAACTTGTGAAATCATGTGGTTTGTTTCATTCTCCAGTGCGATGGCTCCGTCACTCTCGCAGGCCTACAGGAGGCGCTGGTGGATGGCTGTCACGTCAATCTTAGAAAACCTGCTCTTCTCTGCCGTGTTATTGGGTTGGGGTTCCCTTCTCATCATGCTGAAGAACGAGGGCTTCTACTCACACCTGTGTTCAGGTACATGATTATAACACACCCACACTGACAGTCTTACTCTGAGTTGTTGCTAGCACTAGCAGGTATAGGAAGCAGCAACGTTCAGAGCTTTAAAGTATTTAACTGTATATTTCTTCCTCTGATACTATTAGAAAACGTCACAGAGAGTCACACTAATGCGAGTTTGACGGAGCGGCCGGTTTGGCTGAGCTGTATTGAACAGGAGGAGATTCTGAATCTGGGCTTTACTATTGGCTCGTTCATCATCAGCGCAGCCACTCTTCCACTAGGTGTCCTGATGGACAAATTTGGGCCACGTCCAATCAGATTGTTTGGCAGGTGAGAGACATACTAGCCTGGTAATACCAGACTCTGCTACTTCACTTTGCTTCGTACACAGAGTCTGGAATAGCATAGTAGAGAAGTGTTTTCTCTCTTTCGCTAGGGGGCGATTTCTGAAGTTTAAAATCATTGGTTACCTGTAAGCCAATCAGATAATGCATCGAACTCAAATCCATGATTGAACTTCCACTGTAAACCTGCTGTAAACACTTGATGATGCGAGCGAAATACACTCTTCTTGTTCTGGCTTCAGTTTGAAAAACCCCGGAATGTTCTCCACAACAGAGCGAATTGCATCTCGTGTCTCGTTTCCCATTTCCGCGGTCATTTCGGTTTTCGATTTCTCTAACCTACAATGTAAAACTTGGCGCTTAGCGTCTACGTCACGGCTCTCAGCCCTGAGCCCGCCCTCTGTTCGTTGATTGGCCCGGCTGTTTTCAGGCCGGAGGCAGTGCTTTAAGTGGGCCGGTACGCACCGGTACTCAGTACCGCACTTCCAAATATAGCTCTTGAGCGTACCGCCACCTCTCCATGCGCCCAGAACGTGCTTTTAGCGTACCGGTACGCTCATTTGCTCATCTGTTTTAATCCTTTGGATGCGCTGACACTTTTCAGAGCGCCCTTCACAATGCACGCTTCCTAATTCGTCCCACCGAGAGAGCAGAGACTACATTACCCATACACAGGGGTTAAAGTGGGCCGGAACAGTCCGGAACTGCGTTCAGGCACCTCAGATAAATTAATAAATTAGTAGTTGAGCACGGTAAAGTTAGTTTTAGGTTTGATATTTCGCCGGACATTTGTTTTCCCTTGCCACTGTTCGGCACGGGTCGGCAGTCTTAGATCAATAGCAGGATTAGTTTTAACATTATGTAACCATTATCGACATTAAATATTCGTTCAAAATCACCTACCTGCAATAATGCTGCATTTATACCTGAGAATGCTTTAACGCGTTTCCACTCCGCATTCCTCAGGGAACGTCTGCCAATTCCACCAACTGCATTAAACGTAGCCTATAATTTGAATTATTTAAAATTACTTTTCAAATTCCAAAGCTTGTAGATAGAAGGTTCCTATTGGCAATGCTGATCTTAGCCTTGAGTAATTAACTTATCTAAGAAAATGATTTATAAAACTCATCAGTTGAGCCTATGTTTAATTTCTTCACTGACACAGACGAAAATGAAAAGACTCAGTCAAAGTTCAGCTTTAGGAGGGGAAGAAATACGGCAGGATAAGGAGACTGAGAGAAAAAGAAAGATTAAGATGAGAGAGCAGGTATTGACAAATAATCTAATGCACACTGAAATGGTTTTAAAATTGCACATAATGTAGGTCAGAGAAATCAAAATTTCTCGGGTGAGCATGCCCCCCAACCCCCCTAACTGCCTAACATTTAAATGCACATGGCTGTGGGGGGTAATGTGGGCTGATGTGGCTACAGTGCCAGGGCTCAATATTTGTCCCAGTGGTCGCTGTTGACTGCTGTATATAAAACCCCTTTAATAGTTGTTGTTACCTCAGGGGAGGAGGGGAGTCAGCAACAATAATAATAATAATAATAATCATATATAATATATAAATATATATATTCATATATTATTAAAGAGGTGAGTACCGGCACCTCTTTTGGGCCACTTAAAGCACTGGCCGGAGGAAAACTGAAAGATAGGCTGCTATCTCAGACTGACTACAGGAGCGAAATGAAATTAGCGGAAGTAGGAAGTCTGACGTAGTCAGGCTAGAGACATACAGCTATCAGTATAACGTTCCTCAAAACTAATGCTGAATATTGTCTTGACTTTAAGTTTGAAGGCGTTCATCTGGAGCGCTTCTGCTGCATAATGAACATGAAATGATATATATGAATATCCATCACTCTGTAACCCACATCATGGTCACTTCCTCCAATTCTCTGTTTTTATGACTCTTGTAGTTCATGTTTCGCATTCTCCATGGCTTTGATTGCAGTCGCATCTTATGATCCAAAAGGTCAGTAAGTATGTAGTAATGCTTATTATATTGTTAAATGAACATTCAGAACCAACACAAAAAACAAATACCATAGAAATAATAAATTATATATACGTATATATATATATGTGTGTGTGTGTGTGTGTGTGTGTGTGTGTGTGTGTGTGTGTGTGTGTGTGTGTGTGTGTGTGTGTGTGTGTGTGTGTGTGTTTATTGCTAAATAATTTCACAGGTCTATAATTAGTGATTCTGTATTTTTTATGTTTTTAACATTATATAATATAGTAATATAAACATTGTTTCTGTTTCCCCTCAGTATTATCAGCTCTCATATTTATTGCTGTCTCCATGAATGGGTTTGGAGGAATCTGTCTAACCTTCACTTCATTAACAGTAAGACACATTCACACATCTTCACATAGATAAAAAAAAAAACTTACATCAATTCAGTTCTTATACTGTATATACACAAGATAACTATCGTAATGATAACTATGCAAAGTTGCCATTCGAGCCTTTCTATATTCTGAGGCTGAGTTTAAATGTGTTTGGGTACATCATTATATCATGAACACAGTTTGTTAGTGGGTGGTGATCATGTTGACATTTGACTCTGTATTGGTGTTTTAATGTGTGTA
This sequence comes from Chrosomus eos, assembly GCA_036326025.1. Taxonomy (NCBI): domain Eukaryota; kingdom Metazoa; phylum Chordata; class Actinopteri; order Cypriniformes; family Leuciscidae; genus Chrosomus; species Chrosomus eos. The sequence goes on along the minus strand of CM070819.1, from coordinate 12,895,915 downwards.
TGTGTCTTTATACACAACCGGTCAAAAGTTTAGAATAATTAAGACTTTAATTAAGAATTAATGTTCTTGAAAGAAGTCTCTTATCCTCACCAAGGCTGCATTTTTTAATGAAAAATACAGTAAAAAAAACAGCAATATTGTGAAATACTATATTATTACAATTTAAAAGAATGTTTTCTATTTTAATATATTAGTGTAGTCAGCAAATCTGAATTTTCAGCATCATTACTTTAATTTTCAGTGTCACACGATCCTTCAGATCTAATATTCTGATCTTGTCTTAAGAAACATTTCCTATTATTATTAATGTTGAAATCAGTTTTACTGTTTTTAAATTGCAATAGTTTACAATATTGCTCTTTTACTGTATTTGTGATAAAAAAAGAAGAAAAAAAAGGTGAGCATAAGAATCTTGTGTAGCTTGCAATGTAAATATGAAGCTTTTTGACTACACTTACTTTAAAGTTGCTATTAAACATATGAACACTGCTCCTCATTACACAATATCAAAACACATGTTTGTTGTATTTTTTGATCTGCCTGTAAGAGCTGCACTACTCTTGCATGTCTTTCGCTGATCACTTTAGTGCCGCACATGTTTTCCATCCCCTCACTCTACATTTCAGCATGCTGATCAGCCAATCACAGCACAGGTCCGACTTCACGCCCTCAACAAGCCCACCTTCTCTCAACACAGCACACATTAACAACCACTGTCCTTGCTTTCTCTCACGCGCTTGTGTCCCCTTGTTTTTACCATGCCAAAAACAACTGTGTAAAACAAATCTTCCGTAACCTACCATATATAAATGGACCATACATTTATTATGAGAATGAATCTAGATTATATTTCGTAATTCACTTCCTGCATGCGGGTATTTGTTCCCATTTTACTTCCATAATACAATGTATGCCTAGTTCTGAGTACAACCGCATATTCAACAAGCAAAAATGTATGACGGGAATTGATTTAATTCATCTGGGTTTGATTTGAGGGTGAAAATAGTTTGTTTCTTGGTAGCTTTGTAAAACTGTGTGTGACTTGTAAATGTGCCAGATTATTTGCCAATTAGATCATTTTGTCTTATAGACATGCAAACATTGCCACAATGTTCCCCTCTAGCTTATCAACCTCGCTGAACTCTTCCATCCACCTCTCTCTGTCCCATATCCTCTCTCTCTGGGGTCTTTGTGAATTTACTGCTGGCATGTCCTGGCTGTCAAATTTCATAGTTTATGGCACACTACAATGACGCACGACGCACGCACCACAGGCACGCACACACACACAGAGTCATTTAATCCTATTCGAACTGAGACAAACACAAACAAGTGGCATGACAAGAGGCTGTCAATGAGAAACAGTTCATTACCCGCTCTTAAAAATAAAAATAACCCTTCTATTTTAGCATATATATAGTTAGTGGAAATGAATTACTTTCAGGAAGCTGACATGTCCTTCAATGTGGCATGCTACTGTATACTCCATCTGAAACTATTTAAACAGCACTTGCTACTTTGTTTATATAATACATTCAGATTTTATGACCTCATATTAATTGAACATGATTCAGGTCTTTATCTAAGTTCAATTCAGGACGTGTGTGTGTGTGTGTGTGTGTGTGTGTGTGTGGTTGTGTGTGTGTGTGTGTGTGTGTGTGTGTGTGTGTGTGTGTGTGTGTGTGTGTGTGTGTGTGTGTGTGTGTGTGTGTGTGTGTGTGTGTGTGTGTGTGGTTAGAGCATTGTTGGCACAGTAGCACAGGAATAATACTTAGGTCAGCATTTTATTATGGCTGTTGGTGCCTGTGCTTAATAATACCAACAAATCTATTATGATTATATAGTACGTGAATCAAATAAATCAGGGAACTTTGATTTAAATTTAGAAAGAAAGGTGGGCAGAATGGTCGATAAAAAAACAAACGACTGCAACACGTTTAGAAACATTTATGCAATATCTTTTATTGATTAAATCACTCTTGTAATTGTGTACACATTTATTTATTTATTTTTACATATTAAATAATTATAATAATAATAAATAATTACATAAATAAAATAATATGATAAAATAAAATATAATTGTGTTTTGTAATGTATAATTGTATGTACCAATTATATATAACTATTAAATAAATAAAATAATATTTATGTATTTATTTATTTAGTGTACCACAAATAATTATAAATTAAATATAATAAATATATTTAAATAGTAATAAATAAATTGCATAGCATATAAAATTATTTATGTTTTTATGTGCAAATAATCATCAAACTTTTATTCTTGTATCTTGTGTCTACTTGTATAAGCAGTAGCAAACACCCACACAAAGAATGGAAATCTTGAGACGCACAGAGAGCTGCTGTCAGTCTTCACATGTGGTGGAGCTGAAGGCTATTTCAGATTTCTAGCTCATAATGCTCTCTAGTGGCAACAGACAAACACTACAGTTTGAATACATATATTAGTACATTCATTTATGGTTCTTTCTTCTTGATTGATTTTCTCAGTTGCCGAATATGTTTGGAAATGTGCGCTCTACGATTCTTTCTCTCATGATTGGCTCCTATGCCTCCTCTGCGGTCACCTTCCCAGGAGTCAAGGTAATGTACAAACAACACTCGAACAACACAAACACAAAGTATTTTTTCTCTCCTGCAAACCAACATGTCGTCTCTCGGTCTCGTCCTTTAGCTGATCTATGATGTGGGCGTATCGTTTTCTGTGATCTTCTGGATGTGGGCCGGGTTCGCCTGCTTCGTCTTCCTCAACTGCTTTATTAATTGGCCGGGAGAATCGTTTCCTGCCCCTGAGGACATCAGATACAAGTCAGTTCTTGTCAAATACATACGCTATATGCCTAATGCCCCAAAATATTCAGACATCTAAACATCACACCTATGTGTTATTTTAACAGTTTAATTGGTTACACTTTATTTTACGGTACTTATGTGTACTTACAGTGTAATTACCCAATAAAGTACTTGTAATTTAAGGTAACTACATGGATTAAAGGGATAGTTCACCCAAAAATGAAAATTAAGTCATTAATTACTCACCCTCATGCTGTACCAACCCCGTAAGACCTTTGTTCATCTTCGGAACACAAATTAAGATATTTGTGATTAAATCTAAGAGCGGATCACTCCTCCATAGGCTTCCTAAGGAATTGAAACTTGACAGCCCCGAAAGTCATTGAAGAAAATGTTTAAATATTTAATGTGCCTACAGTGGCTAGATCTTAAGTTTACGAGCTACGAGAACACTTTTTGAGCGCAAAAAAAACAAAGTAAAATAGCGACTTTATTCAAGTATTCTCTTTGGGCCTGGAGATTTCACGTACTGTTATTGCGCAACGCTTCTGGTTGAACGTCACAAGCATCACACACGTGACCAGCGTCGGCCAATAGTGAGCCTACGTGTGACGTATAACACAGAAGCGCTGCGCTGTTACACTACGTCAACAGCTTAAGAGAATGACACGGAAGAGAAGAGATGGTTGAATAAAGTCGTTATTTTCGACTATTTTAACGATGTCTTTAATGACTTTTCGGGGCTGTCAGCCTCAGAAGCCTATGGAGGAGTGATTCAGCTCTCAGATTTAATCACACTTAAAAACCCTTAATTTGTGTTCCGAAGATGAACGAAGGTCTTACAGGGTTGGTACAGCATGAGGGTGAGTAATTAATGACTTAATTTTCATTTTTGGGTGAACTATCCCTTTAAGCAAAACATGGTCAGGTCGAAGTGTCTGAATAATTTTTGGTCCCAAATCTTTATATATTTTACTGGTAGTCCACTGTATGAAGAATGTTTGGAATATGTCACAGTTGACTTTATTTTGCTATCCTCACTTACATAAATGAACTGTACTGTCCTCCACCCACTACTATTAAAATATCAAAAATGATATCTGGTTTCTGATTAATTTTTGATTTGACTGTATATATTAGCTACACAAGAAATGCACAAATAATTGTGTCTGTTATTGTAAAAATTATTTTTATGTCATAGTACAATGGTGAAGTTGACAGGTAAGGTAGTGGACGATGAGATGACTGACACTGATGTGAGTCTTAAAGAGCAAGAGGTGACCAAAAATCAACCTTGTACTGATGAAGCACCCAGCGATGGAACAGTAGCAGACAACCAGGGTACGTCGCACAAACACACTGTCTACAAAAATGATAAAGATTTATGACATTGATAATAAAATAATCCTGTTTGTGGGACAGCAGGATCGCCTCCCTTTCGTCGCTCTGTGTGCTCACCGATTTTCCTGTGGAGTATCATCACCATGGCGATGACCCAGCTCCGGGTCATTTTTTTCATGGGTGCCATGAATAAGATGTTGGAGTTCCTGGTTACCCATGGTGACCCTAACCGTGAGCATCAGCTAAATATTTGAGTCATTTGTTTTAATGAAATTGAACAGCGTGAAAATAAAAGAAATGCTCTTTTAGATATGTGTTTATGTAACTTTGCTCAAGAGCAGATGGGTAAATGTAATTAGCAAAAGCTTACAGACGTATGCTATAGTTTTGCAGAAGCATGTGTTAGTGGGTGGGTGTTTGTAAGCGGGTAGTAAACATAGTTTTATATTTCACTATTTTCCACCGCCTGTTTGTGTCTGTTTTAGCCTCAGAGGAGTTGGAGAAGGTGGCAGAGGACCAAGGTAAGACAAATCCTGCTATTTTCACCTAAACGAGATACGTTTCTTTTGGTTTGGGAACAAACAGTGGCCCTACAAAAAATGTTGTGGACACATGATATTGCACTAGTAGATGATAAAATATCAAACCAAATAGTAATTATTTTTGAAGGACACTTTTCAAGTGAGTACATTTCACACACAAAAAAAGTTTGTTGACCTTGATAAACTAGTTGATATAATACTAGTTGATAAAAGTTTCAAAATGGCTCAGAAAAGTTAAATTATTATCATTTATTTGGTTTAATACATTGATGACTAATGCAATGTGTCAGTAAAAGTATCAGCGAGTATAATATCAGTATTTTATGGAGACCTTATTCCAAAATTCAATGAGCTTATATGTGTTTGTGTGCGTGTGTGTGTGTGTGTGTGTGTGTGTGTGTGTGTGTGTGTGTGTGTGTGTGTTATAGTGAGTCTCTACTCGTCCATCTTTGGCACTCTTCAGCTGCTCTGCCTGATGTCCTGTCCTCTGATTGGCTACATCATGGACTGGAGAATGAAGGAGTGTGAGGACGTGGTGAATTCAGCTGAGGGAGAAAAAAGGTGAAGGTGGAGAAAGAGAAGGAGTGAATTGTTGAATTATTTTTATGTGTCAGCGATATGGTTACATTTTCCCTGTCATTGTTTTCTTCAGTCCATCTGGGCCTCCAAAGAGGGACAGAAAGATCCAAAAACTCACTAACGCCATCAGAGCTTTCATCTTTACTAATATACTGCTGGTCGTCTTTGGCATCATCTCCCTCATAGACAATCTACCCATACAGGTTAGACACAAATTTGTCACAAATGTGCTTATTTGTTTAGAAATATAATTATTTTTATAATTTAATTACATTATTTAAACATTTTATACATGTTATTTCATTATTTTATATAATTTATGTAACCTGGAGAATGTTATTTAATTACAGATTTTATATATTATATAATATATAATTTATATAATCATATATAACTTTGCACATAATTTTAATGTAATATATATATATATATATATATATATATATATATATATATATATATATATATATATATATATATTATATATGTATGTCACAGTCTGTCTTGTCTCCGCCTCTTCACTACACTTCCCAGCATCCCTCTTGTCTACACACCTGCTTGTCTTCATCGTTATCATCATCTGTGTCACCTGTTTTCACCTTGTTATGTTTGATTCATGCCTGTATTTAGTTTGCTTCTGTTCAGTCTGTCTTTGTCGGTCGTTGTATATGTTACAAGTGTTTTGTGAGAGCGTTTTTGCCTGTACCTGTTTCCTGTCTTGTTCCTAAGTAAATTGTTGGAATTGAAGCCTTTTTGCCTCAGCCTGCCTTCATCCACACCACACCCGTGACAGAACGACCGACCAAGTAAAGAGTCAGCATGGGAATTTTCCTCACCCCGGTTGACCCAGCTCACTCTCCATTCCCCCCAGCCGATCGTCTGGTCCATTGTTTCCAGGATGGCTGCCAGATTGAGGAATATGTGGCTAAATTCCTCGAAATTTCTCACCTCGTGGACTGGGCTGATGGTGTTTTAAAAACCGTATTCTGGTGTGGACTGGATGAATCCTTATACCAACAGGCTCCAGCGGCGGCTATCCCAGGCTCGTTTGCCCAGTACCTGGACCATGTGCTGTGGTTGAGTGGCTCAACCTTCACCGTAGGTGAGGTTGATGACATCGCCACTCAACCACAATCTCCAGCCATCTCCACCACTCCAAACACAGAGCCTTCGCCGCTGGTCCCATCCAGCCCTGACCAGCCAGAGACCGTCCAGCCAGAGACCGTCCAGCCAGAGACCGTCCAGCCAGAGACCGTCCAGCCAGAGACCGTCCAGCCAGAGACCATCCAGCCAGAGACCGTCCATGTGCTGTGGTTGAGTGGCTCAACCTTCACCGTAGGTGAGGTTGATGACATCGCCACTCAACCACAATCTCCAGCCATCTCCACCACTCCAAACACAGAGCCTTCGCCGCTGGTCCCATCCAGCCCTGACCAGCCAGAGACCGTCCAGCCAGAGACCGTCCAGCCAGAGACCGTCCAGCCAGAGACCGTCCAGCCAGAGACCGTCCAGCCAGAGACCGTCCAGCCAGAGACCGTCCAGCCAGAGACCGTCCAGCCAGAGACCGTCCAGCCAGAGACTTCTTCACCGCTGGTCCCGTCCAGCCCAGTCAAGCCTTCACCGCTGGTCCCGTCCAGCCCAGTCAAGCCTTCACCGCTGGTCCCGTCCAGCCCAGTCAAGCCTTCACCGCTGGTCCCGTCCAGCCCAGTCAAGCCTTCACCGCTGGTCCCGTCCAGCCCAGTCAAGCCTTCACCGCTGGTCCCGTCCAGCCCAGTCAAGCCTTCACCGCTGGTCCCGTCCAGCCCAGTCAAGCCTTCACCGCTGGTCCCGTCCAGCCCAGTCAAGCCTTCACCGCTGGTCCCGTCCAGCCCAGTCAAGCCTTCACCGCTGGTCCCGTCCAGCCCAGTCAAGCCTTCAGAGCTTCGCGTCAGCCACGCCCAGCCAGAGCTTCACGTCAGCCACGCCCAGCCAGAGCTTCACGTCAGCCACGCCCAGCCAGAGACGGTATTCCCACCCAGCCTCCCTCTCCCACCTCCTCTTATCTGCCACCTTTCAGCCCGTCCACCTCTGCCTACCAGCCCCGCTGATCCAGCCTGGTCGGTGGATCCCTGGCCTCCGCCTCCAACCTCCTCAACCAGGACTCTACCTCGGCCCTTCGTCCCATCTGCTCCCCCTTGGCTCTTACCTCCCTCAGCTCCACCATGGCCCCTCAGTCCCCCAGTTCCGCCAGGCTCCCTCGTCCCCCCGGATCCACTTTGGTCCCTCGTCGGCCTTCCCTCACCTTTAGACTTCTCTCCTCTGGCTACGCCTCGTCCTTTCGTCCCCCCGGTTCTGTTGGACTCCTCACTCCCCTCAGTTTCACTTTGGTCCTCACTCCCTCTGTCTCCACCGTGTCCTTCTGTGTCCCTGTCTACCCTTCAGTCGCCGGAGCCTACGGTCTCACCATGTCCCTCCAGTCCCTCAGCATCACCCTGTCTCGTCGGCTCTACGGCTTCACCCTGGTCTCCTCTCTCACCGGCTCCGCCCCTGTCAGTCGGCCCCCTGGTGTCGTCAGCCCCGCCTCCGCCTTGGCTCCTCCCTCCATCTGCTCCACCTTGGCTCCTCCCTCCATCTACTCCGCCTTGGTTTCCTCTGCAGCGCGAGGTCGCGCTTTCCGGAGGGGGGGTGTAATGTCACAGTCTGTCTTGTCTCCGCCTCTTCACTACACTTCCCAGCATCCCTCTTGTCTACACACCTGCTTGTCTTCATCGTTATCATCATCTGTGTCACCTGTTTTCACCTTATGTTTGATTCATGCCTGCATTTAGTTTGCTTCTGTTCAGTCTGTCTTTGTCGGTCGTTGTATATGTTACAAGTGTTTTGTGAGCGTTTTTGCCTGTACCTGTTTCCTGTCTTGTTCCTAAGTAAATTGTTGGAATTGAAGCCTTTTTGCCTCAGCCTGCCTTCATCCACACCACACCCGTGACTATTTATATATATATAAATAATAATTGATATATCTAAATTTACACTCATATATGTTTACATTTTATTTTGAATCCCAGATTTTCAATGTGGTATAATTTATTTGGTTTGACATAATAATATCTATTACATTGTATCAGTGAATATAATATCAGTATTGGCAATGGCAACATTATTATGGGAAATGCTTTAATAGCAAATTTCATATATTTAATATAATTTATATGAAAAATGTACAAAAAGTACAAATTGTATATAATTTATCTAATCATATATATTTAATTTAAATTCCAATTCAACTTTTTTTGGACCTCAGTTTTCACTGTGGTCTATGATATTTTTGTCCACGCTATGCTTTATGCTGCAAAACAAATATGTTCATCAGCTCCTCAAAAGCAACAGGAGAAATGTGACGACTGTTATTATTATGTGTTGCAGGTGGTGTCTTTTATTCTTCACACTGCAGTTCGAGGTTTTTTTCACTCCTGCTGTGGTGGGCTCTATGCTGCTGTGTGAGTTTTACTTATCAAAATCCACATGATTTGAGCCGCTTAAAGGTGAAACTACCTGAACACAGCAAACAACAATATGCTCGCATGAAGTGAGAGAAAAGAATCATTTGAATTAGTGTTAATTAAGTATCACTAATATACTATCAGAGATATTGTTAATTAGCCTAGATTCTATTTTTTATTTTCTGTTTTTTTTTTTTGTAATTTTGTTGTGTATATTTTGTCATATATATATTCGTTCCGCAGTCGTTTGGCTGCGGAAACACTGTTTTCTTCATTATTACATTGACACTTTGAAATGTCCAGGAAAATGGTTGTATTTTTTTTAAACACTGTAAAAAAGGGCTGAGTAAGTTGTATATATATTATTTTTGCTATTTGTTTTTATCTTCAAGCTGTTTATTTGTGTATTTAGCTTCCCAACCAATCACTTTGGCACTCTGACGGGCTTGCAGTCCATGGTTAGTGCTGTGTTTGCACTCCTGCAACAACCACTCTTCATGTGGATGGTGGGACCATTGAAGGGCGATCCTTACTGGGTGAGAGTAATACACCATTTATGTGTGTGTGACAAATGTATATTTTATATATATATATACACCAAAGTACCAAAGTGACACTTTTTGAATCAACAGATCAACTTGGGCCTGCTTCTGTTCTCATTGGTTGGATTCTTGCTGCCAGGATACCTCTTTTACCATCGGAGACAACTTATAAAGGAGAAGGCAGCGCGCGATCGTCTATCACTGGCGCAGGAGAGCGTCGGCCTCAACCAAACAACCGAGTCTTCAAAATACCAAACCAACGGGAACGTCTGAGCTGGAAAACATTTAATAGTGAGATGTATGTGAATTATAGACCTAAATTATGACTGTTACTGTTCCATTGCTTTTCAGAAACTGAAATATTAGGCTTCCTGTTCAGTCACTGACTGTGCAGGATGTATTTTCAAGGCTTTTATTATTACCTGCTCTACGTTGTTGACTGGTGGAGCAAATTGAATGTCGACAGTATGAAATCAAAATCTACTTTTTAATATTTGTTCGCAGTGTTATTGTGCATAATTTATCAGTGCATGTTATACCAAAGACTAATCTTTCAGAAAAACTTGATCCAACTTACTGAGACAGTTTCAGAAGGAAACGTGACCTCCATGTCTCATTCAAAAAGCCTCTGTCAATTTCACAATTGACTGTAAACTCGTATTCTACCATGATATGATCATCAGTATGTATGTGCAGGTCACAGACATATTTAAATTCACTAGTATGAATAGTCACTATTTTTTAAATAATGTGTCATTTAGTGGAATTTTGCTCTATTGGTAAAACTAATGTCGCATTAAGACTCAGGGCAGGGTTTCTTTACCTTGACATGGATCATTTTCATTTTAAACCTGTGGTCTTGAGTAGATCTTTTCATTGTTATTGGTTCTCAATCACTTTTTATCACATCCCACTCTCTCTAAACTTGATGGACATTCAGCTTTATGTGACAACTGGCAAATACAAAGTAGTGTTTTTATTGCAGATGCCAGTATTGCACTATATATAGTTTTGTTTCAAAATTACTGTTCTGTATGTTACAGAGCTGTGATCATGTGCTCAAAAGTTTCAATGATTCTAGTGATTTTTTCAACATAATGGTGCTTGCATTGTGCTCGTGACTGTAAATATGCCTGAAGGGGGGAAAAAATCTAATAAATACAAAGATTTTGTCACAAAAATCAGCCCATTCTCAGCTAATTGTGTTTTATTTGTAAAAAAAGGTTTAAAAAAAATTGATTGAAAAATGTTCCATTATTCATCAATCTCATAAATAGATACAGAGGCACTTATACACTTACAAATGCAACAGATATGATGGTTTACCAGGTAAATTATGTAACAATATACTCTGACACATATACACACAAATCTGACTCTCACTGTAACTGGCTCAATTTTCCAGCTTGTGCATCACTTTAACTCCTTTAGTTCCTGTTTTTCTGCCATCGAGGAAGTTCTTATCTCAAACTGCTGCTGCTGCTGGGCTGAGCTCCAGTCATGCCTGGGGGATCAGGGCTATGGCGATTCTGAAAACAGGCAAATCATACAATAATTAATAGAAATAATATTGGGCTTTTTTGTATTTATTGGAAGATATCAGATGTGCTGTTGATCACAATTTAATTATTAATGTAACAGATCAAAAACTTACACTACAGTTCAAAAGTTGAGGCTCAGTACATTTTTTCAAGTATAGAAAATAGTTATTTAAAATTGTAGTAATATTTCACAATATTATTGTTTTTACTGTATTTTATCAAAGAAACGTAGCCTTGAAGACTTTTTTTAAAACTCACTTTTGAATGTAGAAAACTATAAAATAAGTCAGAACTATAATGCAAAGTGTATAACAACTCCAATTAACCTTCTTTTTCTTTTTATCTTTCTTCTTTTTCTTTCTGTCTGGATCATCGTCCTTCTTTTTCTTCTTCTTCTTATGGTCTGAATCTGATGGAGTTTCTATGGTAAAGAAGTAAGATTAACAGTCAATATGTAAGAAATCACATGTTCATCTCTTTGTGTGTGACAGTTACCTGGTGGTAAAGGATCCTGAGGCCGATGGTGTTTATGTTTGTGTTTGTTCTTCTTCTTCGGCGGTTGAATGTGCATCAGTCTATATTGCTCTGGCAACTTTAGCAGGAGAAAGAAACACATAGAACATGCACGTAAAAAACAGCAATATGTGATTGACCCACATAAACATTCGCAACCAACGCTGACTAAGAAAGATATAGACAATCCTCAGAGTAACATCAGCTACACTAGCCTCCCTAAATTCAAAGTCCTTCTTTTCTCTCTCTCTCTCTCTCTCTCTCTCTCTCTCTCTCTCTCTCTCTCTCTCTCTCTCTCTCTCTCTCTCTCTCTCTCTCTCTCTCTCTCTCTCTCTCTCTCCCACCACACACACACACACACACACACACACACACACACACACACACACACACACACACACACACACACACACACACACACACACACACACACACACACACACACACACACTTACAGGGCCAGTGTGTAGCCTGAAGCCGGTGAGCATGACCCCAGTGAGAGGACTGAAAGAGTTGTTGCACACTGGCGTCTTCTCAATGAGAGAGCGCAGAGAGCTGTTGTCCTGAATGCCTGGGCTGTCAATCATACCTGGAGTCCAGAAGGATAAAAAAAAAAACAATGTAGTTTCAGCACAGGCACTAGCTTTACCCAGGCCTGGTGCTGTTATAAGTGAAGTCAACAAGTGCGTTCCTTTTTTCCTACTGGAATATTTTTTCGAGAACTGCTCTAGAATCGTGAAAGTATGGTGAAAATATGCACACGCACCAGGAAGCTCTGGAAGAAAATTGCTGAGTTTCTCCTTCACCTTCTTTCCACAGAACTTGTTGTAAGCGTGCTCCAGGTTGTAGTGTGTGATGAGATTAGTGTGTCCTGTCAGCTCATTCTCCACTGTCAAGAAGATATAACAGGTTCACAGAGCACTGACAAATAATTTTCAAATAAAAGCATCTCATATTTGGTTTCCTTCACCATGTCCCTTTAGGAGCTTTGTAGGGTACTAACTCTTTTTAACCAATGAATTTACATGACTTTTCCAGTCGTTTGAGATTTTTACCTACAATTTCTTTCTACCCAATAAAATATTTTAGAGCTTGTAACTAGAGAAATGATAGATAGTGTATATTCATTATAAAAATGCCATTTTAGATTATATTAACATGAATTTCATAGGTCTAGAAATCACACCTTTAAGATGTGGCTTCCTCATATATCAGGGTTTTTCAAGACCGTGGGAATCCTTATTCTTAATAGAAAAAACTAAAAGTTGTTGAAGGCTTAATTAAAATAAGAAATATATTGATTACTTGCTGTTTTAGCTTATTTTAAAGATTGCTGTCTTATTTTAAGTCATATTGAGGCCCCCTTGGTTTGCTGAGGCCCTCTAGTGGGCATTGGACCCCTGGATGAGAACCACTGATCCATATACAGTGACTATTGTTACTACAACAAAACCAAAACAAAATTATAGGCAATAAGTGAATTATCTCAGCTGCTAACTATTGTTACCATGGTCGTTTATAGTAAGGGTCTTACATGAAATGACATATATTTCATACACAAGTACTCATACCATCTTTGTGCATGTGTGTTGATGGTATTAATAACGGTAAATGTATTATTAGCACCACGGCATAGGTCACTATAATAATTAACGTTCCCATGGTACAGTATAAGTACAGTAAACGTAACGTTACCAACGTAAGCCAGTGCTATGTGGACTTGGAACCACGATATTCTTATTATCATACCATACAATCACTGTACAACGGCATTGACACTGACACAGTGCTTTATTACATATAATTATTACAAAAATCAATACTATACCGAAAATTAAAGACACAAAAATTGGCGCTCACTGGGCAGTTCTCGCAGCAGGTAGAAGGGCTCGTTCATCGCGGAGGGTTTTCTGATCGGAACTCCTTCATCCACCATCTGATGCGGGTAACAGATCGGGCCCATGTTTTGGGGTACCTGAGGTTTCCCAGCTCCAAAGCCCAGCGCAGAAGGTCCCAATGGACCCTGAGAATCCGGCTGACCATACATCGAGGAGAAGATTTCTGTCATGTTGACAAAACTACCCTACGATGTTGTGATGATTGTGTGGATGTTTGTATGGGGTTTACTATGCGTGAACGTCCCTCCCTTACGTTCTGTTGACATTTGCTTCCGGTTGTCATTGTACTTTGGGGAAATTTACCGTAATTGATCAAGTACATACATGATCGTATTGTATCCAGTTCCAACGTCTGACTAAATAGACTCACATAATGCATTATATAGTTTAATACTGCAGTTTAATTGCATACATAATTGTAAACGAGGAGATAAACAATTCATGTTTGTGTCAGTGACGCATGTTAAAATCGTCGCTTGCCGTCTATGTATTACGGTAAACGCGACATACTTCCGCGTGTCCTTCCCTTTATTTGACATCATGGCCAATAAGCGACGTCGTTTCAGTAAAGTGACCAATCAACAGGGCTGCTTTAAAGAGGAGGGGCGATTTTTCCCCTTCGTCCGCAGTGACCTCTGTCCCTTTAAATCGTTTAATTCATTTGCCGACGAATATTGTCTAGCATTGATAGCGGTATTGATGCGGAATCTGTCGTCTCGGATCTCCGCAGCAATCGTTTTCTGAAAAAAAAAAAGACGATAAAAAAAGAAAAATGGCATTGTTAACACCTCTGTTAGCATTTCTGTATCATTTACCACAGGTTTACAAATGGCTACTAAAACCATACTACATAGCCTCGTTATTTATGTCTAGCGCGTTCCTGCTTATCCGCAAAACGCCTGGGATCTGTGAACATCTTTCGACGCAGCGCGAGGATGGCAATTCATGCGATTTTGATTGGGTATGTATAAAGCAGACCTGTGGGGTTTCATGCTGAATGATAACGCGTATAACCTGCTTCGTAACAAGGGAGCTGGGCAGTGGCCAGCAGATGATGGGGGGCTGGGGGGTCGCTATTTAGCAGGCATGGGAACAAGCCTAAACCATAAAAGAAAAGAGTTTGGAATACCATGCATATATGAATGATGCATGTGGAAAAAACTTGCCAACCTCTTCCACGTGTGGTGCATGTGTAGCACTGAATGATCAAACTATTGTGTTGTTTCTTCGATTTTTATGTTTATATTTATTATTATATTACACGGGAACCTGGAAACAAAGAATGTTTTAATATTTATAATTTTGTAAAAGTTGAACCTTTTTATATACATGTGTATATTACTACATTACTCTCACATTGTTATGCTAATAGTATAATTTATAATTATGTATTTTAGCCTTATATATCATATAGGACCCACTTAATATTAAGTGTCTACTATGTATGTACATTTAAAATAATTTCAGCCATTTTTCCATTCATTTTGTTTTTCAGAGAGAGGTGGAGATACTGATGTTCCTGAGTGCTATATCATGATGAAAAACAGAAGAGCAAGTAAGAGTTTCTCCCCCGTAAAACACTCTTTTTTTCAACTTTGTGCAAAAAAAGTATTTTCTATACAGCTTTGTTTATTGACATTCAAATTTCAGAAAATAATCTCTAACCATACCGAATGGTGTGGCCTGAGGTTAAATGTTAAAGTTTTGTTTATACACTAAACGCTCAGACACCTGTGTTCTCAGTGACGGTTGTCCTTGTGTTTGTTGTTAAATCAAATGTCCTTTGTCATTCACTGTTTCTGTTATTCTCTCCCCCTCCTCCAGCTCCGCTGTTCAACTCGCCCCCTTTCACTATTCATTTTTTTGTATGACGAAACAGTGCAATATAATAATGTGTTTTCGTTTAATCTTTGCTCCCCAGTTACCGTTGAGCAGCATGTGGGCAACATCATCCTCTTTAGTAAAGTAGCCAATGTGATCCTGTTCTTCAGACTGACATACGTTTGGGGCTTCTCTACTTGACCTTGTGTATTGGTCAGTATTTTAAAAAAAAACCTTCTAATGTTTAAAGACTAAACCAAATATTAGATAAATGTAGTATGGCTGTCAACCATTTACATGCATACTGATGTTCTTTTATCACCGATGCAGTTTTCCTGATGATCTGCAAACCTCCTCTGTACATGGGCCCTGAATACATCAAGTATTTCAATGATAAAACCATTGATGTGAGTATGATTTTCAGTCACTCTTCATGGGCTTCTGGTTCTCAAAACAAATTTGCACAGAATGGGGAAAAAGAAGAACAAAATATTCAAAGTGGGGGACTATTTAAATTATGATATTTCTGGGATTTCTGCTGTAGTTATGACAAAGCAGCTCGTTTTCAAGGTGTATTAACAGAAACTGGGAGTATTAATATATTAACTCTTTCCCTGCCATTGGCGAATGTTCTGCTTTCCGTGTTTTCACCGTTACACTGTTGGGGGCGCATCTTCTGAAAGAGATCTCATATGTAAGCAGATGCATATGAAAAAGAATGCGATTATCAACATTGAACAGCATATAAATCAAAACTGACGAATGTTTCGGAATTAAATTTTGACCCAGGTGTGTTGATGGACTCTGATCTACTCCATCTATGTTTTGATCATCGTTCTGAATCTGATTCCAGACGACCTCTTTTTGCTCAAAATGTTTTTTTTTTAAAACTAAACACCCACGTTCAAGTGTTGATAAAAAAATAATAATATACAACTAAATATTCTGTGGGCCATGAAAATTTTGTGAAAATGATCAAAAATGCTGGTGGTCGGTGGCAGCTTTAAAAAAAAACAAAAAACACTCAAAAAAAAAACCCACTGTGGCGGGGAAAGAGTTAAATAAATTAACCCAGATTCGTTTTGTGCTTCAAGAAGTTCTAGAACTGCATATTCCTCAATAAAAACAATAGTTATTGAGGGGGAAAAGGCATTACTTAAGTTTGCGTCTTACATTTATGTTTAGCATTTTTAATTAAGAGTATTTGGAGATTATTTTAATATATCAATAATTATGTATTCATTTAAATACTTTTAAATCATCCTGCAGCCCCCTTGAAAATTTGCTGAGGCCCCCCTGTGGGCCCTGGCTCCTGGTTGAGAACCACTCATTAATTTGTATGATATTGATTTATTCTTTATGTATTTTATTGTTTCTTCATCTTTAGTTTCCGCTTCCCAATGCAATAGTGTCTTTCACAAGTGCGCACACTCTGCACTACGACTTCTCATTGCATACTAGTTGCCCATTTTAAACATCAAAGGGAACAAGCTCGAGTGTCTTATTAGTAAGAGGAATTCGGAGCCCATAAATGTTAATTAACATTGCAGCCCAATAGCCTTTGCAAATAAGCCATTGGGTGTTTAAAATTAAGTTTTTACCCAATGTTAATGGTTTCAGTCACATTCATAGTTAAACTTTAACTTCAGCAGCCTGAGAGATGTAGTGTGCAAATACATGTTGTTTGAAACTGAGTATAGATGTTCACCTTTCTTTTGTGTTTAGGAGGAGTTGGAGAAGGACCACCGAGTGACCTGGATCGTGGAGTTTTTTGCTAACTGGTCACCAGAATGTCAGTCTTTCGCCTCCGTCTACGCTGATCTGTCCTTGAAGTAAGAACAACGTTCTTAATACACTGCCATTCAAAATTTCAGATCTGTACGTTTTTTGTTTTTTTTAAATACATTTTTACATTTATTGAGGATCAAGGAAATTAAATAGATCAATAGGGACAGGAAAGACATTTATAATGTAACAAAAGGTTTCCATTTCAAGTAAATGCTGTTCTTTTGAATTTCTTATTCATCAAAGAATCCATATTTTTTTATGGTTTCCACAAAAATATTAAGTGGCACATTTTCAACACAATCGTATAATAAATGTTTTTTGAGCAGCAAATCAGCATGTTCGACTGATTTCTGAAGGATCATGTGACACTGAAGACTGGAGTAATGATGCTGTCTTGCTGTATTTTTAATCTAATAAGTTCAGCCTTTGTGAGAATAAGACTTTTCAAAAATATTTCTAAAAAATGACCCCAAACTTTTGAACCGTAGTGTACGTCCTGCTGCTCATCAGCTACTGTGGATTTAAATATTATGAATGGAGACGATTAACCTCTCTCTCTCACTCAGGTACAACTGTGCAGGGCTGAAATTTGGCAAAGTGGACATTGGTCGTTACAGTGAAGTATCCAAGAAGTAAGATGCCCTGTTGTCTCACTGTTTCTCGTCATACTCTGGTACACAGTCTGTGACAATATCCTGTGTTTCTCCCCCCCCCCCCCCCCCCTCAGGTATAGGGTCAGCACCTCTCCTCTGTCAAAGCAGCTGCCCTCTCTCGTGCTCTTCCAGGGGGGAAAGGAAGTGATGAGGCGCCCTCAGGTGGACAAGAAGGGACGCGCAGTGTCTTGGACATTCACAGAGGTAAGGCTTAAGCCCGATTTATACTTACGCCGGAGCCTTTACGCTATACACTACGCGTTGGTTTTAATTTATACTTCTGCGTCGTTTTCCGCGTTGACGCGCAATTACACATGCAGAGTGAAATCCGAGGGAGGGGTTCCAGCAGACCAATCACAGCGCTTGCATTCGCTTAAAATTGACACGTTATTACATTTTTGGAGAGGTGCACGTCAGGGTACGCCGGAGGGTACGCGCGCTACGCACTGCCTAGGCCGTAGCTACGGCGTAAGTTCGACGCAGAAGTATGAATTGGGCTTTAGAGTCAGCATGAAACAGAAGCTGCAATAGTCTTTCATGTGACATATATCTGAGTGAAACAGCTTCTCGAACAAGAAATAATTTAGGCTGGGACTTGATTTTGTCAATCAGGAACTGATTGGATAGTTGTGGTTTGCAATTGCTGTGATCTCATGTGAGTGACAGGTTGTCCTTTCCTCACACTGAAGAACACATAATCCAGACTGATCTCATGAAATGGCGTATGTATGACACGCCAATTCGTATTTCCATTTTTGGCGTGCTATCAACACGCATAATCGCTTTTCAGCGTGTTTATGAACCCTGTTGACTTAACGTTACAAAATATATGACCTACCCCAACCCCGTTCTAAACCTACCCGTCACTGGGGTTAATACCATTAATAAGTGTTCCCCTACATCCTAGGAAAAAAAATATCGCTCCCAGATGTAGATCTACATTTTGCTTCGTTTCGCTCGGACATTTAACGGCGTAGACATACACGCATACACGCGGATAGCTCAAAATGCGTATAGATAACACGCCACTTGACTTGAAAGTGGCGTGTATGTTTACGCAAAAGTCATGATGTCATGTTGCATAATCAGAGAAGTGATGTGGTTGCAAGTGAGAGGTGGAAGATATTTTGTTTAAAAATCCCAAGGGGCAGTATATATTTTTATAATAAACACTGCAATATTCCAAAAAATAAGAAGCGTCAATTTTGATTTTATGGTGAATTAATCAACTGGAAAAACTTTGTTAGAAATATCCTTCAAACACAGAAATCTCAAAACGCTTGTATGTTTTCTATACAACACAGAGAAATGTGTTTTTTTGTTTTCTTCTAGGAAAATATCATCCGAGAGTTTAACCTCAACGAGTTGTATCAGAAGTTTAAGAAGCTCGGTAAGACCAAAGGAGAGAAATCCGAGAGGCCAAATGAATCTGTATTTTCCCCTGTGCCTGAAGAGGAGGAACCGGAGGCCGAGACCATCACTGCGATGGACACAGAGAGCAAGAAGGACAAATAGAAAGTGAAGAGCACTGTCAATCACTATAGACTGGACCAGATTGTGCTAATGTTCAGTATGCAGAGAGAGAGAGTGTGGATGTAGTTATAAGCAGAATGATTGTTGATATTTTCTTTTTGTATAACGTATTAGTTAATTGCAAAAATCAGTCCAATAATATAGTAAATCCTAATACATTAATTAAACTTCATAATCATCGATATACTGGATACAGTATATACAGCTGTCCAAACAACGTAATTTGGGACATTGATATTCGATCTGTCAGCTGTTATTTTAATTGAGTTAAACATTATTAAACACTGGACTTCTACCTCTAATATGGTTGATAATTGTGAAGTGATCATTAGTAAGGGGTTATTTTGTGTTGCGTAGGCATCACATATTGGGGAACACAAACTTTATCAGTTTTTTTTTTCTTTTTGCTGAATCCTTCCATACCTTTGACACTCCTAGTATTCTTTAGTTTTTTTACTACTTTTCTGAGACGTAGCTTGTTTGTATGGTACTGACTATAGACTGCATTAGTGTCTAAAAAGGGAGGGTCTTTTATGCAAACAGTTCATGTCATTTTACAAATAAAAAAACTAAGAGTGAGATCTCAATATTCTGCGAAATGTGGTTACCTTTGACATTGAGACCCAGTTACACATTTATTTTCAGACTGAATACTGCTGTTAATGTCTTAAGTTATTTAAGTTTATGTTAAAAAAAATTGTGCAGAATGATTGAAGCCTTTAACGTTTTTATTATTAATTTAAACCCTGAAGAAAGCTGCAGGCAGACTTCATGTTTTAACCTTTTCCAGTCATTACTGTCGGAAACTTATTTTCAGTGTATGTAGAATTTCCTTACAAAAAGGAGGAATATTGTGCACTATTAAATAAACAATTGTTGATTTTCACTAATCCTTAATGCATTGATGATTGAAAGATGACCAAGTGCTTTGAGTGGTTGTGGATGGAAAGTTTTTTTTTTGCCATTCCAATAAAACACTTTGTTCTTCACGCCCTGTTTTGTGTAGCTTGTACATTTTATCCAATTGCTTCAAATTCAGACTCAACAGAACCAGGGAGATTTTGGACCATTTGCCCAGAAGCTGAACCAAGCACATCTAAATCACTCAATTTGAGATGGAGTTTAAACACTCCTCCATGGTGACTCCAACAATGTGCAGTGGCTACCAAAAATATACATTAAAGTTGCATCTG
The DNA here is from genome assembly GCA_036326025.1 of Chrosomus eos. NCBI lineage: Eukaryota > Metazoa > Chordata > Actinopteri > Cypriniformes > Leuciscidae > Chrosomus > Chrosomus eos. The sequence goes on along the minus strand of CM070819.1, from coordinate 12,875,675 downwards.
CAAACAAATAATGCTAGACGTTCTTTCAGAACTAATTTCGGTAACACTTTTTTTACAGTGTCCTTGCTTGTTACATGTACTTACCGTAGTAATAACAGTAAATTATGCATAATTACATGCAATTAACCCTCTCAACCAAAACCTAACCCTATAGTAAGTACATGTAGTTAATTATAATTACTCAGTACTTAAATACATAAATACACTGTAACAATAACACCTTAAAATAAAGTGTAACCCTAATGTCTTAGCAGAGTAACCACAGGTGTCATTCGTCACATTAATGGGACATTTCCCAGAACCTTCTGTCCTAATTTTGAACAGTTTATGTATGTTTGAGGCCTCTGTATATATTTAGTACAGAATAATATATTTTTCAGTCAGCTGAGATTCATTACAAAAATAAGAGCACATCCACGAACACGTTCAGTATTTTTAGCTATATGTAACGAGGTGCCAAAATATTCTGTAGCCATTTTTCTGATGTCTACATTGACAACAGGCTTTTACAGATTTGAGACTGGACAGAAAAAAACATTCATGGACATAAATGGTGTATACATTTCCAAAGTTTATGCATTACAAAAAGAAGCAATGCACAAAGGCACAACTGATTTATAAAGAGTTTATTACCAATGCTCACACACACGCACACACACACACACCCATACACATTCACAACCATGCTCACTCACACTGAACTTTACAGTACATGTTCTTTTCTTTCTTTCTTTCTCTCAGTCCATCTTTTGATCCAAAATATTCGCTTTTGTATCAGCCAGCAAATAACTTCTGTCCCCTGATTGGTCAGCCCTGATCTAAAATGTCGATCAATGCACCTGACAAGACAGACGATGATTGAAATGAGTCCTGCAAAATGTCACAATCTGTTTGAATGTACTTGGTAAAAATTAAATAATTAAAAATAAAAGGCTTTCACTGATTCATAATGACAGCTAACTTCCTCTGACTCTCTCAACTGCCGTCCAATCAGAGGGCACTGATATGGTTACCCAGCGTTCAGTGGCACCGTGACAAGAAATCTTTAAATCCTACATGGCTGGCTAGTTAAGGCCACCAGTGAGATTTGCCTCTCATGTATTAATAAAACAATAAAAAAAATCATACCTAAGAGGCAGACAATCAATGTTTACAGAATAAAATTTGAAATATGTCCCACAGATCACAATGTCAAAAGCATTTTTATGCTACGAGCAACCGTCTGACTGATCTAGAGTGCCACTTCCCTCGATTAAAGTTCATAGAGAACAAATATCAGCCTTTGTAGAAAAAAAAAACATTTTGATCTTATCAATAACCATTTATAAAGTCATATAAAATAACACTTTGAAAATTAAATAAAAACATATTTCTTCCTTGAATTTCCAAGGCCATTACTCTGAAAACACTCATTTGAAAAGGCTGCTGTCATTTAAATAATGCATTAGTCCATTTCCTTATCTTTTCTACCGTTTTGCCTCCCTGGTGCTGATTGGATACATTATCGCATGCCAATCACAGTGGTCTGAAATGGCTACTGAATGCCACAGGTCCCCTTTCATAAAAAAAAAAATCTAATTCCACTCTGTGAAGAAAAAAAAAAAAAAAACGGTGACCATTTTTTCTCTATACAGAACAATTTACACATTTACGTCAGATAAAAATCTTTTTTTTCTGAAACATTTTAAAGGCAATCCGGTCCTTTGCCGTCACAACAGTTATGTGTCACAGCTCCTTAATGATGAGGAGTCCTATTATGTCTTGGCTTAAAAGACCCCCCATGATCCTCCTCCTCCTCCTACATGTCATATCCGACCAAAACCTGCTGGTCAGCATTGATTTCCATTTTGAAGAAAAATCCATATCTTTCCCATGGGCACCAACGAGTCTGTCACACGTGATTTTCTCCGCTATGTTGGTGAAGAAAGAGTCCGACACCAGTAAAAACAGCCGCTCTCTCACACCGATATCTCGTAAGTGGTCCCTCCGACGCCCGTCACCTTCTTCACCCCACCTCCAGGCTTGTGAGCGGGGCTCTGAGAAGAGCCAGCACTGGAATATGCCTGACCTGGGCGAGTCGACACGCTCACAGGATGAGAGGGGGACGAGGGGGTGAAAGGTGGTTTCGGCTGCCCGTTTGTCCGGCTATATGACTTCATCTGAATCTCGTCCCTAAACCAAAGAAACAGAGAGAAACTGGGAAATTAGAGAAGGATTTACATTAGTATGTACATTTGTATACTGTTCAAAAGTTTGGGATCATAAAGTTGTTGTTTTTTTAAAGAAATTTAATGGGGGCATTTTAACTGATGAAAAAAGTGACAGTAAAGATGCATAATGTTACAAAAGATTACTTAATTCATTTAAACTTAATTCATCAAAGAACCACACAGATCACAGTTCCACAAAAAAAAAACAATAATCATAATAAATGTTCAAATAAAGAATCTTGATGTGAAATGTGCCGTTTTAGAGTGATGTAATTTGCAAGTTTCACTGCCACATAAAAAAAAAAAAAGATTTAAGCATTACAATACAATTACAATCAAGAGTAAATCACAACACGTATAAAAGAACTGCAATGATAAATCGACAAAGAAATGCATCACAGGATGCCGGTTATTTCATATTCCTGTGGCTATGACAAAAAAATGATAATACAGACGTCAGTTAAAAAGCCTCCCAGAATAGGTATCAGTTCAGGAAAGAGTGCAAAGCGGTGGTAAAAATAGTTTAGCTGAAATGGCAAATCCAGCCATGTCTGCCAGTAAATTTAAATTTCTCTGCCGCACAATTTGGAAAGGAAAGCATTCTCTCAAGCACTGCAGGTTTATTATAACATCAGCTCTGCTGTCAGGATGCCACTGAAACGTCTGTTAATGATGAGGGCTCATTGTCTGGCCCTTGGTTTGTTTCCAAATAACAATGCATACATGTCAACTTGGAATATGGTTAATTTAGTTGTCTCCTTCATTCTGAGAAACAATGTTTTACCGTAAAAAAAAAAAGATTCATTCTCTGCTTCTTAGTGGAGACCAGGTCAATTTGGTTGCCTTTAAAATGCTGACTAATAACTAAGCAAAGCAGGCTTTCCAGACCTCAATAATGAGCAGAGTGATGAAGCTTTCTGTCTGGCTTGGATCTATCCAATTAGTCACTTTGCCAGTGAAGAAATTGGGTCTGAGTGTATCTTCATAAGCAGCAGCAGCATAATGTCAGGAGACTTCTAGTTTTCTATTCGCTCTTTCCACACAGATGTGCTTTATTTGTCCATGTTTACCATGACATCTTGCCAAGGCACTGAACTTAAGGTATATGAGACAACAGAGGCATTACTGTATTTTATACATTCATACATTAGTCTGAACAGGCTCATTCATTCATGACGTCACATTCTGTCAGTCCAAATCTAATTATTTGTGTATCCGATTGGAATCTGATCTAAATTATTGACTGTCCACACTGACTACGCTTACATGCAACCAAATAATCGGCCCAATCGGACTGAAAAGCCTTCATTTAAACACCTAAATTGATCCGATTGAGTTCGATACGAATGAAATTGCGATTGGATTGGAAGGGCTGGTGTAGACCTTTTATAATCTGATCAAAAGGACATGTAAACACTTGATCAGATTGAAAACCAAAACTAGAAATTACTGCGCATGTGCAATGACGTAGAAACGGCGTAGTGACGCATGGAACGAGCTGTTGTTGTTTTAAATGAAGTGTCATAAATGATTGCCGTGTCATCCTAAAAATTCTCCTAGCACTCATTGTCTGTGAAGTGCTGCAGGACAGTGTTGTCCCATCAGTCCTCACTTCACACTCTGGCTTGCTTTGGGCACGGGAAGAGGCCTTTTTACTGCTTGATAAATATAACACGGCACAGCGGTTCATGTGTTCGTTGTCTCCTAATCAGGACCCAAAACAGATAAATATTAAATCTGCTCTTTAAAACAAAGAAAAGAAGCAATGTAGGAGAAAAGAATAGTATGTATGTGCAAACCGAGAGAAACTGTGTAGTGCGCGCATGTCAAAAAATCAATTCCAATTTGAAGCTTGTGACATATAACCCAATCACTTTATTTAGCGTTCATGTAAACACTACATTCAGATTCATCAATCGTAATGAATTCATTCCGATTGAAACAAAAGGTGTCTATGTAAACGTAGATATTGTGTATCGCAACTGTTCGGATCTGATTTGTGTCCCGTGGCTCTCTTTCGTTTTCCGTAATATCTGCATTAGTTTCTATGGCAATGACGCTGCGTTCATAGGGATACGCCAAAAACAACAACAGCAGCAACATGGAGGTGATTTCAACACGGATGTTGTCTTATTTACAACATGAAGCCGCCGCACTGGACTACCTTGCTTCAGCAGAAACGTCTGACACGTTTACGGTTTACGTGGCGTGAGAACAACATAATGAATGTAGCTCGAAACTGATCTGTAAATAAAAAAGAAAAGAAAATCACATTTAATGTGACTTTTTGCTGTTCACAATTGCTAAATGCAATCGGATTCCAATCGGATATGCACAACATTTTTTATTTGGACTGACATTCTGAACAAGGCAATAATGTCCTGAATGGCCAAAAAGAAAAAGAAAAAAACGACCTGAAATTCGACCTGATTGTTTCAGTTTAAATCAAAACTGTTTAAATGTTAGTTTAATTACATACTTTTTACCATTCAAACTACAAGCAACTAAATACACAAGTGATTCATTACAAAATAAAAGAATAATGACAATAGAATTTAAAAACTGCACTGGCAATGTTATCAAGTTTTTAAATAAATAAAGCAATTACTAATAATAATGGAATTTAAAAACTGCACTGGTTAACCGGGCATTTAAAATTAAATGGTTAAAGGATGTTTTAAGGTTTTGCCAATGTTATAAATAATAAAAAGAGCAATACAATAATTGAATAATACATTAAAAAAGTCTTTAACCATTTAATTACCAATTTTGATTAACATACGTTCAACACAAAGAAACCAAGTAGCAGAAAGCAACAGATTACCACTAATGAGAACTGAAGGGTTTCCAATACAGAATGAGTTTAGGCTAGTGGGAAAAAGATGAAGGAAGAAAGAAGTGAAAGAGATACACTCACAGGAGTCTGGGAGGAGGAGGAGGAAGAGTAGGAGGAAGGAGGCAGTGCTGCGCAGAGCGTCGTAAGGTTGTGGGGGAGTTACTCACTTTGGCGCCTGTATGCCCCCTCCCCCGACCGAGGCCGAGGCTTTGCGGACCAGGCGGTACTGCATCTCTGCAGCGGCAGCGCTAGAGTAAGACAGGGACTTCCCCAGTGGTGGGGGGTGTGGCGAGCGTGGAGGGTGGGTGGTGTGCGGCAGGGGCGTGTCAGAGGAGCGAGTGCGGTATGGATACGAGGGCTGAGAGGGGCCCGAGTCAGAGAGCAGAGGGGGTCGAGAAAAGCGAGGCGGCCGATGGTGATGGTGGTGGTGGTGGTGGTGGTGGTGGTGCGGTTGCGAGTCGTGCAGCAGGCGTTCCCGCTCGCGTTCAGGCGGAGCGGCAGGGGAAGCAGTGGAGCCGCGTAGATAGTCGGCATGCTGCAGGGAGGCGAGGAGGACGGCGCTGGAGGCAGACGGCTGGTGGAGTTCAGCCTCCCGTTGCTGGGTGATCTGTGCTGACAGGAAGGGCGAACTGTATCCGACCACTGGCGCGCGCGGTCGCCCTGGCGTCATCTCTGGTGCCGAGGATTCAAATTCTGGGCTTTCGGAAGGTGTGAGCAGACTATCGTACGAAAGACTGCCGTTCCGAGGAGCCGGTGGTGGCGTCTGATTGGCTAAGCTTTTGTAGCTGGTGGAGGTGGTAGCCTCAGATGGTGGGGCATTGTGGGACGAGCGAACACTGGAGGACCGTGAGGCCCCTCCGGCGAGCACCGTAGGATCAGAGAAGGAGGGGTACGAGCGCCCTCCTAGGGAGTATCCTGGGATCCCTGAGGCTGGAGGTCCTCCAGGGCCCCCACCTGTTCGCTCGGCCCCGCTTCGCTCCGCTCCGCCCACCTCACACCCATCCAGACTGGGCTCGGAGCGATAGCCTGGCTGCTGACTGGACTGGAGGAGAGAGGAAGAGGACTCTTTAAGACTGTCCCCACGACTCATCTACAGAGAGAGCGAGAGGAAGCAGAAGAGCTTATAAAGTTACAAGAGAAATCTGAAAGCCAAATTCAATGTGAGGTAAAGGACAAACTCCATTGTAAGGATCATGTGGGCCACTGGGGACAGATGATTTATTTGGTAAAGTGTTTTCTATAGCTATAATAAAGAGTCAGCATTTACAGGATATGGCAGACAGCGAGGCTAAGCTTGGAAAGGCAGGGAACACTGAAGTATTGGCAACAAACTTGGAAGCACTAAGGGCAGGGCATTGTGCATGTCATTTTTGCCTTTTGTTTCAACAAGGCACACCACATGAGCAACCATAAAAAGTCAAAAGACCACAACATCTACTGGCAGGTGAATAAGTCCTGAGGCCTCATGTATAAAAGGTAAGATACAAACAAGTTTGACATTTACCCTGTTTTTGTGGTTTTTTTTTAGACCTGAGTGACCGTGGATCTTTTTTAGGAATGTAAATTATTTCACAGAACATAATATAGTTATGCACATGAATATCTAGTTTGTTATGCTACTAAATGCTCAACCAAAATGGAACCTTGGAATTGTGATATTTCTTCCCAGCAGAATGATAAAAGTCTAAGTGGTCAATTAATTTTGGTCAATTAATTGCACTTGAAATGCAAATGTAAGGAGGCGTAGAGAGAGAGTTTGTAAACATACAAAAATTTACAAAATTAAATAATGTTAACCGGCAGTCTTTTTAACAGAATGCAAAAAATCCCAACACTTTCCTTAATTGCAGTTGTCTCGCTGCTATATCGGAGTTACAGTTACTAGCACTGGATTATTTACGATATTATCATACGTGTAGTATTAACACAATATCAATATTTTATTTCTATATGCATCACTGTTATCATCAGTTCCGGTATTACCGCAACTCACCTAATTACAGCTCACGAATTTAAAGTAAGCCAACAGCATAAATACTATTTTATAAATCCAAACTATGTGCACACAAACGTTTAGAATGGAAGCTCATGGTAAATTTTTATTCATGAGGCCTCTGGTCTTTCAGAATCAATTAAATTCACATTACATAGTGTGTTTCTTATCTAATCTATCTTAATCCAGCACCACAGAGCCAAAACTGACACACCCTCAGAGTTAAAACCAGCAAAACGTTTTGCATAGCCACTCTGTGAGGACAGATGGGTTGTTTGTGTTGGCTTTATTAACACTACTTGGAGGTTAATCACACAAATGGGACTGATTACATTTATTCTTTTGTTTCAGAAAGGCAATATTTGTCTGTGCCAAATGTTTTGTATATGCTGTGGGCTTTTGAGAAAGTAGTATGGTCTTTTTGTAAAGACAACATCTTTATATAATATGACCCTAGAGATATGAAATCCCTACTGTGATGATCAACTAAATAGTTGGAGAATCAAAATACAATAACAATTAAATATAAAATTAGCAACATTAACAAGCTGCATTATAAAATGAATTGATATGTAGAAAAAGGCAAGTATTAGAGAAAGGAGAGGAACATTAACAATAACACACACACACACGGACACACAAACAATGAAGTACAGTGTAAACTTACTGATACTGTTCAACTGAAAGCCACTGAGTCAACCAAATTGAAGGGGAAAAAACAATATAATGGATTGAATAAAATGTTAGAGGAAAAAGAAAGGCTTAAAATATGCGGTATAATGGAAATAATAACAGTCATGCAAAAGAATGTGAATGACGTCGCATCAACAAATTAAATACAGTGAATCACCACCACCACCACCACAGACAGAGAATAAATACATTTTAATAAACAATACATACATCAACACGGAAAAGTTACCTGGTTGGCATATGCATGTGTAAGAGCAGTGTGGTTTTGCCCGGGCTGCTGTAGGTGGGTCTGTACTTGAACATGGTGGGTGTGGGCGGAGCTTTATTCAACAGACTGCTCTCTGCAAACGAAAAAGTGTAAAACATTTTAGGAACGCATTAAGTAGATTAAACCAGCATTCCAACAGGTAATTGCAATCTTATAATCCATTCCCCTTATTCACCGCGCCTCCATCTTGAAAACCAAAACGAGGCTGGGGGGTACACTCTACCGGAAGTGCAGTGACAGAGAGTGGCGGCGGGCGTCTGTGTCATAGATATCTATGTACCTGTGTGGACAACAAACCTCTCATCTCTTCCAGAAATAACAGTGGAGTATGTTGAAAAATGGGCAAATAACGACTGCGAGATTTCCCGGGCTGTTTTGCTGAAAAGACACGGCTAGTCACGGCAGGACATTAGCTGATCAGGCTATAGTCTAAAGAGCTACAACTTGCTTAACGTTAACAAGCAAGCTCGGGCTAGGGGGTTACGAACAGGCGAAATAATCAACTCACTTTCATGTTTGAATGCCGTTTGTGATCCGATGTGGATTCTGATCACCTTATAAGGTAACGTTAGAAAATTTATAACGTTATAGCAGCTATACGCGATGCAAAAGACTATGCACGCTAACCATTACTAGTAAACATAGTAAACGCTTGAAGATTACGCATAGTAAAAAAAACATGGTGAACGATTGAAGAAATCAGACCAATAATTAAGGCTATCACAATCATGTTTTTACTTTATCTGTCAGTAGCCTACGTCTCGTCTCTTTATCCACCTTTTTCCTGGTTAGCGAATTTACCCATGATTCATAGCGGGTTTGAACCGGAATCCGGTTGTCCTTTTCCGGTTCTAAGCTTTATGAAGATTGCGCCGTTTGCTCAGAACGCCGCAGTGATGTGCTGATTAGAAAATATGTGAAATAAATAAGTAGGGCTGCCCCTGCCCGTGCACGACTGAAGTTGGGTTGGAAGTTATGTATACTATATGGGAGAGAAATACTAAACCATAATGAGCGTTTTCGTAATATTGCCTATTCTGCATCACAACGCGCTTGCCACAATAAAAAAAAAACGGCAAAAGTAATGATTATGCATTAAACATTTGAATTGTTTATTAATAACTAGTTTTCTGTAAGTATCGACTGCAAAGATAAATTTGATGATGACTCGCCATCTTCGCAGTAGTGAACGCGCCTAGAGAGAAATATACACTTCATACGAATTAACCTACATAAGCAGAGAGCAGCCCATTTCTGCTCGTTTTTAATTATTTTGTTTAAAAGTACACATTTCAAGCTTTCTATATACTTCTCATGTATGTGAGGCAAGTAGCCTAACTTATACGCTGAGTTTCGTTTATTAATAAGACGCGCTATATTTGTCATATGTCATATTTATTATTCTAGGCAATTTGTGGATAAAACATTGATACAAATGAAGATACAATTTTTACTAAACGAATTTCACTTTACAGAAAGGCTTTCTACAAAACAAAACTTAATAAGTGGTCAAAATCATGTCTGAGCCATTCCAAATGTTTTCCGATATATTGGGCATCTTATGATCATATCTGACTCAACTCATGCGGTTCCCTTTTCATATAATCAACATAGATGAAATAAATAAATACATAAAAAACATTATATTGTGCAACTTAAATATAAAAAGTATGTTTAGTTTTTTTTTTTTTTAAATATATTTATTATATTTATTTAAAAATATGTAGGCTATGTGTGCGTGATGTGATGGAGGGGTGCTATTTTCGAATAATAATTGAATAATACCCAGCGATCTTCGAATATTATTTTTGCTTGAAATGCCCATCCATACTGGTAACGTATTACACCTTCTTCGTTGGATGCTTCAGTTTTAGCGCAGCTAACCAAAAACGTCTACTCTCTGGCACTGAATGTAGCTGATCCGAACCGGACATAGGCATTCTCTCCTTTTAATCTTATGCTCAAACTAGCACCCAGTTTCTAACGTTTTTTTTTTATCTTCTTTGAATTGTAAAATCAACCAACAGCAGCACATAGATAGAGCCTGAACTCATTCTCTCACTGCTAATACAGTGCAAACCGGAAGTAGGCAACCGGAGTCGTCGTCATGGCGGCGCGCATTGTTTAGAGCAGAATAAGGTGGATAGCGGAGTATCATCATAAAATAAAGCAACTTTTTTTTCGGGAGCTTCCTCTGTTTCTCTGACTGAAAATATCTGTAACGTTAGCCTAAGTTACTGGGAGTCGAGAGAGTGCTAAAGCTCATCAGGTTTTATTTTTGGTGGCATATATTTGTAGAAATTATCATTCTTTCTAAATGTGATTCATGTCTTGTAACGTTAACTACCAAATAAACAGAAACAGACGCGACTGAAGTGTGTCCTCTTTCTTTTGTGAAACCTAACGGTAATTTGTCTGTGACTAATGTGCAATTTTGACATACATTAATTCATGATCAATGTCACTTTTTATTGTAAACCTGGCTGTAGTTAAACATCGATGCTTGGGTGTGTGAGTGAGTGAGTGAGTGTGTGTGTGATATTCAAGTAAACAACAAAAATGCCAGCAAACGGTCGCTTTTCAGTCGTTTCCAGTGATTTCTTTTTGATTAGTTTTCTGATAAAACTTTCGTTTGTTGGTAAAATGATGGCTTAGTGGGACGTTGTTCCATAGAGGCCTGTTACGGGCGTTAAGATAACGTTATTACTGTAGCCTACAGAGGGCCACCGTTACTTCCATACCCCACAGCCTCGTTTTGGTTTAAGCTGGTGACGTAGGTGAATAAGGCGAATTCCAAATATTAATTCTTTATCCTAAATGGCTAAATATAATCACAATTCAGCATGAAAATACAATTATGACATCACTGCGGTTACATTTTGAAACCTTGAATAAACACTATTGAACGAAAGTCAAATGGTGACTTTGAAAATGTAATTTGAAGTTTAAAAAATTAGCTTAAGAATTTAACAACTAAGGCAGAAAAGATAAATGTTTGAAGGATAATCAATCCGAATGATATTATAGTTTGTCATGCTGGTTGGCTCTAACCCTCAGGGTGTCCGGCAGGTCCTCGTGACATCCCAGGGTATCGTAGCTCTGGTTTAGGTGGAGGCGGAGGCTCGGCGTCAGCAGATTGACTCTCCATCATCTCCAAACTGCTCTTAGACTGAAATATAGCAAGAGAAAGGATAAAGCACCAGTGGTTAATTAAATAATAGAAACAGACACAACAGCAGACAACACACTGTATGTAGAAGCAGGGACTCGGATTCAGCATCTGAACATTACTTAGAAGCACAACTCCTTCCTTAATTCCAGTCACTTAAAAAAACAAAAATTGGTAATTGAGGTTATATCTAAATTTAATATAAAACAAATGGAAGTGTAGCCAATGTAGTCTTCAATGCTTTTATCATACTGAAGAAAACGGTTCAGGATTAGGGGGATTTTAGAGGTTGAAGACTTCTATGAACCACGTCACTTTTTAGGTTGAGGCCATTGATTTGGCAGAGGGGCAGATTGATACAGAATGTTTGGGACGATATTACCTTCTAGTACTTCACTGCTGATACTAAAAAATCTTTTTTAATCTAGTCATGTTCTAATTAATGTTCACGTAATACAATTATTCATACTAGTTTTTGTAACATTCAGTGAATCCCAAAACTTTATGCTTCAAAGTTGCTTTGCCTGAACTGCCAAACTGTGCACTGTACTGGTCAGGTAACGAAATTTGATAAATGATATATTGTAAATATTTTGGTACTAAGATTCTTGCTTTGTATTGATATACCATGCAACTAGTGGTGGGGGTAAAAATCGATTCTTTCAGTATGGCGATATTTTGCGCACGCAATTATATCGATACGGTAGCACAAAGTATTGCAATATTTAATTATAAAATTATCTGTTTTACTTTTGGGTTTTCTCCATTGGTTTCCACAGAGTTTACACTGATCATTTAGATTTACGTCTTACATCCACAAGGTGGCGCTTGTTGCGGTGCTTCGTTATAGTGCATTCAACAGCAAATTCAAATGAAAATGGCTTCACTTTTACAACCGGTTGTACAGGACGCTCCGTTTTCTTTCAAATCGAAAGTGTGGGTAAAAAACTCTTTTTTTTTCATTAATCTCAGGTTTATGTTACTCTATTATGTGATTCAGAGAATAATTACGTCCTGTCCTGTAATAAGGTCCTGTGTCCTGAATGTTCAAGGACAAGTTTTCAAGTTTTTAGACTACCCTCCTAAGTTTTTGCACTTCAGTTAATGTGTAGAAGATAATGTTTACAGAATTAAATGTGACATTTGAAATGAGTTAGGCAGTCTTATTTTCCTAATTTTTTGTAATGCCTTTGAATAATATGGGGGACATGAATTGCAATATATCGCAGAATCGAATCGCAATACTTGCTGTATCGCAATATGTTAAGAACGCCATAATATTGAATCGTGGCCCAAATACCGCAATACTATCGAATGGTCACATTTTTCCCAATTCCCACTCCTACATAAAACCCTACTTGGTATAGTTCAATATGTTGATGGGTGTGGAATCATGAACACACTTTAGTCTCTAGACCATTTGTCGTGCCAATTTTCCACGTTTACTAATTGATTTACAGCAGACACACCTCCAAAAGATTCAGCAACCTTATCAGAGATATAAGCCAAGGACTTCTGAAAAGTGAGTGCACATTCCTTTTAATTGGTTCCTTTCATTTCTGAACAGTGGATCAAATTTATCAAGCAGCTCTCTCTGCCACACTGTACCTTCGTCCTCCCACTTGCTATCAGTGCTTACAACTCAGCAAGCCACAAGTTGAGCCTCTCATTTTAGAAATCATTAATGGAGAAATCCATGTATTGTCAAAAAGCGAACATTTTCCTCATAACTCCAGGTTACAATGTTAAAAAATTTAAAAACCCTGTAATAAAGTGCTCCAAACCGATAGAAAGTTCCTGTAGTTCTTCAAGAACATAAATCAAGAGACATTTCAGAAGACAACCTTTCATTATGGAACAAGAAAGTATTTTTGACAGTTTAAAAGCCGGTCTACATTTCAGCCATATTAATGCAAGCCTGTCTGTGTCAGCCATCCTCAATCACATGGTAAATGGCACAAACAGATATTTTTTAGCTTCATCTGCCAGAGAGCGGGAATTGGAGCCAGTTGCTTGCAAAATAGAGTAGTGCACTCTCTGACCTAGGGATTTGGGCAGCGACAGGAACATCTGCATCTAAAAGGCAGAGGTAATGCTCATGGCCTCAGCTCGTACAAGGTTTTAAAACATGTCCATGGCCTATCCAATTACCGGATAAGGATTTAAAAAACAACCATTCAAATATTCTTAATGAGTCATTTAGAACAATATGTGATTCTGTTTGACCAATTTAATAAAAAGAACAAAATTGGCCATCATTATAGCTTGCAAGCAGCTTTTTGCCTGTATGAATTCATTAGTTTCCATGGCTTTTTCAGGCCTAGAAATTAAATAAAAAAATTCCCTGATATAAGGTAGGATAGGCAATTTCTGAGAGGCTAGCAATAGCATTTGAACTAGCTTTGAAAGAAAAAGATCCAACCCTCCCTTCAGAGTGCTCTCCAAAGCCACGTCTCCTTTCAAAACACATGAACGTGCACAGCAAAAGCAAACTCTGCAAAGGTTCACGAGGCTGTGATGAATTACCTCATGTTCAAAGCACATAACATTACAATAATAATGAACGTGAACAACTTAGAGCTCTGACTGCTGAAACGCATAATTCTGAGCTGAGAGGTTGGTTACCGAACTCTGTACTTTTAAGGGCACAGACAGAATTACCTCGGTACTACAGAGTACCGATTCACATAAAATCAATCGGTGCCGAATTACGGTACCTGAGAACGCAGCGCATTCTGCAATGTTCCAATGTCCCAAACGCATATACCGTTCATGCTAACTGGAAAGGCAAAGTCTGCTGAAAACATGCCGACATGAAATTTATCTGGACTTGTGTTTGCAATAGCCCTACTGTCCTGTAATATGGTGTGTGTAGCCATGCTGGGCAACGCTGGTAAAATTGTTTACTGGTCCTCTCTCTGCTATCTGCTCACATGTTCTGATAATAATAGCTTTGTAGGACTACATTATTTTGATAAAAGGTCAAAAAATAAATTAATCGGTTTAAATCTGATTTTGCTGCATAGAACTGAAAGAAGAAGAATATATTTATAATGATAATATATTTTCTGTAAAATGTTTGTTACTTGAAATAAAAGTGTGTTATTTTGTTTTATTATATGAATGGAAACACATATGTTGACAGGCAGGAAGGACAACCTATCATAGGACGAAAAAATAGGTTTTGGTTTTAAATGGCTACTTATGGGATGTGGACAGACATAACAAGAAGTGTTTATGAAAACATTGCCTACCCTGCTCTTTAAAGGGGTCATCGGATTCCCATTTTCCACAAGTTGGTATGATTCTTTAGGGTCTTCATGTAAAGTTTGTAACATAATTTGGTTAAAATTCCTCAAATCGTTGTGTAAAAGAACATCCTTTTTACCTCCCAAAAACAGCTCTGTTCACAGCGACTCGTTTCGGTGCATGTCTCTTTAAATGATGATGAGCAACTGCTCACCCCACCCCTCTCTTCCGTGGGGGGTGTCGATGCAAGACGTAAAAATGCTGCCTTGACAACCTACCTTGGTTGAGGGCGGAAATATGCTAATACGGGACAGTCCATCAGTGGTTGTGGGCGGAGCATGAGCAATATGACATCATGTTGCTCAGAAAATCCAAACGGCCTGTTTACTAAGAGCGTTATTTTGAGGATAAAAAAAAAAAAGAGGAATAGATTTTTTTCATTGTATGGTGGTTGTGTCCACACACTACAAAGACACATTTATATGCAAACACCATATAAAAGTGAAAATTGTATCCGATGACCCCTTTAAGGTTGGAGAGAAGCAGACAGATCATTGAAGAAAAGTAGTAAAATGGGATTATATCCTTACCCGGTGTAGGTCTCCATGGATTCCATTGTCGAGCACCTTGGCTGCCAGTTGAGCCTCTGTAAGTTGCGGTCGGAGGAAAGGAGGCTGAACAGACACTGTCTGAGCCCTCTTCTTTCTACCCAGATACCTGAATACAACACAGAGTTAGAACCTCAATCAGAAAATACAACCAGCTCAAAGTTAAAAATGAAGTTGAAGACATACCTGGGTGCCTGTGAGCTGCACAGAACGTGCGAGACGTTCTTGAAGCAGCCGTTTGTGAAGGGGTTCACTCCACCCCTGAACTTCCCGGTCACCTACAAACAAGGAGTTGACCATTAAACAATAACCTTAAAAGGTTACTTTATCAGTTGAAATTTGGGTTTAGTTTAGAACATTTCACAAATAAAAAGGGATGAAAAAGAGAGGCACTAGAGAAAAATAGTGAGACAATAAGATACAAAAGCGTGGACATGTGGTCGACACAAAGAGGAGGAGAGGTGGGCAGAAAGAAAGCAGCAAAATTATTTGGGAAGAGGATTATGATGAGATTACAATCTAAAGGAGGGCTGGGAGAAGGTCATATTTTGTAGGATTATAAAACTGCTTAATATGGATTTTAATCCCAGTTCACCACCACCAACATGATTATTGACAGGAAAACAAAAACAAACACGGCAGCATAAGATTATGATTGCACATGTCACAACCTGCTCATTGGTGGTCCTGCCTCTTGCCACCAGAACGACATGGAAACCAGTGAGGCCTGCTACTGGGATGAAGAAAAGTCCGGCGACACACATGACAGCCATACTGATAAAAAGTCAAGGATTGACAAGTAAAGTTCTCAATCTAAAGACACTGCACAGAGTGAGATTACTGTGCTGAATTTTTTTCTCAAATGTTAGCCGTGAGCACATAAAAAATAAAAATTCAAACAAATGTTTACGTGGGGTTTAAAAGGATACGTGACAGCCGAATGCACTCGGTCCAGCTGCTGGGTGTGGTAGAGAATGAAGAGGAGGCCGAAGCCAAACACGCCCATTATGTGAGCCGTCAAAGAGATCAGGAACAGGAAAAAGTAACGGTAGTTCCTCCGGCCGATACAGTTGTTAACCCACGGACAGTGATGATCAAAATCCTGTAGGAAGAGAGAGGGGGCAAATTGTGTGTGTGTGTGTGAATTATAATAGTGAAAGAGAGAGAGAAAAGCTTAAACCTGTCCAAAGCACACACACACTTCTCTACTTAATTAACACAAATCGATAGGTTTAGTCTGCAAAGCATTAAGCAGAGCACGAGTGGACAGACTGATTAATGACAAATATTGAAAAAAAAAACAAGACAGTAAAAATAAATGCAAAGATGTCACATTTATATGTAAATTAAATTGCTATGTATTGTAATGTTGTGTTTATTCAATGCACATATTGGGGTCACAGCTTAACACAGTCACTAGAATAAGGTGTGTGTGTGTGTGTACCTCCACACAGTTGTCACACACGGAGCAGTGCGAGCAACGTGGGGGTCTGTAGAAACGGCAGGTGGAGCACCACTTCATCCGCACTTGAATGCCTCGAATCTCCACAGTCTTATAGAGAGGAGCCCGGAAATCATCCTCTTTATCTTCATCCTCCTCAGCTACAACACACCGACAGACACAAACAGAGTTTAACATCCCTTCCTCAGGGTATCTGCACATTTTTTAACAGCAAATTTAATGACTTTTAAAACCTTTTTAAGTCCTCTAAAAGGCAAATTTAAGACTTTGCCACGACAAAAAAAAAAAGGAAAATGTTCAACACGACAGTGTTAATTTTGGCAGCCGTTTTTGTTTTAGTCTTAAGTCTTCAGATGAAAATGCTTATTGGTCTTATTGATCACATTTTAGTAATTTTGTCTTTCATAGTTTTAGTTGACAAAGACAAACTTCAGTTACCGACATTAATTTTGGTAGCTATTTTAAATGTAGTCTTTAGACAAAAAATTACATTATAATTTTCGCTTTTATTGAAATGCACTTCTTAGCAGTAGTTCTCCTTAGTTCAGTGGTTCTCCAATCTTTTAGTGCCGTACCCCTCTTCCACTTAGACTGCAGTCACACCTTTTCCATTAAGGGACAATATCTGCCCCTTTTAATCGATTTTTTCCAGTTCATTTTTTACCTTTATAAATACTTTTATAAAATAAATAGTGTTTAAATAAAACAATGTTCAATAAATATGCAATGATGGTAAAAACGAGGTGATACTTTTAAACATTAAATTAAAATCGCCAGTAGGTGCAAAATAGCAATAATATGATCAACATTAAAAACACTGCTAGATATCAGCCTGTATTGATCGCAGATTTAGTCGCACAAACAGCGCAAGCGGCTCATGACAGAATAAAGACCAACTGAATGACACTTTAATTAATTCAAGTAGAAAATATCAAATGAAGATCACTGAACTCCAGCTTCAACTCCAGCAGTGTAGAGAGCACGCCATATGAGAGCGCGCGCGTGAGCACGGTTGCCAGATACTATTGACAAAACCGGCTAGAAAACATGTTATTTTAACAGAAAAGCTCTGACTGGGGATTTAATTATTTAAATCTGGCAACCGTAAGCATGAACGCTCATAAACACAGTCTGTAATGTGTTGTCTCCTTTATTCGACAAAAAAAGTGGTTTTGGTCAAGTTTGTATTTTTTTAAACACACTTTAGTCTCGTCTTTTTTCGTCAACGATATTGACAAGAAATTTAAGGCCCGTACGTGAAATTTAAGACCCTCCTTATCGGAAATTTCTGATTTTAAGACTTTTTCAGGCCTTAACCCTCTGGGGTTGTTTGTTTAAGAGTCACACTTGGGGTCTTCGGGTCCAAATGGACCCAAAGGGCAGGATTCATATTTAAAAAAAGAAATCATCATTTTTTTTTTTTACTTGTTTTTTATAATATTTTTTCTTTTCTTTTTTGGTGTTTTGAAATAATTTAATGATTTATAATAATATTTATGCAACAATTAAGACCCATTTTTCCCCCCATTGAATATAATAGAAAATTATTTTTAAAAAAATATATTTTTTTAAAGCTGTATTTCATTTTAGAGTCAAGCCTAGGCCTCATGAAAGCAATTTTTGAAATGAGATGGATGCCATCTGGTGGACAAACTGAGCATTTAAAAAATGGAAAACGCATATGTAATCTGAATTTATTAGTGTTTACGTGTATAAAAGTGTGTTTGTGTGTGTCTGTGTGTGGTCTGTGTGTGTGTGTGTGTGTGTGTGTTGTGTGTGTGTGTGTGTGTGTGTGTGTGTGTGTGTGTGTGTGTTTGTGTGTGGATGTGTCTGTTTTGCACTCTTGATGTTTTATAGATTCACCACTTCACTGTTGTGTGCTTTTTTTCTGGATCGTGGCTGATTTGTAGATTGTACGCACAAAAAAACTCGGTATTTTCACATTTTTGCCATTCATTTCCTATGGGGGTCCATTTGGACCCGAACACCCCAAGTATGACTATTTTATTTTACAATCACTTAGATTATTCAAATCCTGTCCCCAATTTTTTTGGGTGTTCATATACCAAGTACCAACAAAGTCACCAAATTTCAGACCATTCCGATGAAGCTATGATAAAAAAAAAAAAAAAAATTAAATTTTTTGGGTCCATTTGGGCCGAACAACCCCAGTTAAAAAGCGAAAGTTTTATTTAAGACTTTTTAAGACTTTTTAAGGACCCGCGGAGACCCTGCTTCCTCAGTGGATAAAATTAAAGCAGGAAGTGAAAAAAATATAAGTGTAAAGTCAACATGTAATCAAATCGCCCCGTTTACTTTATGACACTACTGGTTTCCTTACACGTTGTGCACTGTGCACTGTTTATCAGTGTATGTTACTTCAAAGGGATTTTTTTTTATATATAAAACATAATGAAACGCAACAACTTTTTTTCAGAGAGACATCACACAGATACAGAGAAAATAACCAATAATCTTAACAGCAGGTTTATTTTTTCCCATTGTTTCACGAGGGCCCCGTTTACACCTGGTATTACGATGCGTTTTAGTCAATGGGATCCCAAGACGACGTGGGAGACACGTACCGTTTACACATGGTGTTTTAATCCGTCTCTTTTGTCTACTTTCTACCACTTCTGTCCTGATTTCTTCAAGGTAAAGGTCTATGGGCGGTCTATGGGTTTTTTTTTTTAGATCTTGCGCAATTTACATACGAACACGATTGGAGACGATGGAAAAACATACCAATAGCAGCAGCTTTTGTTTCTGCTCTGGCAGCTGCAAGACCACACCAAATGCTGAGTTTGTGAAAAATCAGTAATGGTGAGAGAATATTGTGCCTGGTACGTTTTTGTCGTCAAACCAAACTTGGGTTTTCCTCCGATAAAGTTTAAATCCCGTCTGGCTAGCGCATCTCCCATAATGTTTACGTGTTAGTTCAGTAGGCGGTCTTTAGCAAGCTACTCGAATGCATTCATCGATGACCACATTTACACTAACAAAAGCAATCTGGTCGAATCGTTTTCGACTACCTCTGGAAGTGATCGAAAGTGGACAAGCTCAAAACGTTTTAGACCCCGTTTACACCTGTATTTATTAGCATCATCCACTTGTGATCTGATCTGAATACCCGGTGTAAACGGGGCCTAAGAAACATTAGGATAGTAAAATGCACTGTGTATGTTTTCACATCAACTTTATGGCAGTTTTATTATAGTATCTTATTCATTAATATTTAATAAGATGTCATTTTTATTAGTTTTATGCGTACAACTACAACTTACAACTTCAAATATTTTTATTTCAGTTAGTTTCCAAGGCAACAATTTTTCATCTAATGTTTATATTTCATTTTAAGTTAAACTATAGCTTTAGTTACTAACACTGCTTTAAAGTACACCAGGGTCAGTTCATTAAAAAAAAAAAACAGAATTAAAAAGAGCAGATTTATTAATCAGGGAAAAAATACACCAATTCAGGTAAATTCCTGTATTTTCCGCTCTCAAACTTTTCGCTGGTTTGTTTTTCCAATAAAGGCAGCCACTAAGCCCACATTCTACTACAGCTGTAATACTTAAGCACACAGACACATCATATCAAAGATTGGTTCACTACCTCTGGGGAAGATGCCAGGATCCATAAAGGTGGCCATACAGAAGTTGGCCAGAACAAAGAGAAACATAATGCCATTGTATATCGGCACAGCAACAGAAAACTGCTCTGAAAGCCAAGGGCACCTGCAAGAAAGAAAGGTATTAATGGGACACAGGATGAGACAAATCACACACACATCATATTTGCTTCTATGAAGGCCCGTACGGATCACAGATCAACTACAATCCCTATACTTAACTTGACATCGCATTATTGATGCTTATACGATATATTGTGCAGGCCTATCATCAACTAATTATTCTGCTCGTTCTCAGGCTATAGAAAATCGTTACAGTGACAATGACAGGATTTCGCGAGTAGCCTGTAAACAGTGTTCGTGTGCTGCTGTAAATGACAGAAACGACATTACCTACATTAAAGAACTCGTTTAACTCTTTACTAATAACCATTAAAGTGAAATTACTGAACTGAAATATAGGTAATGTTAATTTAAAAGAAAAAATGTCAGACGGACTTTTTGCATCTGAAGCCTTCATATTGTAATTTTTTCTTCTTAATAATAAACTTAATTTAAGGATTGTTTTAGTAGCATGTTTTACTACTATACAAGCGATATCGACAAATGCAGATAACAAAAGAATTCACAAGTTTACCACCACAAAACCTGCAAAGTAGGAAGACAAAAAAGGGAGAAGAGAGAAACGAAAGAAAACATTGAGGAAAGTGGTACTTCATAATAGATGTTGGCCTATTTTCATTGCCTTTCAATGTTTAATCTGAGGGGTTGGTGAAAAAAGAGGGATCAGAAGAGGCAAATGACAAGAATGACCAGATGTGACACAGCATCAGCACAGCCCCACATATTTACTCTTGTGTGACCAACTGGAAGGACTGTTTTTTGGCATGATGACCGTTTCTGTTGTATTCACGGGTCACGACTTACAAAATCCAGGGCACAAGAAGTCAACAGGAAGTTAATGTGATTTCTCAACTTCAACAAAAGAAAACTGCTCTGACTGCTTTAAATGCTGATGCTGCATAAACATGCATACCTTATCAGTGCAAAATTAAGGGGCTTATCATGCGAGATTTACATAAACATCAAACTCATGTCCATTTCAGTGTCACTGGGTCAATCTATTATCTCTTAGCAGAAGACTTTGGAGAGGGTTTTGCTGTAAATAAAAACTACATAGGTCCTATGCATGCCTGCTCTGGTATTTTCTGGTAACTGTATACTAAATTGTAAGTCACATTGGTAGGAACGTGACTCCTAAATTAAAACCAGAAATGCTGTATTAGATTTGTTAACTATGTGCTTTCCGAATGTATAAATCGTGAGTAGAAAAAATATTTGATGTTGCCTCATCTAAGACATGAACTAGGAAGTTAACACTCCTAAAATATAGATTATAAATTTTTAAAAAGCAAAAAAGCCTTTTAACTCGTACAGCCGAGGTAAAATGTGATATTCTAAGCTGTATGAAAAACTATTCTGACATTCAAGACAGCCCGCTGTATTAAACATTAACATATTCTGAATCTGAACGGAGGATATTATTAGAAGCGCATTCCTTAGAATCAGGGCGTCAATAAAAAAATAAATAAAAAAAGACTAAATGAGCCATATCTGACAATGTAATCGTCTCAAATATTAAAATAACTGGAGTAATGCTAAAAAGTGACAGCAGTGACATTCACTATACTGCTACTACACTTCTACCTTGCAACTGCACTGTTATCATCAGACAAGATTTTGACATTTTCTAATGTAAATTTATAGATTAAGTTTTTTTTTGTTTTTTACAGAAACTAACCAGTATAGCCTAATGTTGCTGTTGGTTATAGCAGTAATAAAAGATACCCAGAAAGGAATATACATGGTATTTAGTATTTCATGTTATCAAAAGAAACACAACTTTTTCAACATCACAATATCTTTATATAACAAACTATTTATTCTCTCAGTTTGTTTCTCAGTTGCTCATTTGACCACTTCTGGGACAGGCGTAATAGTTAGTTTATAGAAGCATCTTTGCGATGGCGAATGCAATTCCATTCATCAACATAGCGGCATTTGCACTCGGTTCTTATCAAAAGGATATTAAATACTTTAAACAACATTGTAACGTTTTCTCTCTATTTCGCCAATGAAAATAGTTCTGAAAAAAGCAGAACTGTTGCGCTTATCAGAATTAATACAATACCGCATGACATTGTGATACTACTTGGTATCATGATAGATCAGCTGGTAGTACCTTAAGATGCGTTTATAGTATCGTGTCGACCCTAGTTCACACAAAACACTCGTGAAATAGAAGAGTTTACTTCCTCTGCGCTACCTTTACATGTTCTTTTTGTTTTTTTTTAAATGTGCTAGACAGACGTCTTTAACCACTGCGTTCTCATCTTTTTCAGCTCAAAGAACACCCACATTTGTTTAAACTTAATGTTAACTCATTTAAGTTTAGATTCGAGACACGTCACAGACATACTCGTATAGTAATGAACAATACCAAGCATTTACACAATTGACAAGAATTTACAGATTGCACATATTATTATTTCACTCTCAAAAGGTTGTACGACCCCTAAAATGAATAATGTAAAAACATTCAACAATTTCTACCACAATACCATTGTTACAGTTAGCATTACTACCTTAAATCCATGGTGAATGTTGGTGATTTGAGGAATGGAAAGCCTTCTATAACTTAATTTAAACAACATTTCCTGGTTTCCACATCAGCGCTGCTTGATCTGAAATGGTTTATAACAGTTCTGCTCTGAATTTGAATGCTTCTCACAAGAACTCACAGCGATGTAATTAATTCGGCAGCTAATTTAAAAGCTTTCTCACTGGATCTCCCAGCGTTGTGTAGTAACTTTGTCGGGTGATCAAAGATCGGCAAGCGAGTACCTGTTTGTGAGCTTGCAATGTCTATGATAAACTGTCCATACTACGCAGCTCAAACGAGAGAGCGCAGTTTCGTTCTGCTTTTGTTTTCTTTGCCGATTGAGGTTTCTCATACGCAACAAAAATAGCAGCTCTTATCAGTTGTCGTATCGGTTGCACCGACTGGAAAAAAGGTCACAAAATTCACAACAAAACCATTTGGTCACAGTCAGGAGCCCTGAGAATGTAAGAATATCTTAGTTAACTGCTCCAGTGAAAATCAGTCAAGGTAAAAAAATGTGGTACTTCTAGGCAAACACATGCCATTATTCACTCAATTGTGCAGCAACACACTGTTATTCACCAATACGTTGACTCATCCATCATTAATGATTGCAGCAATCGATGTTAGTAAATGTGCATGTACTCACGTGAAGCAGAAGAAGAGTGTGGTTGATCCAACCAAGAAGGCCGTTGCCGCAGAGACCGGCACGTAGCGGCTAGGCCGGAGAGGCCTTGATGGAACGGTGGGCTGGGGTGGGGAAGTGGGTCCAGACACACCCCCGCTCATGCTGCCGCTCGGCATCACCCAGGGGGCAGGATGGCAGCACGCCCCGGAAAATCTTCCGTTTGGGAGTGTGTTTGTGTTGTTGAGACAGCACAAATGCAAAGAAAGACTAAGGGAGAAGTCCTTTTAGCATTATAAAAAAGGCCACAAGATGAGCATTGTTTTAAAAGTACAAAAAAAAAGAAATACTTAAAAGAGAGAATTTGGAAAAGTTTAAAAATTAATATTCTAAAAAGTTGTAAACTGATGAAATTTTGGGTTTCAGCAAATTTTTTAATTGAAGTTTCTGATGTTTGGACGCTTATAAATTATTAAATGTATAAAGCAATTACTGAACAAAATTTGCACAAAACTTCTATATTTTGTCAAGTCTAAATATTACTATTTTGGTCATGAAAAAGAATTATTGTTAAAGCAAACTTAATAGGCTTAAGAAAAAAAAATCTATAAAATGCCAAGAAAAATGACTGGAATATGTCTAACCTCAAATGTCTAACCGCTTCCACAGTGTAAATCTTCAGTGATGCTTAAAAATGTAACCAAAAATCTGAAAATGGTTTATCTTATGAGAAAGATTTGGTGGTACTGTATGAAATAAGAGGTAGAGGAGAGGAATGTTTATGAACTTTTCTTTTTTTGATGCTAACAAATATTTTAAATATATATTATCTGAGTTTGATGTTTTGATAGGCAGCCCTGTAGTCAGTTTAAGGATTTCAAAAGTTGCCAAATTGTTTTCTTCTGCTGTGAATGGGAGTTGAATAGATCACCAAAACATACATAAAAAAATGCAAAGGCGAGAGACAAAGAAAGGTACAGGAGGATTTTTTGAGTCTCAGTTTTGGGGTATTTTTGAAGGAAGCAACGACAATGAAGGAATCAGACGGCAGTCACAACCGTTGACAGTTTCCCCCCACTGTCCACACTATCAGAAAATATAAAAATGTCTCTCCTTCATTTCAACGAACGTGTGCTACACTGCACCTTAAGAAATGGAGCCTTGCGTGTGTCTCTCCTGAGTCGAAGCATTGCTGATCCACAGGGTAGTTATAAAGAACAGGCCAGTATCTTCACAAGTAAACAGGGTCACACCTGCATGGCTGATTAGATCAAATTCTCGCTCTTTGAAGAATGGTCCGGCAAAAACACCTTTCTTATGGAGCTCGCACAGAGACAAAAACACGTGAGAAGAGTAGCACTTCGATCGCACACCTCAAATCGCCAGAGAATTGATCCAGGTCAGTAGAGCAATTTAAATGAAAACGTTGGAGTGCGGAGGAATCCCAGAATGAACAGGTGCTTATGTGGGGATTGTGGGAGAGGGGTTCAAAGAGATAACAATGGACAAGAGTTCAACTTCTCTCTTGGAACAGTTCAGGGACTTCCTTATGTGCGTTTGTGTGTGTATCAGGCCCAGCTGATGTCTATTAGCAGATGAGGAGGCATTACATAAGAATCTCAGGGGGGCGCGGCCTCAAGGGAGTGCCTTGAGCCATGCCGACACTTCCTTTTCTGACTCTGTGGAGTTATCTCCTCTTTTAGCGTACCATATGCACACTCACAAACAGAGTTAGCATGCACTCATTAAATGACGGGCTTCCAAAAGGTGTGCTGGAGAGAATGGAAATAAACTCCACCTGAAAAGAACAAGAGAAGAAAATGTTTTAATTCTGAGCCAAAAAAGGCTTGAGCAGCAAATTTGAAATAGGGTTGACATGAACACCAGATTTGGCAAATAATGTAACTAAGATTTCAGTTTATTTAATTTATTCTATAAGCTGTGTATGAAAAGTACATGAAAAAAGGTTTGGTTAAAATGTAAAGGTCACAAATAGAAAGTGGAAATTAAATAAGACTTACAGAAAGTAGAAACGTTTAAATAATTATCTTGCATCGAGGAATTTGTTTATTTTTGTATGGATTATTTTCTCATCCAATTTGCTTCCTCCTAGAAACGTAATCCTCAACCAGTTTCTGTTTGTTAACCAAACAGAAATTTGTTGTAGAGATGACATCACATAAGCTTTCACTAACAAATGTTATGTGTTAACAAAGGTGATGTCTGGATCCTGGATGTTTGCAAAGCCTCAAGGTTTCCTGTCTTTGTGTGTTCAGTCTGTGCACACTATCATAACTGAACTGTGTGCACCTGTTCACATTGTAATGTCAAGTAAAACATTTGATGTCATGGGGTCTTGATTATCCATAAAACTGAGCTTAGTCGGTTTGACAGTGACATTGTTCATTATTAACTACACAACCACACAACAGAGAAAAAAGGAGGAGAATGTTAAAATTAACAGCAGTCAGGTGGTGGTTGACAGATGTCCTCATTAATTAATGAATAAAAGGGTGAAGGTGCAATTTAGAATAGCAATTCAATACAGTAACTAACTCTTCCAGGAAGAGACTCCTGTTTCTGTGTCTAATCTTAAAAGGGCAGCTTTAAAAGAATATATAAGATGATATATGTGATGATTTTTATTTGTAGGGTAAACAATTCTTTTAAAATGCCATATTAATCAATCATATTATTTGTTCTCACAACACAATTTAAGAAACCAAACCTGATTTACAGTACTGTCAGGTCTTAAAGCATTCGTTCCAATGTTATTCCACTGCTATTACATTGAATCACACATTCTACAAGGTCACACATTTGTAGGTCTCCTACAATAGGTGTATACATCCAAGGTAAAAAAAAACTTCAAATATATGGTACATCAACTAATTTCTCAAAAAAGAAAATGATTCGTACGAAAATTCTGCTCCGGTTGATCAGATGGCACAGTCTGTTGGGTTTGGCCTATCGCTTACAGCGAGTGTTGGAAGTGAAATGCCTAAAACCATATCTGAATTTCAGCTCCAGAGAGGCTTCCTCAGCGTTTTATACACAGTAGCGTTAATTTCGTTAACGAAATCTATGACGAAAAATGATTGTTGTCGACATTTTTTTCCCATGACTAAGACGATAAGATGACACATCATTAAACAATAACTGTGGCTATATTAGAGATGCTCCGATCAGCATTTTTGGGGCCGATCACCGATCACCAAAATCATGATCTGCTAATCGCCGATCACAGAATGGCAGGGGAATGGGAATCTATTATCTATAATCTAGCAGAGTTTGCACCATTTGTAGAAATGAAAACCTAACCCTATGAAACAGCCTTCACTTGGACGCGCGCTTCAATCCGTTGTGGAGACTCTCTATTCGTTCCGGTGAAGAAGGAGAACTCATGTTGCCAATGGCAAGCTCCGCTCTGCTGTTGCGTGCCTGTGCGCCGCGCATGCAGGTGGAAAAAAGTTGCGCGAGTAATTTACGTCACGTGAACGGCTTTTTTGGGTTTGCCGATCAAGCTATTTTTAGCCAATATCGGCCGATCAATCAGAGCATCACTAGACTATATCAAAATGCATTGTTGTTGAGAAAAAAATTAGACTAAAAATTGTTAAAAAATAAAACCGACCTTAAATTTTACAATGTTTTTAACAAGCCACTACAAGCTTTCATGCTTACAGTTGCCAGATTTCAAGAATTTAAATCCGCCAATCAGAGCTTTTCTGTTAAAAGAATGCACAGATGTATATAGAAAGTAAGTCCAAATCCTAAAAAAAATTGGGTCACGGCATAGTGACCATGGGAAAATGTGGTTGAGAACCACTGATGTAGACGTTCACAGGAAGACAATTAAGACCATAGGGACAGGCATTATGCAATATATATATATATATATTTTACAACTGCACAAGTCTAGTGCGGTCTACGGACAGTTTTGGGACATCATCTTTTAAGATCTGCAGAAGTAAACCTGCTCAGCTAAGCAGTTCAAACCAATTTCAGACAGCCTTGTTATCAGTTGAACTATGCCTGACATTTGGTAACCCGACCCAGGGTTTGGACTAAAATTTCCATAGCTGTGTAACCCTGCATAAGGTCACAGGGACAACACTCCAAAGTATGTCAGTGTGGAGCTGCATATCTGAACAGCTTTGGTTTGTAGACACTGAGACATAATATAAGATCACAGACTTGGGGAAAGCCCCGTTCACACTACAAGCGACTTTGTCCCTGCATGTCGCCAGTGGCTGGCGATGAGGTCGCTAGTGGGTGTTCCCACTACTGGTTGCCTAGTAATGTTTATGAATGACATCCAATGAGCGGAGAAGGATCACGTGCGCTCCACTGCTATTGGTTGTCACTCCCAAAAGTTGCTCTTCATTTGCATAAAGTTAAACAGATCTCAACTTTGTCGCGTCACCAGACACGCCCCATTCGGTCACCAACAGTCGCTGTTGTGCGTGTCGCCGGAAATCGACCGCACACCATTGAAATAATGGTATCGTGTGTCGCTTTGTCGCTTGTAGTGTGAACGGGGCTGAAGTCTGATCCTAGATCTAATCTATAAAGGATAGATTAGATCAAGATACTCTGATCCTAAATTATATACCTTTGTGAGAGCTGGTATGAACTACTGGATCAAGTAGCCGAGTCAGCAACAGAGAAGAAATAGTATGGCTGATATTTTGACCAGTATTTAGGAAAGCCTTGGTATGGACTAGGGATGGGCATGATTAATCGACGATCGATTATTAATCATTAAGAATTTCGTCGATAACGTTAATTTGTTGTCGAGTAAACTACGGTAATGCTGGTTGTGTTGCGTAGTGTGAGTGGAAAGTGAACGGGTTTCACAAGTTTCCCCGGGCTGGCCATGTTATCGCGGAGATACCTGTGCATCCCGGCAATGTCAGTCCCCTCAAAGCGGGTGTTTTCGGCGGCTGGACCGAAGCCTTGTTTACACGCGACGCGTCCGCAAGAGCACGATGGTGCGTCCGTTTGGGGAGGCGCGCGCGCAGTCTGTGGAGACTTGCGCTGCAGAGCCAGGCGAAAGTATAAACGGTCACCAGGTTGCGGTTGCGTCTGACCGCAGATCATGTCATCAACATGCTTATCTTTCTCAACAAAAATCAGTAGACTTAGACTGGTGCTGAAGTTGTATGTGAGTTACTAGTTATATAGAGGCTTTGTTAAGTAGCCTAGCCTAATTGATTGTTAGGTAGGCTAATCTCTCTCACCGTCTTTCTCGACTCCGTGCCTTGGATAGTTTTGAGTTACATCTTGACAAAACCTGTCAGATCTAAGTATTATTATGTTTTTGGTTAAGTTATTGTTTTAGGTTAAGTTATTGTTTAACATGATTTTTTTTATTATTTATTTTTTTGTAACAAACAAGGGTCTCTGAGAACGCCAACTCGCAGCTTTAGGTTCCGTTGCTTTAGAGCACCGCAGCGCATACAATATAGTTTAGCCAAACCGAACATCCAGTTTAACTGCCACAAGTTGATAATCTTGTAACGTTAATAAAGATCGCATTGAGGAAAAACACGGTGTATTTTTGTATTTTCATTGCATTTTTAATTTATAAAAAGTTAAATAATGAATATAAAAATATTAGCCTAATGATTAATCGATAGTCGATCGTTAATTCTCCCGACGATCGACTAAGAAAATGTAATCGAATGCTCATCCCTAGTATGGACTCAGTGTGTATGTTAAGAGAAAGAAAAAAACAAGGAATCCACAAGACCAGAACACCATAGATTAATCATTAACCAGTCTATTGGTTTTACTTTCATTATTGTCATAAAATGTAGTGCACCCATTAATGGACAGGGAAACATTTTCACAGCCAGATTGCCAATACTAGTTTATTTGGAAATAAGAAAAATTATAAAATGTATTAAAAAAATCGATCTATCTATATCTATCTATCTATATCAGACCTGCAAACTCCTCAGAGTAAAAAAGGTGACAGTGGTCCGCGCGGGTGGGGGGGGGGGGGTGGTAGGTAGTTTTAAACGGTTGCTAGGGTGTGGTTACACAGTTACATGTTGTTCTGGATGAACACTATACTGTATATAATATATAATTATCATAGGATTGGCAAAGGAGAAAAAGGGCAGTAAAATATAAATGAACCATGATGAGCAATACATTTGTTACTGTATTTATTATTCTTTGTTAATGAAAATACAGCTGTTCGTTGTTTGTTCATATTACTTCACAGTGCATTAGGCTAACTAATGTTAACAAATATAACTTTTAATTGTAATAATTAAGGCTACTAGTAAATAGTGAAATTAACATTACCAAAGATTAATAAATGCTATTTATTTATAGAGATTAAGAAGTGCAGTTTATGAATAGTTAATATTAACTAGTTTGGTGTTATCGATTTGTTATACACCGATTCAGATCTCTTTTGAAGAGACAGATGTTGGACAGATCAGTTATTTTAACCATTCATAAAAGTGAATCGGTTCAAATGAGTCATTAGTTCGCGAATCGGACGTGCCATTAGCTGACACACACACAGACACGGCACGCGTTGTGTGATTATCCCAGCAGATAAGGACATCGCAAGAAATCTCTGAAAATGCTCCACGTGAAACTTTGATCTTTTACTATCGTGTCAATTCTCAATAGATTTTGATTAATATGCGCGATGGAGGGAGAGCAAGGCAGTTTGAATACAGTGAGAGAGTGTGCGCGCGACCGGCTCTCTCTCTCTCTCTCGTTCGTTCTTTCAGCGCCCTGTCACGAGCGCAGCATAACAAAGCGGTAGCTAACGTTATTTGAATCAAGCAAACAACTAGCTGTTGTTTTTGCTCCAAAAAAGCTTGATTTACCTCGAATTTCACATAAGATTCCTTCACGTTATGAGTTTCCATCAGACTCGCGTGGTAGCCACTAACCAGGGGTCTCATCCACTGGCGATTCTGACGCAAGTGCTAAGATTCCGATTGGCCAAGAGAAAAAGTACTAAGATTCCGATAGGCCCAGAGAAATGTCAATTATAAGAATTATCCAATAATATTTCGCAATTCTAGGGCAGCCTATACCCCCCCACCCCCGAAAAAAAACTCTCCGGTTCTACGCGATTCACGTGAATGACCCATTTGACCAAGAAAACGGCGATTATCGCCGAAAAGCGACAAGTTTGCAGGTCTGCTATATAGCTGCTAATTTGAGTATTTCAAGTAAAATGCTGCACCAGCATTCGAAATGGCAAGAGGCAGAGCGAGAGAGTTTTAAATTAATTCCTATAGAGCTGGTAAGTCCCGCCCATCCGTAAAACTCCGAGTGGACCTCTAGGTTGAAAAAGCGTCAATGCAAGTGAATGAGAGAAAATAATTATTTTCTGATCCCGTTTGAATTGTGCCATGAATGTGAACATATGTTGTCTGTGAATTTTTTATATCATTTCTCATGTAACGAGTTTGACAGTATATTGTATGATTCTTTGGCTAGCAGTTGTGGAATAGACATAACGAGAAAGACTACACGTCGCATATGTGTAACGCCGGCCATCTCCCGCTTGCGTACCTAAACCCTTCCACATGCCCAGACCTGAAGTGGTTTTCACCACGCTCAACTAGTTTGTCCTCTCCCTGAAAGAAGGCGGTGAAGTGCACCAAAGACACAGGCATGTTTAGCGGGATCCGTGTGCTAGTGGTGGTGACGTATATCAAACGCGTCGAAAGCAGCGAAGAGTTGTAGTCCACAAAGTGCTCTCACACAAAGTCTAACCGTATGAAAATTCTACCCGCTAAATTGTAGCATTCTTTACATGAAAAATGATATAAAAAATTCACAGACAACATATGTTCACATTCAAAATTCAAACATGCAAAATTCAAACGTGATTAGAAAATAATTATTTTCTCTCATTCACTTGCATTGACGATTTTTCAACCCAGAGGTCCAGCGGGGTTAGCGGAAGGACTTACTAGCTCTATTGAAGTTGAGAAATAGGCACTTTTACATTTCACTTTGAAACCATCATCTTGTCAGTCAGCAGCTCCTCACTTTCGTGCTGGTCTGTGATGCGAGACTCGTTCGGCTCACGCAGCGTTGAGCAGACACGTTCAGTTTTTAATTGTAGTCTCTATTCTCAAACTGAACTAAATTCTTTTTAATACTATTAAAAAAAATCGAAATGACGGTGGGCGCAGTAGGCAAGTGATGTAAACGGTATTGCGGCTGAACACCCATAACATCTATCGCAGCAAGCCTAATACATATGTGCCTAATTTCAATGCTATAGGGCATTTCAGAATGTTTGTAAACAATAGGCAAAAGATACTTCCGGGTGGCAGAACGCGAGCGGCTCCTACTGACTAACTGAAGAGATCCAGCCGGCTACTGTAACAGTTACTTAAAAAAGTTGAAACGATGATGAAAACGTGTTGTGTTTGGGGTTATTTTGCTTAGAAAAAAAGAGCTAGAGAGTATTTTGCTAATTATGTGTAGGTCTACTATATTACATTTATTATATTTTTTACTTATATCATTAAACACAGTTGTTATTATGATTAAAAAACGCATTATATTTAATTACATTTTTTATTTTTGTTACATTTTTACTGTCGACAGTTGGTTTCCCTTCCAAGCAATTTACTAGCGTTGCCATAGGAACGCTTCAGCTTTTGCCACCCGGAAGAACGTCTGTTACTGTTGTGACGTCATGGTGAATTGTCGTATATGGCCTGGCCTTTGGGTTTATGTTTAAAGATGGCCATCTGTAAGCAAGACTGAATGGATTTATATGAAATTGTAACACTCTACATTACAATTTGTTTCCACTTGTAACATTAGCTAAGGTTAATAAAAGTATTGTTCATTTCAAAATTTACAATTTTTTATATTTTAAAGTTGCATCTCTTAACAATTGTTAATGCACTATGAACTAACAAACAATGATCATTTATGATCAAAATATATTTTATATTTAAAAAGTACAGTACATTTTCATGGTTACAATTTTTGTAATAAAGTTCAGCACTATATTATGTTTGTTTTTCAATCAGTAGGCCTATCCATTTTTAAAAACTATCAGTTGATTAATCGATTATTGGGTGTGTTCCAACCTATTGTTATCAGTAAAATCCATTATCAGTCAACATCTTTTTAGCATGTTTAAAATAAAATCATTACCACTGAGTGAACTGATGTCCAATAACTTACATTGATTATGCATAAGTTTAACCCAAGTCACGTAAAGGCCTTACCTGAAAAGCACTATTTATTTTATTGTATTTATTTGTCCTATTGTTATAGTGCGATTATTTGACAGAAGAACTTTTTTCCCCTGAACACATATCGAACCATACCGAAACAGTGAACCTAAAACATTGACACAAACCAAACCGCTAGTAATTTGAACCATTACACCCCTTTAAATTTTTAAACATTTTTTAACAGTCAAACAAGTCTTTCACTAGGCTATACCTTTACATATATACAAATATATATTAAAAAATGTATGGGTTGCATCGATTCAGCATATTGTTAGTCATTTGATTGATACACCAATCTATTTTGATGTATTGGCGCTTTTCCACTGCATGGTACGCTCGGTTCGGTTCGGTACGGTTCGATTCGGCGCGGAACGGTTCGCTAGCTCGGTTGCTTTTCCACTGCAGTTAGTACCCATTCAAAGTGGGTGGGACTGATCGTTACACTGTTTGTAGGTCCGGTGATAGCCGTGTGCGGCTAGCTGAGCTAGCTGCTACTTCTTGGAACACTTTTTCATTCTGTTTTGCCCCATCCAGCTCTCGCTGGACCCGCTCCTAGGCAACCAACGAGAGAAACGTCTGCACCTCGACCACGATTCAGCCATTTCCTTTTTAAAGTGTTGATCTCTTCTTTTTTTTCAAGTAAGTAAAACACAGGTGCTACCGTGTTGGCTGTTGTCTACTGGTTATATGACTCTGTATAGCGGGTTTAGTGTCTCGTGTCGCAAATCCAATGACGCTGGTAGTGACGATTCTGTCTGTCTGACCAATCAGTGATCTGCAGTGTTTCACGTCACTTTTTAGTACCGGTACGGTACGCTTGGAACCTCAACAGACCAGGTACCATTTAAAGCGCGCCGAAGCGCACCGTACCGTACCGTACCATGCAGTGGAAAAGCACCACAAGTGAGCCGTACCGAACCGAACCGTACCATACCATGCAGTGGAAAAGCGCCATATGTTACACCCCTAGAAAAGGTACATTTTATCATGTGTCGCATTTGGTTAGGACACAGTTACAGACAATCTGGCAGTTATTCAATGTATGCATATCTGTCAACATTTGTGACATAAAAATTACAAGAATTACGACAATTATTTCATATAAACACGGTTTTGTTGCAGTGTCATTATTAGAATGAGCTGATTTTTGTAAACATGTTTATGAATGAGTTTAGATTTGCTCCAAATAGATTATAGTTTTCTGAAAGATTAGAACATCCCAATGTCAGTGACTCTCCTGACACTTAAATCTATGCTTGCATAGGTATGGGAATGTGCAATTATGTATTTGTGTAGAGTATGTTTCATGTCTAAGTCACACACACAGTGTACGTATTCCTCCACTTGTGAATTCCCTTTCTACTCCTCCTCACTGTCCACTAACACAACAGAATGACTGAAACCTAAAGCCATGTGGCATTACACTCCCTGCCAACTGAGGCAACCTGCATTTCTTACAATCCAATAAATGCCTGCCAATTTCACATGGTGAGAGTGAAGCAAAGCCTCTCTTTGATTCAATAAGGAGAGAGAGGAAGAGAGAGAGAGAGACATCTGTCACCCTTTTGAACTTTTTTATTTTCCAGTCTTCCCAGACACACCCCTCTGCACTTCAAATGGAAATAAAGATAAACACCAGACCTAAGCTGGTACACCTAGTTATGCGTAATACTAGAAAAACACACTGGACTACAGCTAGAAAAAATTGATTTTCACGTGCACAGCTCAAATTCAGCACGTTTTCATTCAAACGTGAGTCACTGATGGCATGTAACCTGGTTTGTGCACGGTTTTGTTAACAGAAATTACAATAGGTGATCTGATGAAAAAGAATGACTCCCGTATGACTAAAATGCAAAACGTGCAGAACTGATAAACATGATCTCATTATGCTAACGTGGCACGATTAAATAGCTAAAAGGAATCAAAAAGCAGTGCGGCGTTGTCTTGCTTTGAGGAGGTGAGTGTATCTTTTGGGTGTGTTTCGCTGCAGCTGCACTGTTTAGGCCCTGACATGAATCCGCGCGACGCCGATACCGAGCGCGCACCGCTTTGGCGTCGCGCGAAGCACAACGGGGCCTCGATCGATCACTTCGTTAAACCGAATCGAAAATGCCATTTAATACACACATTCCAGACTTTAACCTTAACACCGCAGCGAGTACATGTCAATGTAAAGTCAGTCTGTAGTCACACCCTTAAAAACACGACTTATTCTGCTACACGAGGAATGAGAGAGAATACATGCACAGAATAAATCACTCGTGTTTAAGGAAATCAATAAATTATTAACATGGAAGCGTTAGATTGACATATTATCATAAATAGTTGTAGCACAGCTGGGCAGGACTATTAGCATGACAGCTAGCATTATATAGCCACTTTTTCAAAACAGTGTTTGCGTTGACATAATGTAACAACACTGGCGACCTACCTGTCAGTTCATTGGCGTCGCTGCTTTAGAGGATTGGTGTGTGTGACATTGGTTATCCTCTTTAATAGATTAGATGATGGCTTTAATCTCCGTTTCAATCTTTGGGTGGTGGGTCTTGCCGATGGCTCACTTAGCCAGTTAGCCTGCGTCCAAACTATGAATCTTTTGCCTTTTTTTCCACAAACTCGAGTTTATAAAATCTGGACGCTCTCGATAAGCATTTAAATCTATATTCTGTCGCGTATGACTTGATAAAGCTCGCGTAGCTTAAAGCTAACGACAGGTTTAACGTATTTTCGCTCAGCTCAGCGCAGCGGCACGAGCTCCAGTCCACATCCACAAGCCTCCCAGAACAGTCTGACGTCCCCGCCCTCCTGTTAGCTCATTGGCCGAGAGCTGCTGTCAATCCATCCGGAGCTACCAATGAGAAGACCCAAGGAAGCGTTTGACGGGACTTGTCAAACTCACTCATTCCGAATCTCAGGTGTTTGTGAAAAGACCGTAACGGACACCTGAAGTTGAACGAACGCTGGTGTGCAGGAACGTGAGAAGAATGAGCAGTGGTAGGACTTCCAAACGGTTTATGTTAATATTTTTTAGCCTGTAATGACCTGACAGACATAAACAGCTTAATGAAGGATAAAAAGTGACACAGTGACATATTAAATACGTGTGTCTGAGAGGGAGGCAGACAGACAAGACGCTTGTGTTGCTCTGAGGATTAAAGGGACAGCAGGAGTTTTACAGATAAGCGTCTCCCCCACCCACACTAATATCCCCACAAATCTGACCAACATCTGTCACACCACCTCTTTTAGACCAAATAACACAAATCTACTACTCCGTGTACAAACCACATAAAACAAGAAGAGCACCCTCCCTGACAGATGCCAGGGTTAGACTGTAATTTACTGGGAAATATACAAAACATCAACTCTCTGACATGCCTAGATATGGCCAAAATGACAATAAGTGTAAAAATAAGGTACCCAACTAGAATACAGTATTAGTATCCGACATGATGTGTGACCTTTCAAACAAGTTCATCATAACAAATGGTAATCATCTTTCAGTAGACTCATGTATTCCTGTAAACAGACTCTGAATTTGGGCATTCACTCAATTTTATTTCATGATCCCTAAGTTGAACAACAGGGAACCTTGAATCAGAAATGTTGACACATTCTGGACTCAGATAAATAAATTATAAATTCATTATTACTTTCCAAACCAACAAGGAAATTGAATTCCATTGTCATGCGATGATATTTTTACATGCATATGGTTGGTAACCCTGAGCTATTGTAAT
Source organism: Chrosomus eos (assembly GCA_036326025.1). Lineage (NCBI taxonomy): Eukaryota > Metazoa > Chordata > Actinopteri > Cypriniformes > Leuciscidae > Chrosomus > Chrosomus eos. Next base: position 12,839,278 of record CM070819.1, on the reverse strand, counting down.
GCTAAGGTTAACACAAGGGACTAGAGATTAATACTAAAGACAGACTGAATGTAGACGTAGATGCAGATGACTAATGTTGATCACAGAAATAAAAAAATTGCAAATAAAGGGACAAAATTTCACATTGACAAAGAACCACATGATTTTCAAACAAGACATGAGACATGAACAAATAGGACACAGATTAAAGTAAAGTAACAACAAATTGGGGTGCAAATCATCTAGTGCAGCATTAACCCGTTTAAATCCAAAAAAATTTCTTGCAATTTGAGTGCCGGTACATGCATTTTACTCCTTAGACCTCCCTAATACACAAACTGTATGTCCTCTTTGATTTTATGTTGGTTAAGTTAGTGAAATATTAGGTTTTATACTCGGTCACAATAGTGATTGGTGGGAAACACCATAGTCAGAATTCATACAAATTCTTTAATTAGACCGATTAACACACAACACATTCCAAGACATCCATAACCTCGTTTTGTCATTTTACGAAGGAGGCTTAGTGAGGTGAAAAGGTTGTCATGTACAAAGATGAACCCTGAAGGAACTTCCGCTTGTTCGGCTAGACCCCAATGGGCTAGACCAAGGACTACAGTTTGTCTTTGGCCCTGTAGGCCAGTTTCAGGGAGATGTGTGTGCACTCATTCAGTGCACTGAAGATGGGCCGTACTTTGTAGAAAGGGTTATTTGTGGTCATGTGTGGGGAACACCCATATTTTTATAACATGTTTTATTGAGATTTAACTGCACTTTATATGTATACGCTGTTTGATTGTTGTGTGTTTTGATTTGTGTAGTGATCTGTATATTTCTTGTGAGGTGACCTTGGGTGTTCTGAAAGGCGCCATGAAATAAAATGCATTATTATTATTATTATTAACACCAATTGGTTCTCATGAACATCTGCTAATCCTCCAGATAGTTCACCTCTGCGTCGCCATTCAATAATCTACCGGGCAAAAGGGCTGTTACGTACTGGTACTCCCTATCTGAGCCATCACTATCACAGTCAATTTCAATTGCCTCTGTTTGCTGCACACAGTACTTGCGGGGGTTATGTACGTCTCTAGGAGGTCCAACACATCTGATAGTTCTAAACTGTGTAAAAATAAACAATTGATAACTAGGATTAACAGCCAAAACCTGTGTTTTCAATCAAAACACTGTGTTATACTACCGGTCACAACTGTGACAGTTAACAAATTTACACGTCTTACGAGCAAAATATATAGGAGTATAATTCTCAAAATATATCAGTAGTAGACCCTCTAAAGAATATATGTACAAATTATGATATTTCTATCTGTTAATTAAGGCGGTATCTCGGAGCCTCTCCATGCCCGGAATCTCAAGCCTTAACTCGGTGTGGCTCCCGAATTATGCCCTGTTATACATAAAGGACTTTAGGACAAAACTGGCTCTATCTCATTTTAATGAATGTGTGTAATTTGTAGGCCTACCATAATATAGTTGTAAATTAAGGTAGTAAGTAAGGTAAGGTAAAAAGGTTAGTAAAGTAAAAGCACACAAAGAAATGTTATCATTAAACACTTTCAGAAAATTAATTTAAAGTTTCCAATTTGAGGGATTCCTCATTGAAACACATAAGGTGGGCTTAAATGGTTCCACAGTGAATAATGGTGAAAAAAGACAATATTTTCCTTTAAAAATTTAAGATATGTTTACAAATACATGCATGGAGCTTAAATATACTGTGTACTAAGTATCATGGTAATGTTCATTGTGCCTACATTGTGAAATGTTGAAGGGATACTCCATTTTTTTTGGAAATAGGCTCATTTTACAACTCCCCCAGAGTTAAACAGTTGAGTTTTACCGTTTTTGAATCCATTCAGCTGATTTTCTGATATTTAGAAGATTATCAGTAACCAGACAGTTTCTGGTCCCAAAAACATATATGGAAGTCAATGAGACCAGAAACTGTCTGGTTACTGATAATCTTCTAAATATCAGAAAAATTGATTCGAAAACGGTAAAACCCAACTGTTTAACTCTGGGGGAGATATAGGGAGAACCTATTTCCAAAAAAAGTGGAGTATCCCTTTAAGTTTTTTTCATTCAAGGTTAGCTTGTGTTGGCTATAATTTGCATTTGTTTTGTGGCACTACCATTTAGCCTATCTTTTTTTATCTTCTCTACAAAACAATTTATGATGTATTTGTAAATGAATGTAAAATGAATCACAAAACATTTATTGTTTGCAGTTCACATACTTATTTCTTAGGCAGTCTAGCCTTTCTGTAAGGCTAATGGTTTGACCTAGAGATTAGCTTTGAACTCAAGCTGATAAAGCTCATCTTTCCATTTAAACGTACAGTATGTAACTTTTGGCCACCAGGGGTCACTCAATCAAAATAATAGCAAAAGACGTATTCTGATGACGTCGTGAAAGAGCGTGTGCTCATGGGAGTTGTTGTTGTTGTCGAGAGAGAGAGAGAGAGAGAGAGAGAGAGAGAGAGAGAGAGGAGAGAGAGAGAGAGAGAGAGAGAGAGAGAGAGAGAGAGAGAGAGAGTGCGCGCGCGAACCAGCTAACATGTTCATTGGGACACGCGCGATCTGTCATTCCCCCAGCCATCTAGCATCTCCGGCAGATAACATGTTCACTGACGAGGTAATGTGTTGTTATTTATATTCTCTATTGTTGTTACGTTTAGTTACGGCTATTAACTTTATGTAATGCCATTGTAATGAACACGCGCGCTCTGTCGCTCCCCACATTCCTCACTCATTCTAACTAGCGTTTTTAAAATCACGTCTCTTCGAACGGAGAGAGATCTGAATTATCAGGGCTATTGATTATTGAATCATTATACCATGGTCTGGGTGAATACTCGATTCTGATTGGCTGCAGGGTGTCCGTTAAAAAGTGATAGAGGACACCTAGTAAAGAAGTTCTGGTGAAACTGCCTGTTTACCATTCGAAATTAATAAATAAATGCGCTGCCTACAACAGCTGTGAGTAACCATAGCAACAGGCAGTCCACACAGGGCGCGCGCTCGTTCAGGGTCCTGGGTTGTGCGATGATGCAATCGGCTGTTCTGGGACTAATACAACAATGAGCGACTTCGTTATTTCTCTTCAGTCTCTCACACTGCTCTCACGGACTGACGGAGCCCAGTAAGCCCGCAGACTGCTCTCGCATCGATGGCCTGTCACAGACATTATTTGACGGCTCTCCAGTCCAGCATCGGAGAGTCGACCTAACGTTACAGCGGTGCTTCGGAGGTTGTGGTTAGTGTAGACAAGTGTAACACATAGTGTTTCATGTGTAATAAAAAAAAAATAACTATGCCTTTGTGTTTCATGAACTAAAAATGCATTTTTGAACCTGGTTCTACAAGCTGAGCGGACTATGAATATCTCCGGTTGCTAAATAAACCGTCAGGCAAGTTATTATTTGTAAAAACTAGAGATTTAGCCTAATTAAAATATAAACTAATGTTTTAAAAATGTTTTATTTGGCAAGTGACCATGGTATAAGCGGGTTAATGCCCTTCGAGGTGTCCGTTGTAAGGTTTTAATGGACTTCGGCGGAGGCAACCGTCCTCCGCTGCGCGTCGGCCGGTTTACACCTCGCCGTCGTCCATTAAAACCTTACAACGGACACCTCGTCGGGCATTAACCCTTACATATTCCATCTAGCTAGTATTAATATATGTTAAAAAACACGGTCACCGTTCGTTAATAATTATAATTACGTTTATACTATGATATTGAAAAAGATGGTGAACTGCATATGAAGCTAGCTACTTTCTGCAGCTATATCTACAACAAATGTGAATTTACATTATACTGTACATGAGAGCTAGCCCGTCTGCGTTTTACACATGCCATCATCGTTTCACAACATATAAGTTACGGATAGATATAGTTAGCTGAATGGGTGCTTACTTGTTTATTAGAATGCAAGCGAGATCGGCATCTCTCTGTAGTTCCGTGCTCGTGGAAATGCAACTCCAATGTTACCGCAAGTCATGTCTTCTCCTGTCCCAAACCCTTCTCGAGTCATTTCTGTCACCCGTGCGTTTCCGCTTCACGGATCTGCCTCCAGCAGCAGAACGTGCAGGCAAAGCATAATCATGGTCCATTATTGATATCCAACTATTGATTCTTTATCGTCTTCTTTTATTTTAGTGATGTGCGTCCGGTGTTTACATTTGCGTTTGGCGGTTTTTCGCCGGGATCCGCACGAAGTTAGAGAAACTAGAGTCAAAGGTTATATGACGTCATAGACGGGCGACGAAACGGAAATAAAGACACGGCCCGTGTCTTCAAATTAAAATATAAATTTCTCCGGATTTGAAAGTTGGTGGGAACTTTTGGGATAATGTTAGTACACAACTAAAAGAAATATATAACATAGATACAGTTATTTTTGCTATTTTGAAAGCCGAAAAGTTCCATATTGTGCCTTTAAAGGAAAATGATATAAAATGATAAAGTACTTGTTCATACACAAAAACAACACCTATTATTTGACATAATATCATTGTAGTTACCAAAGAAATGGCTGGAAATTGCAGAAATTTTGATTTCTGAAGGGTCCCGAAACACCAAAGTTTTGGGGTGACTTTGAGGTCCCCTGAGACAGCATGCACATGGGTGGGGCTAACTCAACATTGCCAAATGGGATTGGTATGCAATAAAAAATGTCAGGGAAGTAACATATCACTGGATTGGTTAAAATAATGAGCAGCATAAAATATAATTTTCTCTTTTTTTAATTTGACTTCAGAGTTGAAAGTGGGCTTATTGGGTACACTTACCCTACTTTTTGTAGTAGTCTGAGGAAGAAATCTTCTAGATGTGCAAGCAGGAAGTAAACTGATCTGGTCATGTGACCTTTCACACTAGTCACATGACATAATACATTTTAATCAAGACAATCTATTTTTCATTTAAAAGTCGAATTTCTTGCCCAAAGCCAATACATTTTAGTGCTTCCAGAAAGAAAAAAAAGATGTTTGTGACCTGTGGGATTAAACGGGTTAATTTCTATGTTAATAGTGCAGTATACTCTTTAAATATGTGCAAAAAAATCTGATTATTAATGTGAGATGCACATGTTTCAATAGCACCACTATCTTCACTTAAAATGAGATAAAATACTCTGTTAGTGAATTTTATATTTAAAAGGGGTTTCCTTGTTTTCTCCTCTCCTCTCATGTAATGTATTTGTGTAGACTTTTTGTACTGTCCATGTATATACATTATAAATGTCACACTCAAATTGAAAATCTTCCAAAAATGTTTGATTAGAGCTCAAAAAAGTACAAAATCACCACAAAAGTGATCCATATGACTCGTGTGCCCATATTCCACGTGTCATATTACAGTTGTAAGCGAAATTATTCAACCCCCATTGCAAATCAGGTTTATTGGCAAAATTGACTGACTTTCAGTTGTTTGCAATGAATAAATCAAACAAAAGTTATTGAAATAGCTCAACACAGCAAATGTTTCAAGTGGTTTCCCCAAATCAACTGAAAATGCAACTTTTAATGACTTCTGACAGTCTCAAAATCATTCAACCCCTGAACAGAATCCCTCACATTAGCACATTAACAAATCTGCAAAACAGGTGTTGTCTCAAGAACACTTGATAATCAAGGCCATCATTAGTTGCATCAGGTGTGCTTGAGCTATAACACATGAAATACCTGAACTGCCCAGGTTTGTTGAGTGTCACGTTTGACTGCATGTTAAAAATAAGGCTCATAAATATGGCTCAAGTCAAAAGAATGGTTCAAAAAGTTCAGATAAAATATCACCGCCCTTCACAAACAAGGAACAGGATACAAAAAAATTGCGAAGGCAGTAAATGTTCCTGGAAGCATAGTTCGCAAGTTCAAAGTTAAATGAATAAATCATATAAATAAGCCTATAAATATTAAATTTATAGAATGTTAAGATTCTGTTCTGTGGAGCGATGAAACTGGAACTGTTTGGTCCTATGGATCGGCGGATTGTTTGGTCAGTGATGAAGCTGCAGTCTTGAGTGTCATTGACCTTCCAACAGGAATATAATCCCAAGCATACCTCAAATTCCACCAAGGCTTGATTGCAGAAGAAGTCCTGAAGATTACAGTGGCCATCACTGTCACTCGACTTGAACCCTATATAAAATATCTGGTGGGATTTGAGAGGTGGTTGCAGCACGCAAACCTATGAATATTACTGAACTGGATTGTTCATGAGTAATGGGCTAGGATTCCTCAGAAACACTTCCAGAAGCTGGGGTCTGCTTATACATCTTGTTTGCAGCAGGTCAAAACAGCAAAAGGGTGTTCAGTAAAGTACTGAAGATGCTTGCCATGAAGGGGTTGAATCATTTTTAGACCGCAGAAGTCATAAAAAGTTGCATTTTCAGCTGAATTTGGGGAAACCACTTGACACATTTGTTGTGCTGAACTATTCCAAATACTTTTGTTTGATTTGTTCATGGCAAACGGCTGAAATTTTGCCATTAAACCTAATTTTTAATAGGGTTTGAATAATTTTGATCACAACTCTTTCACTCTTTGTTGCCAGTATTTGCAGAATGAAGAATGAAATTATAGAGCTGTGGAGGATAAATTAATGATTTGAAGTGAACTTTTGGTCTGTCTCCCATGCAAAGCTACTATTTGACATCAGATGATTTACCACTTATGGTGTTTTTCTTTCTTCCCTTTTTGAAGCATGACAGCTGTGGTCAAAAATGTCTCCACAGACAAAACCACTTACAAGGAACCACACGAGGGTGAGTAAATGATGATAACATTTTAATTAAATTATTATTTATCACAAAAAATAATTAATGTAGTATGTCAGAACACTCATATTTTGTTCCCCGCCCCTAAAAAAAAGGCTGTTTTGAATCATACAGCACTGGGAATTTGCGTTAGTGTATTTAACCAAAGCAACCTTACACTACATTCAGGGCACACAGTTGATCAGTTCATGCATTCCCTGGTACACAAAGCCATGACTTTGGCACAATATTATAGAAGTAATACTTTTTAATTACTTATTTGTGTTCATTGCTTCTTGCATAACAAGCCATGTAATTCCGTGTTCAATGCATTTGCTACCTAAAGCTAAAACCATGCAGTGTTACACAGTTTTAAAAATGATCAATTCTGTTCTTTATGTTTAACCTACAAGATCAGCTGATTAATTCAGACATATTTCTTACTACTATGTGCTTTGTTTAAATATAATCATTTTGTATTCCCCTTAAATGCAGTCAATCAGTATAAATACTTTGATGATATTTGAGCAATGCTGCCCTCTGGTGTCCAGAATTTGTATGTACTTTTGTGGGAAAGTGTATCACAGATTTGTGGGCAGAAGAAAGCAGCCCAATATCTCCAGATGTCCTCGCTGTACCCTGTATTGCGTACACTCTCAGAAACCTTTTGCTAAAAATTGTACCTTAATGGGTACAACATCTTGTCACTGGGGCAGTATTCCTTAAAAGGGCATATTTGTTTTTACCTTATTCAGTCCTTAAAGGTTATACTTTAGGTATTTACTACTACCCAGGTACTAATATTTAGGGGTAAAAGGGTACTAAGATGTCATTTTAAGGGTACTGCCCAGTGAAAAGCTGATTTCCCCCTTAAGGCACAATTATTACACACCTTTTCTGAGAGTGTACTGCATTAATTCCAATACGGATTGGATGTGTTCGCCCCCCACCAGTCTAAGGTTAGGGTTTAGGTTTCGTGTCTGTTGTAGCATTATGTAGGCAATCAGCACTGTTATTGAATGGAGTAATGACATTTTAGAATAGACTGTTTGGGGAATAAAAAAAAGCTTGCGTCCAGTACATATTGGATTTAATGCATTACGCCATCACAGTATACCAGTAATAAAAAAGCAACGTAACAATTAATCCGAAAAATAAATAAAAAATGCTTTTATTGATAAAACCATCACTGACACTGATGATCTGTACAAATAGGAGTTTATACACATCATCTAAAACTTTTATATGCCATCAAAATTTGGGTATTTTTATTTAGGCTAGCTAGGCTAATATGTTGTGGTTTTAAATCACTTCAGTCCATATAGGCAACACAATTCTCGGTTATGAAATGAACAGACAGACTAGACAAAGCATTCCTATAGACCGAATCAACAGATTGGTTATTATTAATAAAAACCATGAGCAGCAGAGGCAAATCTGGGTCATTGGATAACTCTGTTGCAAACTTGTACCTCTTGAGGGCATCGGAAGCCCACGAAAACTACAAATGGTCAGGATCAGATGCTGAAGCAAAAGGATTTAATGTCCTTAAAGTAAAATGCAGTACATTCCAGGTGTCTCCATCTCTTGCCTCAAACAATTTGGTGTCATATATTTTATTCTGGTTAAATGTTTATGCTTTAAGAAAAACCATCACATGACGGCCTTATGACGACATCTATCTATCTATCTATCTATCTATCTATCTATCTATCTATCTATCTATCTATCTATCTATCTATCTATCTATCTATCTATCTATCTATCTATCTATCTATCTATCTATCTATCTATCTATCTGTCCGTCCACGTCCTCCGTCCGTCCGTCCGTGGAAGGAAGAAGATTGCAAAGTCTGGCAGGCAGATGATTAGAGAGGCAGCGGATGACTCATTATCGTCGGCCATCTTGAGAGGGATGATAGGGGATCCGCAAGTGTCCCAGGGCACAACTCTGCATCTGTCTTGGTTTATTTTTGACTCACTGAGATCCTTCTACGCACTGCCGAGACAAGCAGGGGCAAAAATAGGCTGAGGCGGGAATTGGAACAAAGAGAGAAAGGAGTTTGAAGAGGAGACATGAGGAAAGGGTGTAGAAGGAGGAGAGGCAGGGATTTAAACAAAAGAGAATAGAATGACGAAAACAGCAGCAGGGAGGACGTAGACAAGATGATGCAGAGAGCGACGGTGTGCGTGCAGTGAAAGAAGTGGGATCAGAACATTTAAAAGACTTGATAATGAATGCAGGAAGGAAGACATAAATATGGGCATTGACATATGATTATTAAAAGCTCGTTTAATAAAAATAGCATTCATTCTGTAAATCCTGACATATTAAATATATTTTTTTAAATGAAAAGTTTATTTATTTATTGAACCTTTAATCAAAATCTTACATTTTTTAGTTTAAGTATCACATTTGACACAAGTGTTTTTATTGTTATATATATATGCTATGATATAGGAGAACAAAGGTCATAAGCTAATATTGCTGATATTTATGGCCAAAACGGTTCTGATAGCTTGTAATATGCATCAATAAGACCTTTATTGCAGTATTACAGACTATTAGATCAAATGCAGTAGTTGTCACTCTATCTCCCAATATTATGTAGTAAGATGATATTTAAATGTTTAGTTTCATGAAAAAAGCCCTGTAGTTTTATTGTGGGGGGCAACACATATAATGCAATACAATACAGTGATGATTGAGAGATGTTCAAATTAACATTCCTCAAAAGTATGATGTATCATATTTCATGCTCACATTTTAACATTTTGACTTTTCTAAAATAATATTTATGGATAATCAACTAAGCCTAATTCTTCTAATTGCCTAATAGGAAAAAATAGAAGAAATCTTGAAATATTACCAACAATATAAAAGTATACATTTAAAAATCAGTAAATATTTCACAGCAAAAACTACCACATATCACAACCTGAAAATTATAATAAATGGGCTTTTACTCAGTAAAGAAGTATAAACTATCAGACAAGATGACAGAAAGCAGATAGAAGATTGTGTGCAAGAGGTTTTTCATCAATAATTTGATCATGTTGAGTCCCTATAAATATTTTCTGTATCAAATATGATACAGTAGTTTTTATAGGGTTATGGGCAGTGGTAGGTTACAACAGTGCTAGCTTTAATAAATTAAATATAGATTTTTGCCCACTTGCAACAACTGATTCATGTTTGCAAATCTATTGGTCTGTCACATAAAGACATAATGCGAAACATTACAAAGCAGTACAAAATCACTTTTATTTAAAACTGCCTTGAATATTCTAATAATTGTAGGATGCAAACAGAAATTCAAATAAAGAGGGATAGTGATATGTTTTATTATGTTAAGTGCAGCAGACAAACAGCTTCTGTCTTTATTGACTGTGACGTGAGTCAGTGATGTTGGTTGCTGCAGATGATATTGAACATTGAAATGTCTCAAACTTTGGATATCACACAAAATGAGTGAGAATGTGACTATAGCTTCATCACAAAAAGCTCTGAGTATTCAAAGCACAATAAGAAAGAAAAGAAGCTTGGCGGATGTGTATTAGTGATTAGGACTCTGGATGCGGAATCAAAGGATTGCCAGGAGTAGGAAAAAATGAATGACGCTTAATTTGTTCATATGTTTTGTCATCAATTGTTTGGCGAAAATGTATTAATAGTGTAGTGTGGGTCGATGGGAAGCAAAACTAAAACTCTCCTCACAATACTTTTCTTCTCACCTGATATAGTGCGAAAAAATATGCCGCTATTAAGAAGAACAACCGCACTACTGTAAGAATCAATGCCAAATACCAGGGACTTATGGGTAATCTTCCAGTAGCATGCAGTGAAGAAAGAAATAGGAATTTGAGAAGTAACATGGGCAATCACCTCTTTTTCTTTTTTTTTCCCATTAAGATTTAGGTTTACAATTTATATGTATATAACAGAGTGCGGTTTTTAGGTGCTGTCTGTGAGTAGTCAGGATCTCAGGATATTTTCCTTTTTTTAGCGTCTTCTGCCATGTCATAAGATGTCATGTCAAGTTAAAAATAGTTCAGCTTTTAAAAATGTCTGTAGGCTGTCTCTGTGTTCTGCTCTGTCTACTGTTTTGAATGCAAGAGCACATCCTATGAACGGCCCCTTAGAGATGAAAGTGTGCATCTCATCTCCACTGTTCCATCTTGAATAATGATTTTAATGCTGCAAACAAGTGTGCTTAATCTAGCTTTGCAGAAATACGCATGTATTCACCTTCTGTGGCTAAATGCATCAACTTTGCCTGTCCATTTTAGCCTGTATTTCACATAATATTTCAAGACCTCGCTACTTGACATGTCATGTCAACTACCAAAAAACTTCACATGCATAAAACCAAATGAGTCAAACATTCCAGATGATGAAGTTGTGTAATGGAGGCCAGCTAGTTAGAGCTGTGCGAGTAAACCTCACTCCCCTGGCCTCAAGAGGCGCACTAGTGACTGATGCTAGAGGTTGCGGTCTTTAGTGCCCTTGTTAGTGTGCCCGCCTGACATGCTGGTTCGAATCCCGCTTGGAGCGAAGCGCGTAGGTTGCCATTGCAACCGTTTTTCTCACTCTTAATTTATCTTCAGTGCACACACAAAAAGACACACTTACATACACACCTTGTGTCCAAGTATGCATATCCCTGATACATAATATGCTAAAAGCAGTATACTTGTTTATGGAGCGGTCACACTGGAGCAAAGGCAAATAACTTTAAATTCTGAGTGGGCGTTTCTTTAACTTTGGTTTTGGTTCAATTTTTTTTTTTTTTTAAGTTAGTGTACCATGTTGCCAAAGTGACAACAGTGTCAGTGTAGACTGTAGAGCATGCTTGAGGGGAAAAAAGAAATGTCATGTTTCTTGTTAAGATGCTTGTTA